>JARWIR010000109.1:0-600000 GCA_029959085.1 Nemophila menziesii
GCTTGTAGTTTGAACCTCATTTTATCGGAAAGATAAGATTGATCTTCAAATTTCCATCCAGTTTGTAACTCTGAGTTTTGATATCTTCAATTAGAATTGGGTATTTTGTGATCTCTACCGGCATAGTTTGATTCTTGTATTCTGTAGATTAGGGGAAGGCCTTTGCGTGTTGGGAGAAGGGTCAGAAGGTAATATGGATGTGAATTTGCAGTATTTATGTGCTGTGGTTTAAGTAAATTCAGGGAGGTGTGTATTTTATGTATTTCACCAACCTGTTGAAGCATTTCTTTAATGCTTTTGTTGTTTACAACAGTAGTAGGTAGCCTTAGGTAGCCTCATCCACAAGACTGTATGAGTTAATCTTCTAGCAGATGACTTATACTCTCCAAGAGCTAAGTCTTTACCCACAAGGAAACAACCATCTTGTCTTCTTCTGTTTCAAATTTTACCCAGTGTCTTTGAATCTGATTCTTCATTTAGCCCAAAGTTAATAGCCTCTTCATTCAAAAGTTTGGCTATTAGTTTTGCTTCTTCAACAATTTCATAGTGTTTATCACTTTCAGTAGATAGAAAGACTCCATCTTTGGCATGTACTAGGATTAAAAGCTACTGATAACAAGACTTTAAAGCAAAAATACAAGGTCACAGGAGCAATAAATGAAGGGAAAAAAACAGGTTTGAACAAGTTACTGGAAGGAAAGGAAAAAACAAAGGGAAAACGAAGCCAAACACAACAAGGAGTGAAGATTCTGCAGATTCAAGTCTAGTTTTGTAAAGATTAGTATTTTAAAAAAGGTTTTTGATTTGAGAGAAAATATCAATAATTATTTTGCCTAATTTCCCAAACCCTAAATGATTTAGTTAGAGATAAAAAAGAAAAAAACTTACTTCAAGGAATTAAAATAGAAAATAAATGTCCTGAAATCACACACTTGCTTTTTGCAGATGATAGCTTATTTTTCCTAAAACCGATAATATTGCGATACATTCTTTCAATGATATTATGCAAAAATACAAAAATAGAACAGGTTTAAGTTTAAATATTAATAAATGTGGTGCTATCATCAATACACCAATCTTTATACAAAATCTAATGGCAAGAAGAATAAATATGAAAAAAACCTTAAATCTAGGTAACTATTTAGGAATATCAACTGAATGGGATAGATCAAAATCAAAAAATTTACAATTCTTAATTGATAGAATTCTACAAAAAATAGAAACCCTATTCTTATATGAAGGAAGGAAAGAAGTATTAATTAAAGCAATATTGCAAAGTCTTCCTAATTATTTAATGAGTAACTTTATACTAACTAAAAGTATCATTAATAAAATCCACTTCATTAGCTAGCTTTTGGTGGGAAAAGGAAAAAAAATCCATTAGGCCAATTGGAATATTTTAACTAATTCAAAATTTGAAGGTGGGCTTAGTTTTAGAGATCTCCATCTCATGAACATAGCACTAGAAAAGCAAACTTGGAACATAATAAATAAAAAAGAATCTCTTCTATATAGACTACTAAAAGGAAAATATTTCCATAATTGTACTTTTTTAGAAGCTAAATAAGAAAGCTCTCCTTCTTGGAGATGGAAAAGTATATTAATTGGTAGGGAAACCTTCCAAAACAATATTAAATAGAAATTAGGTAATGGAGCAAATATTGACATTTATAAACGTAATTGGATATATAACAATTCAAAATATAAAACCTATTTGTTCTAACATCATATGGGTTAATCAATTAATTAAAGAAGATAAAACTTGGAATGTAGAGGTTCTTAACAACCTTTATCCTTCTAGTATTATAAATAAATATGATAATACCACATTTTAATTATGAAGACTAAATATGCATTGATTTCTGTAAAAAAAAGAAACTATACCGTTAAAGAAGCATATCATAAGTTTAAAATGGAACAAATTAGAAACCAACAATTAAAGGAACAAAATAAACCTACAATTTCTAATACTATTAATAAAAAAATTTGGAAATTAATATGAATAATGGAAACTCCCCCAAAAATTAGGAACTTTATGTGGAGAGCAATAACAAATTTATTACCTACTGAGCAAAACTTGGTAAAACATAAATGTAGTACTAATAATATATGTAAATTATGTGATAACAACATTGAAACTATAGAACATATGATTTTCATATGCCCTTGGGCCAAAAGTGTATGGTTTAATAGCCTTTTAAATATCAAAACCAAAAATGATACCACATCAAGGGTTGACCTTGGATACTTAACCACATTCAAGAGATTATAAAAAAAATTTAAAAAGAAAACAGAATTTTAGAACTTATTTGCACCTTTTATTGGCAAATTTGGAAAGATAGAAATAGTTTCATCTATAATAGTACAAAAATAGACCCTATAATCACATGCAATAAAGCTACACAAGTATGGAAAGAATACTACAAAATATTAAACCCTAATGATCTAAACTTCCTAGATATGGGTAATAGGGATGATAAAAGACATACTGATCTAGTCCAAAAAAATAATAACAGTAATAATAACAATGTTAAAATTAAAGACAAATGGAAAAAATCACCCCCTAATAAATATAATTAATTGCGATGCTACTTTCTCTAATAAAGGGCAGCTGTTGCTCGTATTGTAAGAAATACTAATGGTGAATTTATAACAGGACAAAGTTGGAAAATTGAAGCGGAATCGGTCTTAGAAGCAGAAGCAACGGGAGTTTTGAAAGCAACAGAATTAGCCTCGAAGTTTCCGTTTGGATGCGCTGTCATCGAGAATGACAGTGAAACGATCATGAAGGCCCTTTCTTCACGATAAAAAATTTCTAGTCATTCTATTCATAATTTAATTTGTAATATCTATTATTTTGCGGATCGATCAAACCCTAGTTTTACTTTTGTACCTAGGTCTAGAAATCTTGCAGCCGACTGAGTTGCCATACAAGAGCTTCTGAGCACTTTGTTTGGTAATTGAGTTGTGTCTATCCCTACCTAGTTGACTCATATCTTAATCTTTGACAATGAGCCTATTGGAATAGACTAACTCTTGTAATCGTCCAATTTTACTATCTATCTATATATTATGATTTCGAAAAAAAAGTTATTAAAAAGGTCTCGTTTTTTGCAAAGGAGTTACATTTACTCACACTACTAGAAAACGATGGATGTTAGTACTATATATCTAGTGCAACTACCTAAAATATAAAATTTTTATATTTATATATTACTCTATGACATTAAAATGGTTGTCGTCCAGGAGAAGGTTTTAAGCGAGCATCAGTCAATCTATTTCAAAAGCAATTTGGCATAATAAAGTAAATCTATTTGGTTCCAAAGACCTAAAGATAGAATAGTTACGAGCAAGTTGTTAATTTTGAGACTTTTGACATATGATATAAACAGGACGGAACTATGGTTTAGGATTTGGGCCTTGGCCCCCCCAAATTTTTCAAAAACTACATGTTCACCCTTACAAAAAAAGAAAAAAATTATTAAGTTTCGGCCCCTAAATTATTAATATCCCCTAATATACTTGATTCGATGAGATATAAAATTAAGGAAACTCTCACTAGTTGCGGCTTAGATACTAACACTATATTCAGCAATAAGTTAAGAAATACGTTAGATACACCTTGAAAAACCAGAATAAATACTTAAAAAATCAAAATAGCTCATCATCCGACTTTAATTCTCGTCAAATAAACCCAACAATAACCTACTACAGATATACCAGAACGAGAAATACCCAACTTCGTCTGACAACTAACAACGACCATCGCTAACTTAACTTGAAAAAATATGGTTAATTACTTTTCCTCATCCCGAGAAGGTGGCATCTCCACTTTAACTGGACTACTAGATTCATCAATAATCCATCGTAGATGATACAACAATGACTTTATCGTCATGGTAGGGCAGGGCATATTTTCTCTGAGGGGTAAAAAGTTAGAACAACAAGTAAGGTTTGCGAATGTAGTCCCGATATTTTTTTAAAAATGTAATTTCTAGTTTTGGAAGGCTTGGGGGAGAATATATATATTCTCTGGGAAAAAGTAAATTTCTACTAATGTTTCTTTGTTAAAATAATTTGCACGAAATTTCATTACATTCTAGGACTGAGGTGGGCGGCCTCACACCCCAGTCGACCCCTAAGTCTGCCCCTAATTTGGGGAATTTTTAAGATCAAGATTAGTATATAAGGATAAAGTGAGTGATGAGAAATGAATTTGTTAGTTAGAGGTTATTTTATTTAATTAAATAATAACGGATAAAATAGAATGGTAAAAAAATCTTGCTAGTATTGTGTAATTAATTTAAAAATAAAAGTGTTCATTTTCGGTTAAAATAGAAAAATTGTATTGTTTAAATTAAAAGAGATTTGACCAAAATAAAACTAAAAGATTTAGATCCTTAATCTATTTTAATACTATAATATCCTTAAAATTTTTACAAAAATAGCATCTCAAGTCGCCCTCTTCACCTAACATCACAATCATTTTACAATATTAGCAACAACCATTTCCTTCTCACGTCAACATTAACATCATGAACCTGATTGGTTCTTCTTTGTTTAGCTTTAGATCTTCTCTTTCTTCCATCAACACAATCGGTAACCCTTTTTCCCTCTTCTTTTATTCTTCAATTTCATCTTTTAATGATATCAATTGTGTCAAAGATGCTCGTTTTACTGTCAATCAAATGATCCGTACGCGACCCAAGCTTACTGTTATAGACTACACTAAGCTATTGGGAACTGTTGTGAAGATGAAAAATTATTGTTATGCTCTTTCTCTATTCAGAGAAATGCTTATTTTGGGGGCTCCGGTAGATAATTACACAATGAGTATAGCTATAAATTGTTACTGCTCGTTAAGAAAAAGTAATATGAGTTTTGCAGTATTAGGATGTCTCTTCAAAAGCGGTCATGTTCCTGATGTGGTTACTTATACCACCCTGATAAAGGGCCTCTTTGGTGAAGATAGAGGAGCCGAGGCTGTAGAATTGTTTAAAAGGTTAACCACAGAAAAACTTTGTGAGCCAAGTGCAGTTACTTTTGGGATTGTATTAAACGGGCTTTGTAAATGTGGACATACACTCAAGGCTCTCGAATTGCTAAGAGTATTTGAAAAGGGGAGATGTAAACCTGACATCCAATCTTATACCACCATTGTTAATTGTCTATGCAAGGATCGCATGGTTGATAAAGCTTTTCAACTTTTTCAAGATATTCCTTCAAAGGGACTACAACCTGATACTGTTACATACAACAGTGTGATACAAGGGTTGTTTAAGGAGGGTAGATGTGTCATTGCGCAGGAATTATTCAAGAAGATGAAATCTGAGTCTGAGGGAGTAATTAGTCCTGACTTTTTTACATATAATATAATGTTAAACGGATTGTGCAATAATGGACGTGTTCCCGAGGCTTTGTCTTTATTAGACTCCATGAAAAGTAGCAACAAAACTCCTAACATTGTGATATATAATACAATGTTAAATGGATTGTGCATTAATAGACGTTTTACCGAGGCTATGTCTTTATTAGTCTCCATGGAAAGTAGTAATATAACTCCTAACATTGTGACATATACAATTGTTATTCATGAATTATGTAAAGATGACCAACTTGATGCTGCATTAGATGTTTTTTACAAGCTATTAAACAAAGGTTTGAAGCCTGATTTATATACTCATACTACTATTATAGGTGGACTTTGTCAAATAGGAATGTTGGAAGATGCAAAAGAGTGGGTTTCAAGTATGAAGAAACATGGGTTCTCTCCAGATAGTGTGACCTACAACGTTTTTATGCAGGGGTTTATGAAGAAAAAAGAGTATGAAGAGGCAATTGAATCGATGAAGGAAATGAGAAAACATGGTTTCTCAGTAGATGCAGCTACTTATAGAATCATACATGAACATCCTAAGTTTCTTTATATGATTCAAAATATGTAAACTTTTAAAAATCAACAGTCCTTAGATTTACAAGTGATAGAGATGGTCACTGAAAAATATTGGAGAAGAAGCAGAAGAAGAGGAATAAATTTATAAAGTTACAGGGGTTAGAGTGAATATTTAAAACTTTATATAACTAAACCCTTATTAAACATATTATTTACCTTTTCTGAAAACAAAAAAACAGAGCCGTGAATACCAAGAGTCTTCCTTACTACCAATCGCTATCTGCAGAAGTTTTACAGTTTACAAAGAAGAGAAAGAAGAAGGTTAGAAAATTATTAACAGAATATTCATGTTATTTTTTTAGAATTGCTGTAAAATTTTAAACTTTGATTATCTATTCTTTTGTTTGAATGGAATGATTGGCTTCTTTGATTTGTTCATAAAAAAGCTTTAGTAATGATAATTGATAACTAAAATCTAAAAATCAGTGATTAATTTAAAAATTTGATTGGTTTTGATAACTTTATTGTGTTGTTTGATCATTAGTGTACACTGTACACCATTCAAAGAGTGTAACTAAACTGCAGCCTTTCAAATTTTTATGGAAAAAAAGTGATTACATCTTTATCTTTATCTTTTACTGTAATAGCAGGGGTAGGACAATATGAGTATTGAGATGTATCAATTTGATAATATAGACTTTTCCTCTTAATTAAAAAAATCAGGACTCACCCTTGGTTTTAGTTACTGACTTTGACTTACTGTTATTTTGAATATTAAAAGTGTTCATTGAATCATTTTTTATAATGTTTTAAATTTGTAGGAAAATGGAAGATCCTAATTTAGATGCAATTCCTTTTAATGAAAAGTATCCCTTATGGAAATATGTTAAAAAGATTGAAAAGGTTGGAGGTGGAGGTGGAAGTGTGAGATTCGAATGTAATTTTTGTCGAAAAATTTACGTCAGGACATATTCTAGAGTGGAAGCTCATTTGTTAAGACAAGCAAAAATAGATGTTGGAAAATGTGATAACATTACAAATGAGGATTATATAAAATTGAATAAATTTGTCCAAGATTGTGCCTAAAGGATAAAAAGTATGGCTCCTAGAGATGTTCCTTTACCTACCTCACAAGGTGCAACAAAGAAGAGAAAAGGAGGGGATAAAACAATAAGTGGATGTTTTAATAATAATGCTAGAGCCGAATGTGATGCGGAAATTGTAAGAATGTTCTACACAAGTGGGTTGTCATTTAATTTAGCAAGGAATCTTCACTTTAGACAATCTTATGTTCTTGCTTCAAAAATTCCGGGTTATGTGCCACCGGGTTATAATTCTTTGAGAACTACCCTCCTTCAAAATGAGAGAAATCATGTGGATTTTGAGTTGCAAACAATTAAGGATACATGGAAAGATAAAAGGTGTTAGTGTGTGTAGCGATGGATGGTCTGATCCACAAAGAAGACCTCTTATTAATATCATTGGAGCAAGTCAAGGAGGAGCTATGTTCCTAAAGGCGGAAAATACTCAAGGTGAGTTCAAAGATAAATATTATATATCCAATGTGATGTTAACTGGTATTAATGAAATTGGTATTCATAATGTGGTCCAAGTAATCACGGACAATGCTAGTGTGTGTAGAGCCGCGTGTTTATTCATTGAGGCTAAATATCCACACATTTTTTGGACACCATGTGTAGTCCATACCCTTAATCTTGCATTGAAAATTATATGTTCAAGTTCGGATAACGTTTCACTTTTGTATGATGCATGTGGTTGGATTAACAAACTTGGAAGTGATGCTCTTTTCGTAATTTTTTTTATAATGAATCATAGTATGAGATTGTCCATGTACCAAAATCATTGCTCATTAAAGTTGTTGAAAGTTGCCGAAACGAGATTTGCTTCCACAATTGTTATGTTTCGGAGATTTAAAAAAATAAAGCAAGGCTTGCAACAAATGGTAATAAACTCTAAGTGGGATTTGTATAAAGAAGATGATGTGTCAAAAGCAAGAGATGTGAAGGAGATAATATTGAAAACATTCTTTTAATTATCGATCCAATATATGATATGCTTAGAAGATGTGATACGGATATGCCTTGTCTTCACTTGGTTTATGTAGAAAATCATAAGATTATTTGGTAAATATCCGGTTATTTATGGTAGATTTATTTTCCAGAATTAGGTATAACTAAAATAGGAATTAGTTTGACTATGATTTTATTCTGATTCTGATTTTATTCCCTTTCTTAGAATAAAGAGATACTCCTTGTATAAATAGGCTGTTTGGCCTTGTGAAGTAATACAACAAACACTTTCTCTTAAACTTACATGGTATCAGAGCTAGCCTCTAAATCAACCCAACCAATGGAAAACACACCGACCAGCCAAAATTCTCCTTCAATCACTCAAACAAACACCATGGAAACATCCCAGTCGGCCGTTCATTCTTCTATGCTCATCACAGGGCATAGATTGAATGGAAGGAATTTTCTGGAATGGTCCCAATCGGTAAAACTTGCGATTGATGGGAGGGGAAAATTAGGATAACTGGCGAAGTGAAAACCGTGAAGGAAGGAGAAAAGGGCTATAACACCTGGAGATCAGAAAACTCGCTAGTAATGGCATGGCTACTCAGTGCGATGGATCCTGCCATTGCAAAGCCTCACCTATTCATGAAGACGGCGAATGAAATCTGGGTTTCAATCCGGGAGACATACTCAGATCTGGGCAATTCATCGCAGATCTTCGAATTGAAGACAAAGCTGTGGAAATCCAGACAAGGAGAAAGAGAAGTGACGACCTACTACAACGAGATGGTATCATTGTGGCAAGAGTTAGATCAGTGCCATGATGATGATAAGTGGGAAAGCGCGGCTGACTACACTCGACAACAAAAACGCGAAGAGAATGATCGCGTATACATGTTTCTGGCTGGTGTAAACAAGGATCTTGACGAAGTGAAGGGAAGAATCCTCGGAAGACGTCCGCTGCCATCAATGAGAGAAGTCTTCTCTGAGATTCGACTCGAGGAAAACAGGAGGAAGGTCATGAGTAACACCAGCGAAGATTCTATAAGCCAGACTGAGTCATCAGCCTTATTCTCACGTGGGAATGGAAACGAAGGAGAGAAGAAGAAGCCGTGGTGCGATTACTGCAAGAAGTTGTGGCACACGAGAGAAACTTGCTGGAAACTTCACGGGAAACCGGCCGGAGACAAGAAGAAGAAGGAGAAGGCCTTCCAAACCAGTGCCGAGACTTCTCATGAAGAACAAGTCACCTCAGAACAGCCCAATCTCACGAAGGATCAGATCGAGCAGCTCCTGAAACTACTAAACCTATCCAAAAAATCCAGCCTTGATAGTCCTTCATGTTCTTTCGCAAAAAATGGTAAATCAGTATCTTCTATCCCTTCTTCCTACTTATGTTCAAAAAACACAGACACTTGGATCATTGATTCAGGTGCGAGTGATCATATGACAGGAAACTCAAATAATTTTTCAACCTATAAACCATGTGCTGGCAATAAAAAAGTTAGAATTGCTAATGGAACCCTCTCAGCCATAGCAGGTCTAGGAAATATCAATGTTTCAGCCTCTTTACCATTATCTAAAGTGCTACATGTCCCAAATTTATCTTGTAACCTATTCTATTAGCAAGATAACAAAAGCCCTAAACTGTCGTGCTATATTTTACCCATCTTATTGCATATTTCAGGAACTGGACTCGGGGAAGACGATTGGCAATGCTAGAGAATGTGACGGACTCTATATCCTAGAACCAGACTCAAATAAGGGAAGTCAAGAGAGTTCTTGCTTGAATATTGCCTCAAGTCCAAGTAACAATGAGATTTATATACTGCATTTTCGATTAGGACATCCTAGCTTTCATTATCTTAAAAAACTATTTCCTAAGTTATTTATTAATAAAGATCTTTCCAGTTTTCATTGTGAAATATGTACTTTATCAAAGCATCATAAAAATACCTATCCACCTAGGGAATATAAACCAACTAAACCATTCTCACTAATTCATAGTGATATATGGGGAGCATCTAGAGTACCAACATGTAATGGGAAAAGATGGTTTATAACCCTAATAGATGATCATACACGAGTAACTTGGATTTTCCTACTAAAAGAAAAATCAGAAGTAGAAAATGTTTTCAAAATTTTTTACAGTATGGTTCAAACACAATTTAATACTCGGATACAAATGGTTAGGAGTGATAATGGACGAGAATACTTTGCAAAAAATTTAAATAATTTTTTTGAAGAAAAAGGAATCATACACCAAAGTTCATGTGTTGATACACCACCACAAAATGGCATAGCTGAAAGAAAAAATAGGCATATCTTAGAGGTCACTCGTGCATTAATGTTTTCAACAAAAATTCCTAATTATCTTTGGGGAGATAGTGTTCTTCATGCTACATATCTAATTAATCGCATGCCCTCAAAAGTTTTGTCTTTTCAAACGCCTATAAACCTTCTTCAAAAAGAATTTCCAAATTCAAGAGTGTTTAATTCTATGCCATTAAAGATTTTTGGATGCACGGTATTTATTAAAAATCCTGACCGAAATGCAAGTAAACTCGATCCTAAAGGAAAAAAATGTGTTTTTTTGGGGATAGCCCCGACTCAAAGAGGATACAAGTGTTTCGATCCCTCTACACGGAAAACCATAATCACAATGGATACAACCTTTTTTGAAAATACACCTTTCTTTACAACTCATCTTCAGGGGGAGTTTGAAGGTGAAGATTCTGAGGGTTGTAGGTTCATAAATTCTGGAATAAATATACTTATGAGTCCAAACAATCAAGAAATAGGAAATATAGAAAATTCTAGAAGTAGTGATATTCAAAACAATATTGAGTCAACGAGTCTTTTAAAGGATAATGAACCAAATATCACATTATCAGAAAGTAAATCCCAGGAGGACAGGTACAATAATCGGGCAAGTAGTCTATTTGAAAAAACTTATGTGAGAAAAGCTCGAAAGACTCTAGCTCAAGATATAGATGATGTCACATCTCCGTCAAGTCAAGAATCTGAACCGGAGAAAGAACCTGAGGTAAGTGATTCTGTCCTTGAACTTGATTTACCTATTGCCTTAAGAAAAGAAAGACGTGCCTGCACTAAAACCCCTTTATATCCTACCTCATTATATGTTTCGTATTCTAACCTATCTTCAGCTTTTTCTACCTTCACCACAAACATATCCGATATTGTCATTCCTAGTAGTATTCAGGAGGCATTGGCTCAACCGGAATGGAAGAAGGCTGTTTTTGAGGAGATAGAAGCTCTTGAGAAGAATCAAACCTGGTCTGTGGAAAAACTACCGAGAGGAAAACCTATAGTCGGCTGTAAATGGGTGTTCACACCCAAGTTCAAAGCTGATGGAACTCTTGAACGTCTCAAAGCGCGATTGGTGGCAAAAGGGTTTACTCAGACATACGGAATAGACTATACAGAAACATTCGCACCAGTTGCAAAACTAAATACAGTAAGAATTTTGTTATCTATTGCAGCAAATCGTGACTGGCCATTGAGACAATTTGACGTGAAGAACGCATTCCTCAACGGAAAGCTTGAAGAAGAAGTATACATGAGTCCACCGCCCGGATTTGAAGACAGCTTCAACTCCAACGTTTGCAGACTGGAAAAGGCGCTATACGGATTGAAACAATCACCACGCGCCTGGTTTGATCGGTTTACTCAATTTGTGAAAGGACAGGGGTACACTCAAGCGCAGGCAGATCATACAATGTTCACCAAGTACTCGGAGGAAAAAAAGATTTCAGTGTTGATTGTATACGTAGACGACATAATCCTCACGGGAGATGACTATGGAGAATTGGAACACTTGAAGGAAAAGCTTGCGAAGGAGTTTGAAGTGAAAGACTTGGGAGAAATGAAATACTTCCTAGGTATGGAAGTGGCAAGATCGAAGAAGGGAATCATCGTCTCTCAAAGAAAATACATCCTAGACCTCTTAAAAGATACAGGAATGAGTGGTTGTCGGCCAGCTGAAACTCCCATAGATCCGAATCAAAAGCTCGGGAATATAACAGATGGAGTTCCAGTGAACGTTTAACGATATCAAAGACTAGTGGGAAGGATGATCTACTTGGCTCACACAAGGCCCTATATAGCCTTTGCTGTGAGCTTAGTAAGTCAATTCATGCATAGTCCTTGTGAAGAGCATCTTGAAGCCACAAACCGAATTCTAAGGTACCTAAAGAGCTGTCCAGGAAAGGGACTGCTGTTTAAGAAGAACGAAACAAGGGCTGTAGAGGCATTTACTGATGCAGATTGGGCTAGCTCGTACAACAGAAGATCTACTTCAGGTTACTGTACCTACGTGTGGGGAAATTTAGTAACTTGGAGGAGTAAAAAACAGAATGTTGTGTCGAGAAGAAGCGCAGAGGCAGAATTTCGATCAATGGCGAATGGTATTTGCGAACTGATATGGATAAAGCGGGTACTTAAAGATCTTCGAGAAACAGCCGAACTACCTCTACGACTATTCTGCGACAATAAGGCAGCCATAAGCATCGCCCAAAATCCAGTACAGCACGATCGCACAAAGCACATAGAGATTGACCGACACTTTATAAAGGAGAAGATGGATGCTGGGATAATATGTACTCCGTACATCAGCACAAACGAGCAAACATCTGATATTTTGACAAAAGGATTATCTAGACCAACTTTTGAATTTCTTGTAAACAAGTTGGGCATGTTTGATATTTATGCACCAACTTGAGGGGGAGTGTAGAAAATCATAAGATTATTTGGTAAATATCCGGTTATTTATGGTAGATTTATTTTCCAGAATTAGGTATAACTAAAATAGGAATTAGTTTGACTATGATTTTATTCTGATTCTGATTTTATTCTCTTTCTTAGAATAAAGAGATACTCCTTGTATAAATAGGTTGTTTGGCCTTGTGAAGTAATACAACAAACACTTTCTCTTAAACTTACAGTTTACGAATGGTGGGATAGCATGATTGAAGATGTGAAGAAAGCAATTTACAAGAAAGAAAGGAAAGAGCTATATGAAACATCATTACTTTTTGATGAAATATATAACGTATTGATTTATCGTTGGACTAATAGTAGCACACCACTTCATTGCTTGGCTCATTCTTTGAATCCTAAGTAAGTATAAACATATATTTTTATATAATTTAATATTATATCTTATTATGTTGTAATCTATTTTTTCTTTATTATAAATTTTGTAGGTATTATAGTGTTGAATGGCTAAATGAAGATCCTAAACGTATTGCTCCACATAAAGATGACGAGATATCAAATGAAAGGAAGAAAGCTTTAGAAAAATATTTTTCTAACCAAGATGATCGAAGAAAAGTGAATATAGAATATGCTCGATTTTCTATGAGTTTGGGTCGTTTTGGTGATCTTGATGCAATGAATGATAGGTTCCATATGGAACCAATGATGTGGTGGGGAGTTCATGGATCCTCGGCACCAACACTCCAAGGTATAGCTTTTAAACTACTTGGACAACCAACTTCATCCTCATGTTGTGAAAGAAATTGGAGCACCTATAATTTTATACACTCTTTGAAGAGAAACAAATTGTTACCACAAAGAGGAGAAGATTTGGTGTTTGTTCATAGCAATCTCCGGCTCTTGTCAAGGAAAAATCCAAGTTACTATGAAGGTTTATCTCAAATGTGGGATATTGGAGGTGATGCATATGAAACTATGGAACCTACAAATATTGGATTGCTTGAGATTACAAATCTTAGTCTTGAAGAGTCATCCTTGGAAGACGATATAATTAACAATGAGAGTGAGGAGATTATTGCTTAAGAAAACTGAATGTTCCGTGAACTTTGATATTTTGCTATGTTTGATATTTTGCTATAATATGTCAGAAATTATTTTGAAATATGATACAATTAACTAAATGTTTATTTTATTTCAATTGAAGTGTTCTATTTTATAATATTGTGAATTATTATTCTATAATTTTTTAGTTTGAATATATATATATATATATATATATATATATATATATATATATATATATATTTAAAATAAAAATTAAATATATTGCCGAATCCCCGAATCGGTTTTTTTGGAGTTGCCGAATCCCCGAATCGCATCGCATCGCTTCCCCGCACCCGCACCCGCTCCCGCTCCCGTGCAACCTAGGCTAAAACAAGCAGAGAAGCTGTTAAAAATGCTTTAGCCTCGAAAAAAGAAGAAACTCAACTTAAATTTGGAGAAAAAGACACTAATCATAGTGATGATGAAGCAAGTTTCGATGTTCGAATGCGTTTACAAATACTTAAAAAACGTATCGATTTAGGTGATATGCCTGTTAAAGAAAAGTCAAATAACGGTAAGTTTTTTTTCTTCCTTTTTTACCCCTCAGTAAATAATATGTCCTTTTGTTATTTTCAGAGAAACCAAAGTCATCTTCAGATAAAGTATCTCCTCCCAGGTAAATTCTGTTTTAGGGCGTTAATAATTTAGTGAAGATTCAGAAACTCAAATGCAGAAAAAATTTCTCCAAGTTTCCTCTTAGCTTCCAGCAAAAGAGTCTAGGGACATGAGAGGTTTTGTAAACAAACAAGGTCTTAGAAATGTTTAAGTTTAGTTTAGTTTTGGAAATGTATAAGTTACTTGTAGTTTCAATTTGGTTTTGGAATGGTTTAATTTGTAATTCAAGGTTGTAACTTGTAAGGTTTTGTACTTAACTAGTGAAAGTAATTCAAGGTTGTAAGGTTTTTTTATTGAACTAGTGAGGTTTTGTATCTTATATGCAATATGTTTAAATTTTGCTGGAATAATTATTTTAGAATATAGTTGTGTGAACTCGAAACCAACCCAAAACCAACCCAACCCGACAAACCCGAATTCGAAACCACCAAAGACAACCCGCAAAAAACCAAACCATAACCATTTATAAGTAATGGATTGGTTTTCGGTTTTCAAAAACCTAAACTCGCAAATATGGGTTCGTTCCCTCCTAGAGGTCAATGGGTCGGTTACCGGACCCGGGTGCACCGCTAATTCTAACTCTTACAAAGAAACACGTAAACCCCTAAAAAGAAAGGAAACCCTATCATTTAGAACCAAAAAAAAGGGAAACCCTACCTTTTAACTTCACTCTACTTTTTGATTTCAAAACACAAAGATAAAAAAGAAACCGGAATTGAAGATGAAGCTGAATAGTTCTTCAGTTGGGTGGTTTCGGATCTGCTTTGGATCTTTTCCTTCTTCCTTGAACGAAATTGGTAACCCTTTTTTCCAATTTTGTAACGGTTCAGTTTCATCTTATTCTTCAATTTCGTCTAATTTTACAAAAGATATCAATAATGTTGAAGAAGCTCGATTTACACTCCATCGAATGATCGGAATGCGACCTAAGCCTTCTGTTGTAGACTACACGCAGCTATTGTGTGTTGTTGTAAAGATGAAACAACACTCGGCTGTTTTTTCTCTGTTCAAAGAAATGCGAATTTGAGGGCTTTGATTAATGAATATACGATGAATATTACATTGAACTGTTACTGTTCTTTGAAATGCATCAATTCAGGCTTTGCGGTATTTGGGTGTCTCTTAAAAAGTGGTCATGTTCCTTCTGTGATTACGTATAACAACCTGATAAAGGGTCTCTTTGGTGAAGATAGAGGAGATGATGCTGTAGAATTGTTTGAAAGGTTTTTTACAGAAAAAATTTGTGAGCCAAGTGAAGTTACATTAAGGGTCGTGTTGAATGGGCTTTGCAAACATGGACATACACTCAAGGCTCTTGAATGGCTAAGAGTATTTGAAAAGGGGAGATTTAAACCTGGCATCCAATCTTATACCACCATTGTTGATTGTCTATGCAAGGATCGCATGGTTGATGATGCTCTTAAATTATTTTCTGAGATGAAAGATAAGGGCATATATCCAACTGTTGTCACTTATAATTCATTGATCCATGGATTGTGTAAGTTTGATAGGAAGGAAGAGGCTAAAATGTTGTTGATTGAGATGTTGGATTATAAAGTTGTTCCAGATGTACATACTTTTAGTATATTGGTTGATTCACATGGAAAGGAAGGCTTAATTGAAGATGCAAAAAGATTTATAG
This sequence comes from Nemophila menziesii, assembly GCA_029959085.1. Classification (NCBI taxonomy): domain Eukaryota; kingdom Viridiplantae; phylum Streptophyta; class Magnoliopsida; order Boraginales; family Hydrophyllaceae; genus Nemophila; species Nemophila menziesii. Next base: position 16,025 of record JARWIR010000109.1, read on the forward strand.
AGATCATGATTGAAAGAGGCCTAAAATCCAATGTAGCTACATATAATGCATTGGTAGATGCATATTGTTTAAGGGGTGAGATGGAGGAAGCTGTGGGGGTGTTAAGTACAATGGTAGGTAGAAAATTAAAGCCTGATATCCAAACATATAACAGTATAATCAATGGTTTAGTGAAGAAAGGGTGGGTTGATAAAACTTTTCAACTTTTCCAAGATATTCCTTCAAAGAGACTGCAGCCTAATACTGTTACATACAACTGTATGATACAAGGGTTGTTTCAGAAGGGTAGATGTGTCATTGCGCAGGAATTATTCATGAAGATGAAGTCTGGTGATGAGGGAGACTTTGTTACATATGGAATAATGTTAAACGGATTGTGCAATAATGGACGTGTTACCAAAGCTATGTCTATATTTGAGTCCATGGAAAGTAGCAATGTAACTCCTAACATTGTGATGTATAATACTATTATTCATGGATTATGTAAAGTAGCGATGTAACTACTAGATTCATCAATAATCCATCGTAGATGATACAACAATGACTTTATCGTCATGGTAGGGCAGGGCAGATTTTCTCTAAGGCGTAAAAAGTTAGAACAACAAGTAAGGTTTGCGAGTCCCGATATTTTTTTTAAATGTAACTTCTAGTTTTGGAAGGCTTGGGGGAGAATATATAGGCTCTGGGAAAAAGTAAATTTCTACTAATGTTTTTTTGTTAAAATAATTTGCACGAATTTTCACTACATTCTGAGACTGAGGTGGGCGGCCTCACACCCCACTCGACCCCTAAGTCTGCCCCTAATTTGGGGAATTTTTAAGATCAAGTTTAGTATAGAGGGATAAAATGAGTGATGTGAAATGAATTTGTTACTTAGAGGTTATTTTAATTAATTAAAGGGTGAATTATATATAGGGTCTTGGAGACACACTTTCTTCTCTATAGAGTAGTTTCAAAAATGTTATTCTTCTTAGGGACCTCAATTTTGACAATAGTCTTTCCTACCCTTACTACCACTAAAAGACAAAAAAATGTGATGTCACTATTTCTCTCTCCTCTACCTACCACTACCCACCTACCTCCGACCACCTACCACCGACCTCCGATCACCGACCACCGACCACCAGCCACCAGTCACCGGTTGCCGGAAAAAACATAGAGTATCGGAAAAAAACATAAAGTATCGGAAAAAATATAGAGTATCGGAAAAAACATAGAGTACTCTATATTTTTGCTGAGTACTCTATATATTTTAAGGAGTACTCTATATATTTTAAGGACTACTCTATATATTTTAGTGAGTATTCCGGATAATTTTGATGAGTACTCTGATAAATGTAATGAGTACTACGTAAATTTAATGAGTACTCTTTTAAATTGATTAGTATTACTAAAATCAAAGCACAAAATAGTAAAAAAAATTCTTTATTCATTTTAAAAGTTTATTATACATCTTTTACAAATTAAAAAATAAAACAAAAAACCTAGTTTGACCAGATCTGGTCAAACCAGATCTGAAATTTAAAAAAAAAAATGTCGCATCTCTTCGAAGCTCCGATGGCCACCAGTAGCGAGCTTCACCATGGCCGAACTATTGAAGCTCTTCTGATAACACCATTGAAGAGCTCTTCTAATAACACCATTGAAGCGAAGCTGTATCATAACACAACAACAAAAGCTCCGATGGCCAAGAGCAGCGAGCTTCACCATGGCCGGACCTATTGAAGCTCTTCTAATAACACCATTGAAGCGAATCTAATAACACCACCACCATTGGAGCTCGGAGCAGCCATGGAGGTTCACAGCTCCTTCGCGGCGTGAGGAAGAGCTGCACGGTGGTGCTCCGCTGTTCTGTCCCTCTTCATTCCAGATCTGTTCGCACCACCACCTTCTTCTCCCCAGATCTGTTCGCGAGCAAACCTCCGGTGCAGAATAGCAGCGCGCGAGCTTTGAAACTGCAACAAAGTTTGATTTGAGCTTCGAATTCCGGCGAGCCTCTTCACTGCAGCAAAGTTCGGCTGGACCTAGATGTTGTGGTGGTGCTTCATTGCTTCGGAGTTATGTTTCAGTGCAGTGGTGGTGGTGCTTGTTGGAGAAAAGGCAGCTGGAGGTGGTGGTGGTGGTGGTGGTTGACGGTGGGTGTTGAGAGGAGAGAGAATGTTTCTAGTATTTTGTTTAGAAATGAATTATGATTTAGAAATGTTATATTTAGTATATATAGGGGGGAAAACAAAAGAGGGGTAGTCTAGTAATTGGGGTTTTGGGGTTTATGTGTTAAAAACTTCCTGAGGTCTTTAGTAAGAAGAGGCTCTAGGCCGGGTCCCCATCTTGAAGAGGGGGGGGGGGGGGGGGGGGCGTGGTCAAGACCCTAGGTGTCATTATCTCTTAATTAAATTATAACAGGTAAAATATAATGGTAAAAAATATCTTGCTAGTATTGTGTAATTAATTTAAAAATAAAAGTGTCCATATTCGGTTAAATTAGAAGAATTGTATTGTTTAGATAAAGAGAGAGTTGACCAAAATAAAAATAAGAGATTTAGATCCTTAATCTATTTTAACTATATAATATGCTTAAAATTCTTAATTTATGACATAATTAGTAGGAATATTTTTTTAATTTTGCTTTATATATTTTTTACAAGTTTATACTATTTAATTAAATTATAAAGGGTAAAATTGTAACTTATATTGATTTAATAGTTGATCATTAAAAAATAGAGACTAATTTATCTATTTAAAATTTACAAAGGACTAAATCGTGATTTAAAAATTTTGTAAAGGAAAAATCATTTTTAATCTTATTACCATTTCGTACAAATATTAGTATTTTTTTAATATTAAAATCTTAACCCCACTTATAGTCATGATTTAGCTAAGAATTTCCTAGTCTATCACCCTTCTATTAATTCAATAACATTTTACATTTGACTTTAAAAAAGAAAAAGACAATTCTACCGTACAGCTTTATCCGATTTCATTTGTAACCAGTTCACAAAGGAACATCTCAAGTCGTCCTCTTCACCTAACATCACAATCATTTTACATTTTTAGCAACAACCATTTCCTTCTCACGTCAACATTAACATCATGAAGCTGATTGGTTCTTCTTTGTTTAGCTTTAGATCTTCTCTTTCTTCCATCAACACAATCGGTAACCCTTTTTCCTTCTTCTTTTATTCTTCAATTACATCTTTTGATGATATCAATAGTGTCAAAGATGCTCGTTTTACTGTGAATCAAATGATCCGAACGCGACCTAAGCTTACTGTTATAGATTACACTAAGCTATTGGGAACGGTTGTGAAGATGAAAAATTATTGTTATGCTATTTCTCTATTCAGAGAAATGCTTATTTTGGGGGCTCCGGTAAATATTTACACAATGAATATAGCTATAAATTGTTATTGCTCTTCAAAAAAAAGCAATATGGGTTTTGCGGTATTAGGATGTCTCTTCAAAAGCGGTCATGTTCCCACTGTGGTTACGTATACCACCCTGATTAAGGGCCTCTTTGGTGAAGATAGAGGAGCCGAGGCTGTAGAATTGTTTGAAAGGTTAACCACAGAAAAACTTTGTGAGCCAAGTGATGAATTTACTTTTGGGGTGGTGCTAAATGGGTTGTGTAAACTTGGACATACACTCAAGGCTCTTGAATGGCTAAGAGTATTTGAAAAGGGGAGATGTAAACTTGACATCCAATCTTATAACACCATTGTTGATTGTCTATGCAAGGATCGGATGGTTGATGATGCTCTTAAATTATTTTCTGAGATGAAAGATAAGGGCATATATCCAGATGTGGTGACTTATAATTCGTTGATTTATGGATTGTGTAAGTTTGATAGGAAGGAAGAGGCTAAGATGTTGTTGATTGAGATGTTAGATTATAAAATTCTTCCAGATGTAGTTACATTTAACATATTGGTGGATTCACATGGTAAGGAAGGCTTAGTTGAAGAAGCACAAGAATTTGTAGAAATTATGATTGAAAGAGGCCTAAAACCCGATGTTGTTACTTATACTGCATTGATAGATGCATATTGTTTAAGGGGAGAAATGGAGGAAGCTGTAGGGTTGTTAAGTACAATGGTAGGTAGAGGATTAAAGCCTGATATCCAAACATATAACACTATAATCAATGGTTTAGTGAAGAAAGGGTTGGTTGATAAAGCTTTTCAACTTTTTCAATATATTCCTTCAAAGGGACTACAACCTAATACTGTTACATACAGCAGTATGATACAAGGGCTGTTTCAGAAGGGTAGATGTGTCATTGCGCAGGAATTATTTAAGAAGATGAAATCTGAGGGAGTAATTAGTCCTGACTTTGTTACATATGGAATAATGTTAAACGGATTGTGCAATAATGGACGTGTTACCGAAGCTATGTCTTTATTAGACTCCATGGAAAGTAGCAATATAACTCCTGACATTGTGATATATAATACAATGTTAAACGGATTGTGCAATAATAGACGTTTTACCGAGGCTTTGTCTTTATTAGACTCCATGGAAAGTAGCAACATAACTCCTGACATTGTGACATATACAACTATTATTCATGGATTATGTAAATATGGCCAACTTGAGGCTGCATTAGATGTTTTTTACAAGCTATCAAACAAAGGTTTGATGCCTAATATATATACTCATACCACTATTATAGGTGGACTTTGTCAAAGAGGAATGTTGGAAGATGCAAAAGAGTGGCTCTCAAGTATGAAGAAACATGGTTTGTCGCCAAATAGTGTGACCTACAACGTTATTATACAGGGGTTTATGAAGAAAAAAGAGTATGAAGAGGCAACTGAATCGATGAAGGAAATGAGAAAACATGGTTTCTCAGTAGATGCAGCTACTTATAGAATCATACATGAACATCCTAAGTTTCTTCATATGATTCAAAAAATGTAAACTTTTAATCCGTTTTGTAGCAAATTTTGACTAGTGGGGGACTTTTCCAAACTTCATCTGCCTAGACATAAACATCCCTTGAGAGAAAACAAAATCTATAAGAATGACTTGGGTACAATCATGATTGATGTTTATTGCAGAAAGCTCCTCCTCATCTGCATCAGTTTCAATTGGGTTATTAATTTCTTCATTGCTCCGGTATGTTCTGATTCTCCAACTTCTTTTGCCTGAATTGGTAATTTCGTCTAATCTGAGTTTTTTCTTTTTTATTTAAACCAACTGGCTTGTAGTTTGAACCTCATCTTATCGGAAAGATAAGATTGATCTTCAAATTTCCATCCAGTTTGTAACTCTGAGTTTTGATATCTTCAATTAGAATTGGGTATTTTGTGATCTCTACCGGCTTAGTTTGATTCTTGTATTCTGTAGATTAGGGGAAGGCCTTTGCGTGTTGGGAGAAGGGTCAGAAGGTAATATGGATGTGAATTTGCAGTATTTATGTGCTGTGGTTTAAGTAAATTCAGGGAGGTGTGTATTTTATGTATTTCACCAACCTGTTGAAGCATTTCCTTAATGCTTTTGTTGTTTACAACAGTAGTAGGTAGCCTTAGGTAGCCTCATCCACAAGACTGTATGAGTTAATCTTCTAGCAGATGACTTATACTCTCCAAGAGCTAAGTCTTTACCCACAAGGAAACAACCATCTTGTCTTCTTCTGTTTCAAATTTTACCCAGTGTCTTTGAATCTGATTCTTCATTTAGCCCAAAGTTAATAGCCTCTTCATTCAAAAGTTTGGCTATTAGTTTTGCTTCTTCAACAATTTCATAGTGTTTATCACTTTCAGTAGATAGAAAGACTCCATCTTTGGCATGTACTAGGATTAAAAGCTACTGATAACAAGACTTTAAAGCAAAAATACAAGGTCACAGGAGCAATAAATGAAGGAAAAAAAAACAGGTTTGAACAAGTTACTGGAAGGAAAGGAAAAAAGAAAGGGAAAACGAAGCCAAACACAACAAGGAGCAAGGAAACAACAAGGAGTGAAGATTCTGCAGATTCAAGTCTAGTTTTGTAAAGATTAGTATTTTAAAAAAGGTTTTTGATTTGAGAGAAAATATCAATAATTATTTTGCCTAATTTCCCAAACCCTAAATGATTTAGTTAGAGATAAAAAAGAAAAAAACTTACTTCAAGGAATTAAAATAGAAAATAAATGTCCTGAAATCACACACTTGCTTTTTGCAGATGATAGCTTATTTTTCCTAAAACCGATAATATTGCGATACATTCTTTCAATGATATTATGCAAAAATACAAAAATAGAACAGGTTTAAGTTTAAATATTAATAAATGTGGTGCTATCATCAATACACCAATCTTTATACAAAATCTAATGGCAAGAAGAATAAATATGAAAAAAACCTTAAATCTAGGTAACTATTTAGGAATATCAACTGAATGGGATAGATCAAAATCAAAAAATTTACAATTCTTAATTGATAGAATTCTACAAAAAATAGAAACCCTATTCTTATATGAAGGAAGGAAAGAAGTATTAATTAAAGCAATATTGCAAAGTCTTCCTAATTATTTAATGAGTAACTTTATACTAACTAAAAGTATCATTAATAAAATCCACTTCATTAGCTAGCTTTTGGTGGGAAAAGGAAAAAAAAAATCCATTAGGCCAATTGGAATATTTTAACTAATTCAAAATTTGAAGGTGGGCTTAGTTTTAGAGATCTCCATCTCATGAACATAGCACTAGGAAAGCAAACTTGGAACATAATAAATAAAAAAGAATCTCTTCTATATAGACTACTAAAAGGAAAATATTTCCATAATTGTACTATTTTAGAAGCTAAATAAGAAAGCTCTCCTTCTTGGAGATGGAAAAGTATATTAATTGGTAGGGAAACCTTCCAAAACAATATTAAATAGAAATTAGGTAATGGAGCAAATATTGACATTTATAAACGTAATTGGATATATAACAATTCAAAATATAAAACCTATTTGTTCTAACATCATATGGGTTAATCAATTAATTAAAGAAGATAAAACTTGGAATGTAGAGGTTCTTAACAACGTTTATCCTTCTAGTATTATAAATAAATATGATAATACCACATTTTAATTATGAAGACTAAATATGCATTGATTTCTGTAAAAAAAAGAAACTATACCGTTAAAGAAGCATATCATAAGTTTAAAATGGAACAAATTAGAAACCAACAATTAAAGGAACAAAATAAACCTACAATTTCTAATACTATTAATAAAAAATTTTGGAAATTAATATGAAAAATGGAAACTCCCCCAAAATTAGGAACTTTATGTGGAGAGCAATAACAAATTTATTACCTACTGAGCAAAACTTGGTAAAACGTAAATGTAGTACTAATAATATATGTAAATTATGTGATAACAACATTGAAACTATAGAACATATGATTTTCAGATGCCCTTGGGCCAAAAGTGTATGGTTTAATAGCCTTTTAAATATCAAAACCAAAAATGATACCACATCAAGGGTTGACCTTGGATACTTAACCACATTCAAGAGATTATAAAAAAAATTTAAAAAGAAAACAGAATTTTAGAACTTATTTGCACCTTTTATTGGCAAATTTGGAAAGATAGAAATAGTTTCATCTATAATAGTACAAAAATAGACCCTATAATCACATGCAATAAAGCTACACAAGTATGGAAAGAATACTACAAAATATTAAACCCTAATGATCTAAACTTCCTAGATATGGGTAATAGGGATGATAAAAGACATACTGATCTAGTCCAAAAAAATAATAACAGTAATAATAACAATGTTAAAATTAAAGACAAATGGAAAAAATCACCCCCTAATAAATATAATTAATTGCGATGCTACTTTCTCTAATAAAGGAGCAGCTGTTGCTCGTATTGTAAGAAATACTAATGGTGAATTTATAACAGGACAAAGTTGGAAAATTGAAGCGGAATCGGTCTTAGAAGCAGAAGCAACGGGAGTTTTGAAAGCAACAGAATTAGCCTCGAAGTTTCCGTTTGGATGCGCTGTCATCGAGAATGACAGTGAAACGATCATGAAGGCCCTTTCTTCACGATAAAAAATTTCTAGTCATTCTATTCATAATTTAATTTGTAATATCTATTATTTTGCGGATCGATCAAACCCTAGTTTTACTTTTGTACCTAGGTCTAGAAATCTTGCAGCCGACTGAGTTGCCATACAAGAGCTTCTAAGCACTTTGTTTGGTAATTGAGATGTGTCTATCCCTACCTAGTTGACTCATATCTTAATCTTTGACAATGAGCCTATTGGAATAGACTAACTCTTGTAATCGTCCAATTTTACTATCTATCTATATATTATGATTTCGAAAAAAAGTTATTAAAAAGGTCTCGTTTTTTGCAAAGGAGTTACATTTACTCACACTACTAGAAAACGATGGATGTTAGTACTATATATCTAGTGCAACTACCTAAAATATAAAATTCTTATATTTATATATTACTCTATGACATTGAAATGGTTGTCGTCCAGGAGAAGGTTTTAAGCGAGCATCAGTCAATCTATTTCAAAAGCAATTTGGCATAATAAAGTAAATCTATTTGGTTCCAAAGACCTAAAGATAGAATAGTTACGAGCAAGTTGTTAATTTTGAGACTTTTGACATATGATATAAACAGGACGGAACTATGGTTTAGGATTTGGGCCTTGGCCCCCCCAAATTTTTCAAAAACTACATTTTCACCCTTATAAAAAAAGAAAAAAATTATTAAGTTTCGGCCCCTAAATTATTAATATCCCCTAATATACTTGATTCGATGAGATATAAAATTAAGGAAACTCTCACTAGTTGCGGCTTAGATACTAACACTATATTCAGCAATAAGTTAAGAAATACGTTAGATACACCTTGAAAAACCAGAATAAATACTTAAAAAATCAAAATAGCTCATCATCCGACTTTAATTCTCGTCAAATAAACCCAACAATAACCTACTACAGATATACCAGAACGAGAAATACCCAACTTCGTCTGACAACTAACAACGACCATCGCTAACTTAACTTGAAAAAATATGGTTAATTACTTTTCCTCATCCCGAGAAGGTGGCATCTCCACTTTAACTGGACTACTAGATTCATCAATAATCCATCGTAGATGATACAACAATGACTTTATCGTCATGGTAGGGCAGGGCATATTTTCTCTGAGGGGTAAAAAGTTAGAACAACAAGTAAGGTTTGCGAATGTAGTCCCGATATTTTTTTTAAAATGTAATTTCTAGTTTTGGAAGGCTTGGGGGAGAATATATATATTCTCTGGGAAAAAGTAAATATCTACTAATGTTTTTTTGTTAAAATAATTTGCACGAAATTTCATTACATTCTAGGACTGAGGTGGGCGGCCTCACACCCCAGTCGACCCCTAAGTCTGCCCCTAATTTGGGGAATTTTTAAGATCAAGATTAGTATATAAGGATAAAGTGAGTGATGAGAAATGAATTTGTTAGTTAGAGGTTATTTTATTTAATTAAATAATAACGGATAAAATAGAATGGCTAGTATTGTGTAATTAATTTAAAAATAAAAGTGTTCATAATAGAAAAATTGTATTGTTTAAATTAAAAGAGATTTGACCAAAATAAAACTAAAAGATTTAGATCCTTAATCTATTTTAATACTATAATATCCTTAAAATTTTTACAAAAATAGCATCTCAAGTCGTCCTCTTCACCTAACATCACAATCATTTTTACATTTTTAGCAACAACCATTTCCTTCTCACGTCAACATAACATCATGAAGCTGATTGGTTCTTCTTTGTTTTGCTTTAGATCTTCTCTTTCTTCCATCAACACAATCGGTAACCCTTTTTCCGTCTTCTTTTATTCTTCAATTACATCTTTTGATGATATCAATAGTGTCAAAGATGCTCGTTTTACTGTGAATCAAATGATCCGAACGCGACCCAATCTTACTGTTATAGATTACAATAAGCTATTGGGTACTGTTGTGAAGATGAAAAATTACCCTTATGCTCTTTCTTTATTCAGAGAAATGCGTATTTTGGGGGCTCCGGTAGATAATTACACAATGAGTATAGCTATAAATTGTTATTGCTCGTTAAAAAAAAGCAATATGGGTTTTGCGGTATTAGGATGTCTCTTCAAAAGCGGTCATGTTCCTGATGTGGTTACGTATACCACCCTGATTAAGGGCCTCTTTGGTGAAGATAAAGGAGCCGAGGCTGTAGAATTGTTTGAAAGGTTAACCACAGAAAAACTTTGTGAGCCGTGTGATGAAGTTACTTTTGGGGTGGTGCTAAATGGGATGTGTAAACTTGGACATACACTCAAGGCTCTTGAATGGCTAAGAGTATTTGAAAAAAGGGAGATTTCTAAACCTGGCATCCAATCTTATAACACCATTGTTGATTGTCTATGCAAGGATCGCATGGTTGATGATGCCTTTAAACTATTTTCTGAGATGAAAGATAAGGGCATATATCCAACTGTTGTCACTTATTCTTCGTTGATCCATGGATTGTGTAAGTTTGATAGGAAGGAAGAGGCTAAAGTGTTGTTTATTGAGATGTTGGATTATAAAATTCTTCCAGATGTATATACATTTAACATATTGGTGTATTCACATGGAAAGGAAGGCTTAGTTGAAGAAGCACAAGAATTTGTAGAAATTATGATTGAAAGAGGCCTAAAACCCGATGTTGTTACTTATACTGCATTGATAGATGCATATTGTTTACGTGGAGAAATGGAGGAAGCTGTAGGGGTGTTAAGTACAATGGTAGGTAGAGGATTAAAGCCTAATATTCAAACCTATAGCATTTTAATCAATGGTTTAGTGAAGAAAGGGTGGGTTGATAAAGCTTTTCAACTTTTTCAAGATATTCCTTCAAAGGGACTACAACCTAATACTGTTACATACACCAGTATGATACAAGGGCTGTTTCAGAAGGGTAGATGTGTCATTGCGCAGGAATTATTTAAGAAGATGAAATCTGAGGGAGTAATTAGTCCTGACTTTGTTACATATGGAATAATGTTAAACGGATTGTGCAATAATGGACGTGTTACCGAAGCTATGTCTTTATTAGACTCCATGGAAAGTAGTAATATAACTCCTGACATTGTGATATATAATACAATGTTAAACGGATTGTGCAATAATAGACGTTTTACCGAGGCTTTGTCTTTATTAGTCTCCATGGAAAGTAGTAATATAACTCCTAACATTGTGACATATACAATTGTTATTCATGGATTATGTAAAGATGACCAACTTGAGGCTGCATTAGATGTCTTTTACAAGCTATCAAACAAAGGTTTGATGCCTAATATATATACTCATAATACTATTATAGGTGGACTTTGTCAAAGAGGAATGATGGAAGATGCAAAAGAGTGGGTTTCAAGTATGAAGGAAGATGGTTTCTCTCCCAATAGTGTGACCTACAACGTTATTATACAGGGGTTTATGAAGAAAAAAGAGTATGAAGAAGCAATTGAATGGGTGAAGGAAATGAGAAAACATGGTTTCTCAGTAGATGCAGCTACTTATAGAATCATACATGAACATCCTAAGCTACTTGATATGATTCAAAAAATGTAAACTTTTAAAAATCAAGAGTCCTTAGATTAGTATAGAAGGATTACTCCCCCGTCGATAACACCATCACCATCGTCACTACTTCCGATAGCTTCAAGTTCCATCGATTGTATCTCCAAAACCTAAAAATCCCCCTAGCACTGTGATGTGGCGGATTAGATGGCTTCAGCAACTCTATCGATCTGATTAAGAAACGTTTAAAGGAAGCTGAGTAAGAACAGTAGATGGTATGAAAGTAGTTTCTTAATAAATCCATTATAACGGAATGTGGTGAAGAATTGAAGTTATTCGGCGTGAACTTATTTGTGTTTCAACTGTTTGATAAAATGCATTTCCAAATAGTAACTTCAAATCTGTTTAAAATGCTTACATTGCAAGATCGGATGTTTGTCGATATTAATCACTATTCTAAGCAGTACATGTACAAAATCACTATCAGCTTCAGCAAGTAGTACCTTATTTGATGTACAGTCTTTCAAGGTTAGCTTAATTCTTTAACAAATTAAGAGATGGCTTATGTTGATCAATTCAGTTTGTCTATTTATTATATCCAAGAGTAAATGACGATATTAGGTAAAATCTCTTGGAAAACTGAAACTTTTATATAAATTGACAATCACAAGTTTCCACATTCAGTGATCATTTTAGCTTTTGGCGTATGGAATTCTCAATTTAAACACGATTCTTTTAATAGTGAAATTTGTAGGTTTACCACAAAAGATAAAAACTATATCTAAAAAAATAATAGACTTTATCCCAACAATTAGCGATATAGACTAGATAGACTTCTGAAATCCTTTAACTGACTTTTACCAAAAACAAATGTCTTGCTATGCACAGGGCATGTGATTTGAACGGTTGAGTCATTATACCTAATCGACTCTACTCACTTGGTCTAGGTTTATATTGTCAATGCTAATCCTATAATTAACAATAAGTTTGTATTCCCACATTGCCTTGAAGAAATTTGGTCAGATACAATAGGTGGCATGGATTTGGGAAGTACTGCAAGTGCTTGAATTATTTAGTTTATGAATATATTATGTGATTATTTTCCTGCCAAGTATTTTTAGTCTCAAGTATATAATGTTTTAATAGCTATGTGTTTGTGAATTTGGTGCAGTTGAAAGAAAGCAAGGGATCAAGTCGAGAATAGGTTAAACATGATGACTTTTTTAAGCCACCCAAAACCCTTCATTCTTTCATTACTTTTTCAGGAATGATCTTTTTTTTTTTCCAGGAATGAAGGAGTGTTAACTGAAATTGAATTAGTAAAATAATGTGGTGATAATTTTTGTGTAATTGATGTTACTGAAGAGTGTCTTTATCAGCAATATACAAATTTTTAACCTTAGAGATGTTCGAGCTTGCATTAAGTCAAACCCAAAAGTCTTTGCCTATTGCAAGTATAGTACTCATCCTTAGCTACTTAATTATAAAATGGGATGTTTCTTTTCCTTGCTTGCTGTTTTACCAAACTAATTTATTAGGTCACATGCTTTTTATCATGACTTTCATTTCAAGTGTTCAAGCTAACTAGCCACTTAACACTAATTTTAGTAAACAACTATATGTATCTATTTGTTTTCTTTTTCGTAATTAGCCAGAATTGGGTAACGATAAGCAAAATCGCATTTGTAATTGTATTTCTCGATTGTTTGTTTTTTCAGAAAAAATAATTACGGAGCTAATAAGCATTTACTTGAATTTCAACCAAAGTATATTATGCACAACTTTGTTTCACTACCCGCCTACATAAATGCATTCACTTAATTTAGTATTATAACTTGGTAATATTCATAGTTACATATGTAAGTACTAATTTTTTTGAATAATTAGTTAATTACCACAAAGATATTGGCATCTGTCATCGTTTTTGCCATGGAGATGAAGCTTTGAAGCTACCCAAGTGGTGGCGAGGAGTCTTCAGGAAAGAAGATTCTATGGTTTGCACTATCTTTCTGAGGTGAATTTAATTTACTTGTTAATCTTTTTGGTTGATTATATGACATTTGAGGCTTAATTGGGCGAAAAGGAAAAGATGAGGGACCTATTTGAAAATTTAAGTAATCAAATGAGATCGGAAAATGTTAAGCTAACCCAACAGTTGGCTTATGTTAAAGCTAATGGTGGAAAGGTGAAAGGAGGTGTAAAACCAGAATCATCCTTCCAAATCACTGCGCTGCTCAGAAAAAGCTTCACGTTAGGGACTTGGGAAGTTTGGAGGTCAAAGATGTTAATATGACGGACATTGAGGTGTTGAAGATAATGGAAGCGTCACTGGAATCACACACCATTCTTACTGACGTGTTTCTCCAGAGGCCATGCTGATGCTTTAGTTTTTGATTGTTTTCTTTTTCTTTTTCTTTTCCTTTATAATTTCTTAATGGGATCACATTTTCTCCACTGCAAATTGAGTTTCTTGTTCTATATCATACCAACTTCCAAGGCTTGTAATGTTTGTAATTGCTTTTAGCTGGAACCTATTGCTTAGAAATTGGCATTCGCTAAGAAACGCTTTACTCTTTATATTGTTACAATTGAAAAAAAAAAAACTTTAAAAGGAAAGCTAAAAAAAAAACTTTAAAAATTTGGTGGGATTTTTCCCACCAAACAAAATAAACTCGTAAAATATAATTTGGTGGGATTTTTCCCACCAAATAACAACATAAAATTTGGTGGAAGGCGGGAAAAAATTTGGCCGGAAAAGTTGGTCGGAAATTTTTTGGTGGTCGGAAATTTTTTGGTGGGAAAATTTAGTTTGATGGGAATATTTAGTTTGATGGGAATATTTAGTTAAGGGTATTATTGTATGTATTTTATATTAGACATGATTTTTATGAGCAATATGACCTCCCTCTAGGATGGTATTGGTAATTGCCTCTTGATTAAACAATGCTAGCAAGATTTTTTATTTCATCTTTTTTTTTACATATTTTATTTATACTAAATTTTTACAGTTTAATGAATTTATTTGAATTTCTCTCTATAATTACTATTTTTGTAGATTCCCGCTTCCATTTATCTTACACTAAACTATTACATGTACACTAAAAATATATAAAATTATTAATATTCCCTAATATACTTGATTCGATGAGATATAAAATTAAGGAAACTCTCAATAGTAGCGGCCTAGATACTAACACTATATTCAACAATAAGTTAAGAAATATGTTAGATACACCTTGAAAAACCAGAATAAATACTTAAAAAATCAAAATAGCTCATCCTCCGACTTTAATTCTCGTCAAATAAACCCAACAATAACCTACTACAGATATACCAGAACGAGAAATACCCAACTCCGGCGGCATAGGGTCGCCGATCAGAGGCGGCTGTAGCGCAGCCATTCAACGGTAAGTTTTGTTACTTTCCTACAAATGTGGAGCGTGTATGACTTTTTCAAAGAGCAGTTTTTTTTTTTTTTTAGGTATAGTCGTTCTCTTCACCTAACATCACAATCATTTTACAATATTAGCAACAACCATTTCCTTCTCACGTCAACATTAACATCATGAAGCTGATTGGTTCTTCTTTGTTTAGCTTTAGATCTTCTCTTTCTTCCATCAACACAATCGGTAACCCTTTTCCCCTCTTCTTTTATTCTTCAATTTCCTCTTTTAATGATATCAATCCTGTCGAAGATACTCGTTTTACTGTGAATCAAATGATCCGTACGCGACCCAATCTTACTGTTATATACTACACTAAGCTATTGAGTACGGTTGTGAAGATGAAAAATTATTCTTATGCTCTTTCTCTATTCAGTGAAATGCGTATTTTGGGGGCTCCGTTAGATAATTACACAATGAATATAGCTATAAATTGTTACTGCTCGTTAAGAAAAAGCAATATGGGTTTCGCAGTATTAGGATGTCTCTTCAAAAGTGGTCATGTTCCTAATGTGGTTACTTATAACACCCTGATTAAGGGCCTCTTTGGTGAAGATAGAGGAGCCGAGGCTGTAGAGTTGTTTCAAAGGTTAATGAGGGAAAAACTTTGTGAGCCAAGTGCAGTTACTTTTGCGGTTGTATTAAACGGGCTGTGTAAACTTGGACATACACTCAAGGCTCTGGAATTGCTAAGAGTATTTGAAAAAAGGGAGATTTCTAAACCTAACATCCAATCTTATAACACCATTCTTGATTGTCTATGCAAGGATGGCATGGTTGATAAGGCTTTTCAACTTTTTCAAGATATTCCTTCAAAGGGGCTACAACCTGATACTGTTACATACAGCAGTATGATACAAGGGTTGTTTCAGGAGGGTAGATGTGTCATTGCGCAGGAATTATTCAAGAAGATAAAATCTGAGGGAGTAATTAGTCCTGACTTTTTTACATATAATATTATGTTAAACGGATTGTGCAATAATGGACGTGTTCCCGAGGCTTTGTCTTTATTAGAGTCCATGGAAAGTAGCAACAAAACTCCTAACGTTGTGATATATAATACAATGTTAAACGGATTGTGCATTAATAGACGTTTTACCGAGGCTCTGTCTTTATTAGTCTCCATGGAAAGTAGTAATATAACTCCTAACATTGTGACATATACAATTGTTATTCATGGATTATGTAAAGATGACCAACTTGATGCTGCATTAGATGTTTTTTACAAGCTATCAAACAAAGGTTTGAAGCCTGATATATATACTCATACTACTATTATAGGTGGACTTTGTCAAAGAGGAATGTTGGAAGATGCAAAAGAGTGGGTTTCAAGTATGAAGGAACATGGTTTCTCTCCAGATAGTGTGACCTACAACGTTATTATCCAAGGGTTTTTGAAGAAAAAAAAGTATGAAGAGGCAATTGAATGGGTGAAGGAAATGAGAAAACATGGTTTCTCAGTAGATGCAGCTACTTATAGAATCATACATGAACATCCTAAGTTTCTTTATATGATTCAAAAAATGTAAACTTTTAAAAATCAACAGTCCTTAGATTTACAAGTGATAGAGATGGTCATTAATCAGCTCCATTAGTCCTTAATTACTCATGATCTTAAATGCCTAAATTGTTCATCTGTTTAGGCTCCAATTAGTATATACTATAAAGTAAGTAAATATTTTAATCAGTGTAATTAAACTTATCTCATGATTAACTGTTTATGAAAATTCTGCAGCATTTTCCTGCGCTTCCACTGGTTCGCGGCCTGCAGCTCTTAGTCCGTCCCTGTCCGCGCTCCTCATCAGTCTAGCCTTCATTTTGCTCCCTGTCCGCCGCAGCAGTAGCTGCTCTCCTTCCAAAGCTCCTGGACCACCTCGGCAATCAGCTCCAAGCCCACCAGAATTAGGTGCTAAGGTACCTGAAACATTCTCTCTCTCTCTCTCTCTCTCTCTCTCTCTCTCTCTCTCTCTCTCTCTCTCTCTCTCTCTCTCTCTCTCTCTCTCTCTCTCTCTCTCTCTCTCTCTCTCTCTCTCTTTCTCTCTCTTCTTAAGATCATCCGTTCTAGATCTAACCGCCACCTCTACCGGATCTTCTTAGCAGATACGAAGTCAAGCAGTCTTCGTGTTCGTTTTCGGCTGAGCTGGCCGTTCTCCTCAGTCGTGAGTTCGCCGGAGAAGCAGAAGAACTCTGCTCGCGAAGTGAAGTTCGGACCTTCTCCATTCGGCAGTGTATGCGTAGTCATATAAGGTGATATTATTGTTGATTGTATTGAGTGTTAATTCGAGTATCAAGGGTCCTAGTAGCAAAAATATGGTTTATAGTGCAAATAACTCAATAGAGGGATTTAAATAGAAACATTTCACTATATAGTTTGCATTTGAAGGGTTTATATTAATGTTTTGTTATGTATTGTTGGTTTAGGTGTTCAGTTCTTGGAAGGAAACAAATTACGCAACACAACGGTGCTATGAGAATTATATACAACTACGTGTTATGTTTTCAGGGTTGAATTTTTGAATTTTGAAAGTTTATTTTTTGGGTAATTGTGTAATTATGTTACGGTTCAGGTGAGGAGTATGAAGCGAGCGAGAGATATTAGAGATCTATTGGAGGGTTTAATCGAGAGAGTCTAAATTGAATTAACATGAAATCTCGGGGACTATGACGTAACTAAAAAAGCAATTACTTCAGGGTTTTTTCCTCATTCTTGCAAGGTTGCAAAAAAGTGGGGCTTATCGGACTGTTAAATATCCTCAAACTGTTCATTGTCATCTCAGCTCAGGTTTAGCACAGGTAAGATATTAAAATATTTAGTTGGATTTAGTGGATTTCATTTTTAATTTTTTTCCTTGACTATATGTAGGTTCTACCGAGATGGGTGATTTATCATGAATTGGTTATGGAATATATGAGACAGGTAAGTTTGATTTTTCCTTTGGTGCAATAAATTATGAGTTTTGTGTTCTGAAAATTGTTTTAATTTGTATATATATATAAATCTAGAGGGATATTCTTGTGGGATTAAGATAAGTAAGGTAGATTTGAAATGGCCCCCCCCTGATTTTTCATTATTGCTGGAGATGCTCTTATGTAAATTGAATACTTTGATCACTTTGATGCTTCGATTTATCTCATTTTCAGGTCATCAAATATACTTACCAGAAGCATTGAAAGCAGTTACAAGCCGAAAGAGAGTTATGAGTTAAGTCTTTTAATCTATACCCATATTGCTATATTTATAAATTTTTGTTATTATTTTCACCTTGTGATGATGATCTTTATTACCCCTGTTTTTTAACAAGTTTTTTTTTCTTGTACAGCGCTTTGGTGCATGGAGGGAGCAGCTATATCTAGATGTGTGAATTCTCTGTGTTAACAGGATGTTTCGTCAAGCAGAGGAGGTTTTAAAGATTGTTCTAAAGAAAGGATCTGTACTAGAAACTAGTTGTTGTTTCTCTTTAGTCAAAATTATTGCTTGATTAAATGAATTGATTTTGCTATAGATTTACATAATGATATGGATCGTTAAGAGTTGAAGTATTAAGGGTGTTTGTTTATATAAGGAGACGTAATATATTCAGTAGTGAAATGTATTTGATAATGATTAACATATTATAACACGCACAGGAAGACGAACAAATGATGGGTCAATTATGTTTAATCTCTTCTGTGCTTTTGAATTTGTGTAATTTTGAACAAATTAAGAATAATATATTAAGTTGACTAATTCACCTTTTAATATGGTTATAATTGATCATAATCGAAAGACATGACTAAATTAGTCGTAATTAAAAAATCGTGGCAAAATTTAATGAAACCGGTATAAGATAATAGTTGCAGACTATATTCCTTTTTTTAACAAAATCAATTTTTTTTCTGGCTTAAACCGGATACCTAATCTTTTAACTTTTTTTTATTGTTCGACAACTAATCTTCTAAATTACAACTGTTAATAATGTGTCTAATTTCCTTTCTGCACTGTTATTTTGAGATTTTCATCGACAAGTCCTAATTATTCATGATTACTGAATAAACTGGAGTATGTAAAAATATAGCCTTTTAACAAATCAAGACTTTAATATAGCCTTTTGAGATATTACAGAATATTACAAATACACATAAATTCATTCAGTACCTGAGCGAATCAATAAACAAAATTTAAGAGAACAAGAACCACAAGGAAATGAGGAATAATAACAGAAGCAGGCAAAGATTCCAATTTTTGCAAACAAATTTTACTTCCATTTCTCAACAAAGGATACCCCATTTCTTCCAACCCTAAATAATCAATCAGAAAATAATCACCACATTATGAGGTTTTGAGCTCCCATCGCCCTTCACTAGCGCATGTAGCTCCTTTGAATCTGTTTCAATACATAAGTCTTTATTTCCTTTGTTGATAGCCCACCTTAAACCAAAATGTAGTGCTAACAACTCTAACACAAAAGGAGAATCGCATAAACACGGACCAATAAAACAAGCAATACACGAACCATTCTTGTCCCTAATTATGCCCCCTATGCCAGCCATTTTCTTATCTCGAATAAAACATCCATCAATATTTAATTCGAAACCCTCTAACGGCTTAACCCACTTAACCATTATATTCCTGGCTAACTTGATTATGCCTCCATCGATACTCTTTCCCCAAGCTAAAATAAAATTACTCGCTAAAGAGATTATTTCCCGTTTTATTTCTAATGTATGCGGTATATTTGTAACCTCATTAAATAAAATTTGGTTGCGCTTAATCCATATTACCCAAATAGTCGCCGCGAAAACGTAAGGCCATTCTATTCCTGCGATATATGCCTTTGACTTGAGATGCTCCGCAAGCCAAATCCTGGTAGAAAAGTGATTTGGACTCGTTGCAAGGGCCATTTCACCTTGTTGTATTACAGAAAAATCTGCTGTAGTTTGATTAGTACCAATGAGCCTCGCACCAGCAGTTTGATCCGCGCTAGAATTCTGTGATTCCGGGACTGATGCAGCAGCTCGGTTATTACCAGAAACCTGCAAGTCCAGAAGTGATGCAGCAGCTCCGTTGTTACCAGAATTCTGCATTCCCAGGCCTGATGCAGTAGGTTGATTCGCACCAGATAGCTGCACTTCACGAGCTGGAGCAGCAGCTTGACTGGAGTGAACATGTACTGTTGCTGCAGATGTTCCTCTACCTCGAACATGACGCCAGCTCTTATTCAGCTCCAGGAGAAGGTCTCGGTCAGCAGCACTCCCAAAATTATTACCAAACATCATCTTGCGAATTGTCTGCCAAAATTTAGGCTTCGCGGCACCATAGTAATTCCAAATTAAAATATTAAGAGGGTGAATTGTCTTCCCCCAAGCCTTTCCTGAAACAGTTGTGTAATTCATTAGATAAAAAAAATAATTTACAAGAAATACCTCAAGGCGCATTAGGCGCGAGAGACCGGATCCGCTTCCTCCACCATATCGCTTGTCCTCCCTTGCTCGGCCGTGGGCTGTGCCTCCTCGACAGACTCACCAACTTGGCTGTCCAGCCACATCACATCGTCCTCGTCTCCCGCTACAGTAACGTCCCATAACGGGTCGGGTGGCTTCTCTATTGTAATATTATTCGGTATTGGCAATTCAGTAACTGGTGTGGTACCTACTGCCAATTGAAGTGATGTGGCAGAAGTGGAGCTTTGAATGCCACCTTCTGTAACTTTATTAGATTCGTTAATTGCACCTTGGTCCCTCCCCATATGATCATCCGCTACCACATGAACTTCAATTAAAGCACCGTCCATGCCATCTCCCTCCTTTGGCCCTGACCCACCACTAACACTTGAACCTGCTACATTGTTGCCCAAATTTATTCCCTTCTGTTTTGCATTTTTTGAGGCTTTTTTTTTACTTACAGAACTCTCTCCTTTTTTCAACACCTCCGCGGAAAAGTCCACCACCTCCACAACATCCTCTAATATCTTTCTTTGTTCAAAACTAAGCGCAATAATCACATTATGCCCTTTCACCCCTCCATTTTTCTTGTTACTAGTATTAGCCCACGAGACACTTTTTCCTTTGGTATTTTGTGATTTCGAGCCAGACGACTGACCTTTACTGAAAATAGATTTCTCAGCTAGACCCGTGTCATTCATATTATCCATCATTCTAAGAGTTTCAAATCTAGTCCCTAACCCCCCTTGGGATGTTACCCTTGTTGAATTAAAATTATTACCTCTCCCATTGCTTTTATTACCTCGCTAACTGTCATCCATTCGCCGTATTTTTCAATCCGAATTGGCGCTTCCACCCTAACCTCCGTTTCTTTCTCTTTCCCTCGAGTATTGCACACATCTTCATCCATGCTTGTTGAAGTACTTATAGGGCAACTTTCCTTTCTGTGTCTGAATTTACCACACCCGAAACAGATCAAATAAAGACCTTCATACTCTACCTTACATACCTCAGCCCCTATTCTGACTTCCGGTTCCAAGGGTTTGTTCAAATCCAATTCAATAGCAAGCCTTGCATAATTTCCCCTCAGCCTACCCTTCGTCATGGGATCTATTTTCACGGTGCGACCAAGTTTATCTCCGATTTTTCTTAATATTCTTGATGTATAGTTTTGCATTCCGACGTTTGTTATCCTAACCCAGGCGATTGTTGTTGTTATCGAGTTAGTTACAACATTGAAACTCGGAGTCCACTCTCTGACTATGAGATAATGGTCAAGAACCATCCATGGTCCACCCGATAACGCAAACTCAAAGTCTTCGCGCTTCTCGAATTTGACCATGTAATAGCCATGTCCTACATCAACTAGTTCAAAGTGCCCATCTGGATTCCAAATTTGTCTTAATTTAGAAGCTAAATAGGTAAAACCCACTTCTCTCTGCCCAAGAGCCTAATGACAGCCGTGTTTCGCCATAATCGGATACCTTCCTGTATTTCATCTCTTGTTCTAAGCACAGTAGGGATAGAGTCAGTTATTTCTATCTCATCATCATTCTCGATTAGCTCTTCTAATTCACGAAAATCCTCCTCATCCATACCATTCTTATTCACAGATTCATATTTATCATCCATAATAGGAATTACTAAATTATTGTCAGTAGTACCTTTCCACCCATTTAGTCTTGGCCTAATAAATGAATTAGAAGCATTACCTGCTATTAAATTGATTCCAGAATTGCTATTAGTCTTGTTGTTACTGCGATGTTCCTGTAGGAGCCCATTTGGTGGAGCCTGTGAAGGCGGACCATCCATGGTGCCCCTTTGGCGTTTACCGGCGCGGCTAACACTCACAGCAGCGGCGAGTTCTGGAAAATCTTCCATGGAATGATCATGGCTCAGAGCTTGGTTCTCTTGGTTATTCAGAGCGTTAGTTTCTTTCATCCCAACACCCATGACCATCTCGTCGTTATCAGTGGGGCGGTCCGGCGGCATAGGGTCGCCGATCAGAGGCGTTTGTTGCGCAGCCATTCAACGGTAAGTTTTGTTACTTTCCTACAAATGTGGAGCGTGTATGACTTTTTCAAAGAGCAGTTTTTTTTTTTTTTTTTTTTTTAGGTATAGTCGTTCTCTTCACCTAACATCACAATCATTTTACAATATTAGCAACAACCATTTCCTTCTCACGTCAACATAACATCATGAAGCTGATTGGTTCTTCTTTGTTTAGCTTTAGATCTTCTCTTTCTTCTATCAACGCAATCGGTAACCCTTTTTCCTTCTTCTTTTATTCTTCAATTACATCTTTTGATGATATCAATAGTGTCAAAGATGCTCGTTTTACTGTGAATCAAATGATCCGAACGCGACCCAATCTTACTGTTATAGATTACACTAAGCTATTGGGAACGGTTGTGAAGATTAAAAATTATTGTTATGCTCTTTCTCTATTCAGAGAAATGCTTATTTTGGGGGCTCCGGTAAATAATTACACAATGAATATAGCTATAAATTGTTACGGCTCGTTAAGAAAAAGCAATATGGGTTTTGCGGTATTAGGATGTCTCTTCAAAAGCGGTCATGTTCCTGATGTGGTTACGTATACCACCCTGATAAAGGGCCTCTTTTGTGAAGATAGAGGTAAAGAAGCAGTAGAGTTGTTTCAAAGGTTAATGAGAGAAAAACTTTGTGAGCCAAGTGCAGTTACATTAGGGGTCGTGTTGAATGGGCTTTGCAAACATGGACATACACTTAAGGCTCTGGAATGGCTAAGAGTATTTGAAAAAAGGGAGATTTCTAAACTTGACATCCAATCTTATAACACCATTCTTGATTGTCTATGCAAGGATCGCATGGTTGATAAAGCTTTTCAACTTTTTCAAGATATTCCTTCAAAGGGACTACAACCTGATACTGTTACATACAACAGTGTGATACAAGGGTTGTTTCAGAAGGGTAGATGTGTCATTGCGCAGGAATTATTCATGAAGATGAAATCTGAGGGAGTAATTAATCCTGACTTTTTTACATATAATATTATGTTAAAAGGATTATGCAATAATGGACGTCTTACCGAGGCTATATCTTTATTGGAGTCCATGGAAAGTAGCAATATAACTCCTAACATTGTGATATATAATATAATGTTAAACGGATTGTGCAATAATAGACGTTTTACCGAGGCTATGTCTTTATTAGACTCCATGGAAAGTAGCAACATAACCCCTGACATTGTAACATATACAATTGTTATTCATGGATTATGTAAATATGGCCAACTTGATGCTGCATTAGATGTTTTTCACAAGCTATCAAACAAAGGTTTGATGCCTAATATATATACTCATAATACTATTATAGGCGGACTTTGTCAAAGAGGAATATTGGAAGATGCAAAAGAGTGGGTTTCAAGTATGAAGGAACATGGTTTCTCTCCCGATAGTGTGACCTACAACATTATTATTCGAGGGTTTATGAAGAAAAAAGAGTATGAAGAGGCAATTGAATCAGTGAAGGAAATGAGAAAACATGGTTTCTCAGTAAATGCAACTACTTATAGAATCATACATGAACATCCTAAGTTTCTTCATATGATTCAAAAAATGTAAACTTTTAAAAATCAACAGTCCTTAGGTAATCTAACGAAGAGATCTCTCGGGATAGTGATAGATAGGAGAGATTACAAGCTTTTGTACAGCAGCTGATTTTACCACAGGGACCTCCTGTGCAATTTCGATGGGTCAGAACAGCTCTGATAGTGCCAAAGGAACTCCTCACAGCAGCAGGTGGTGGAATAAGAACATTTCAAGCAAAATTTTTTTGGAGGTGTCCTGAGCATAAGGTATTTTGATTATATTGATTTAATTATTGAAGGTGTTTTTTTCTTATTATTATTATATATGTTGGATAGGATAAAATGTCGAAAAGAAATGATCCGAATGATTATGTGGTTCATGATCCACTTTTGGAGAAAGGGAAAGAGAAGTCTAATAAAATGCAAGCTAAGAAGAGAAAGAGAATGGGTTGGTCAATCTCTTACTTAATAATAGATATGTATGAAGTTATGTTTATGGAAGTAAACAAGTTATGAAAATGTGTATGATCGATCTATTTCTGTTAAATTTCATGTATTGTTGAAAATGTTTAAAGGACATCTCGATGTACAAATGTAATAAGTATTTTGTGCTTTACTGAATTTTTACAAGATTCAGCTTTTTTGCTTTGGTTGTATCATCAACGCGATTCTTTCATGCAATAGCATTAGCGTTTCAACTTTTTACCCTCTAATCTTTTTTTTAATTTCAAGATATCCATCTAAGAAATCCTATACATGTAGCTAATTTCTTATTCTTCACTATAACTTTATTAGCTGTCGGTCTGCATAGTTTTCCTGAAATTAATCAACCCTTGTAACTATGAAAGATAATTATGATTTTTTAATTTTTTTCCCAAATACCTTTAGGTACGGAGAAAAATTATGATTAAATACTTCATAATTCAATAACGTTTTTACAAGTAATAGAATAATTTGTAACTTCTTTTATATATAATTCAATTATCAATTATGCACAATCTATTATATTTTTTTAATTCATTTTAGTCTAAAAACCTTCAGGTACTGAGCATTTCTAGTATATATATATATATATATATATATATATATATATATATATATATATGTATGGGACAAGTCGAAAGTCAAAGAGTGGCCATGATTTATCTAGAGCAAAAATATATGACATCTAAAACCATATGGATCTTGCCACATGTATTAAAACCATAATACATCCCACTACTATCACCACTACTTCCTTCCTAACTACCAAATCTATATTATATGGGACACGTCGAAAATAGGGGTGCTTGGATCTTGAGAAAGGATTTTCAAGACTCATTGGATAACAATCTCTTTACACTATAAACTTCATGCAAGCAATCATGACATGTAATCACCAAATCAACATTGTTTTACATGTCAAATACTTAAATCATATACATATATACACACACACACACACATACATATATATATATATATATATATATATATATATATATGAGACAAGTCAAAAGTCAAAAAATGGCCATGATTTATCTAGAACAAAGATATATGACATCTAAAATCATCTAGATCTTGCCACATGTATTCTAACCATAATACATCCCACTACTATCACCACTACTTACTTCCTAACTACCAAATCTATATTATATGGGACACGTCAAAAGTTAAAGAGTGACCATTATTTATCTAGAGCAAAAATATATGACATCTAAAACCATCTGGATCTTGCTACATGTATTCTAACCATAATACATCCCACTACTATCACTAGGCTTCCTTCCTAACTATCAAATATCTATTTTATTCTATGAGTTTTCTATAGGTAAAGCCTCCCTGAAGCCCTTTAACTTTGCCGAAAGTGCGCCATCCGCCCCTGATCTTCATTTTTACCCTTTCTGGCCCTCGATCTCAATACTTTTTGACGCCGTTAGCCCTTTTTTGGTTTTTCTGTCAATTGACCGTTAGTCAACACCATCTGGCGCCACGTATGTTCCACCTCACCGCCACCTATGCTCCACGTAGTCGTTGTGTCAACACCATTTACCCGTTATTAATTTTTTTTTCTAAAATCATTTTTTAAATTTTTTTTTTATCTTACTTCTTCTTCTTCTTACCCATCATTCTTCTTTCATACGAAGAAGACCTTCGCCCATCTCGATCCAGAAAACATCACAACCCATCATCAATACAAAGCTATAAAGCTCTACACTCCACCTTATCTCTACATTGAATGTTTTATATACAAAACTCATTAAAGAGATGGGCTTTCACATGTTGAAACATCTGCAAAACCTTCACGAACATCTCCTCTGCATAATGGGCACACACTGCATTTACACATACAAACATCATAATCAACATTTTTTATTTTTTATTTTTTGATCTATTAACACTAAGCCATTGATCAACACATGTTATAATACCCCCGAACAAAGACTTACTTAGCAACATCATCACCACATTCTGATATTTTCGGCTTTCCAAAACTCTTAACCAGTAAAGAATTCACGACCGATTCAGGAGCTGTGAAACCGAAGGTATAGAAATTGACAAAGGTTGTCTATGAATTTCATCAAGTACCTATGAAAAACCCATATTAATTAATATCCATATTTAATCATCTAAATTAATCTTAAAGATTACCTCAAATAACGCTCCAGCAAGCATAACTATCCGTGAAATACTCGCTCGAGAACTTGTTTCTTCAGCCTCAAAATCGACTCACATGAACACGAACCTTCGGAATGAATCCCAGTTGAAAAAATAATACTTCGTGAATTATTCACATCTAAACCGCCTCGAATCCTTTCTAAAATCTGCATATGTAACCTTCGTTCATAATTTCCTTGAGTTCTATTTCCGTAAGATCTAAAATCACCACCAACTCCCTCACCCAAAAAGTCACCGGAAAAATCTAGCAACCACTGATAATGGTGTTCGAGATTATCAGAATCATTTTTCCGACGAGAAATAAGTATGTGAAGAAGAATCGTTAAACCTTCTAGGACGTCTTGGAAAAGCATCCCATTATAGTCTTTTACTATTTCTGCAATTTTTGCCCCAAATTTGTGAAGAAGTGGACAGTTCAGATGACTGGAGTTTTTGATCAAGAATTGTTGAGGTATAAAAATATTGAAGAGGAGTTAGTATTGATTAGGGGTGGAAATCGGCCGGATCGGATCGGAAAATGTATTGTTCGGAAATTTCCAATTTTTTTTTCGGAAAAGCAAAATCTGATCCAATTCCAATCCAAAAAAAATCGGAATTCAAAATTTCGTTCCAATTTTGGAACACCCGGAAATTTTCGGAATTTCGGAATTTTCGGAAATTCTAATTTATTTATTTTTAAGATACAAAAATAAAAAAAAATATCTTTTTTTGAACACTTGAAGTGAAAAGACAAGGCTTGTACTCCTTTATCATGCATTGAGTTAGCAACTATCATTGTATTCCAAGCAATTGTATCCTTTTTTTTTATTAAAACAAAAACTTTACAAGATTTACCCAAATCACCATATTTGGCATACATGAACATTAAAGCAGTAAGGGCGGTTATGTCTTCCAAGAATAAATGCCTAAAAACATACCCCTGAATCTCTTTTCCACCCTTTAAACTTTCTAAATCCTATTTATTAACTCAATTCAGTGGAATGTTCAAATTCAAAAAGTTTGTTCGTATACACGTGATCATTAGAATTATAGGAGTTATATATGTTGTAGCAGATCTGGAATAAAAAAGAAAGTAAACAGACAAGTTCTACTTTTAGTCTGTAGCACCCTTACTTACTTTAAATTACGAATTAGTCTCTGCAGATTTTTTATTTTAAGATAAAAAATTAAAAAGAGTAATATTTTTTACAACACTTGAGGTGAAAAGACAAGTTCTATTTTTAACCCATATCACTAGTGGCACCCTTAGTTACTATAAATTGTGAATTAGTTCCTTCAGATTTTTTTTGTCAACCGTTCCAAAGCGATTTTGTATATGACTTCACTGAACCATTTTTAGCTTGATTTGAAGTGGCAACAGTAGCTAAACTTTTTGAAATTTTCTTTGCTCGTTTTAATCACCTCGGCATCTGTTTTAAAATTTACATATATGTATATATTATATTCTATATATTATATATTAATATATAAATATATAAATATTTCAAAATATAAAATATTATTTAGGAAAATCTTCGGAAAAATAATTGGAAAAAACCGGAAAAAATCCGGAAATAGAAATCGGATCGGATTTCGGAAATTCCAAATTTTCAATATGTAATTCCAATTCCAATCCAAAAAAAGTCGGAAAAATCGGAATTCGGAAATTCAGAAATCGGAAAGTAAAAAAACAATTCCAAATACGGAATTTTCGGATTGGAATCGGTCGGAAATCGGAAATTTCCGTTCCAATTCCACCCCTAGTATTGATGCTTCAATTAGCAATGGCGTGTGTTGTTTTGCAGCCGGAAAAGAGGTCTACGATGAGTGAAGTGGTGTAAGTGATAGAAGAAGAAGAAGAGAGATAAAATTATAATTTAAAAATGATTTTAGAAAAAAAATTAATGACGGGTAAATGGTGTTGAAACAATGCCTACGTGGAGCATACATGGCAGTGAGGTGGCACATACGTGGCGCCAAATGACATTGACTAACTGTCAACTAACAGAAAATAGAAAAAAGGGCTAACGGTGACAAAAAGTATTGAGATCGAGGGCCAGAAAGGGTAAAAACGAAGATCAGAGACGGATGACGCACTTTGGGCAAAGTTAAAGGGCTTAAGGGAGGCTTTACCCTTTTCTATATTTAACAGATCGATGGCCAAATATGAAACGTTTTTCAAATAAGTAAAGTTATTTATAATCGATTATATCTTAACCTGATATATGAGTTCTTTATTTTTTTTAACCAAATTAAGTTAGAGACATGGATGACCAAATATGTAATGTTTTTTAAATATGTAATTTTTTTGAGATTTACAATTATTTTTATATATTTATTTGAATATAGAATTTAGTATGTTTTTAAAATCATGATTATTTGCTAATTTGTAAGTTTTCTATTTTTTTCACATGTTCCACATTTAAGATGACTATTGTATTTTACTCAATATAGTTTCTTATGTTATATTGTTTAAGTAGTTTTGTCTTATGCAGTTAACATAATTTTGCCTTAAAGTGAACTGGATTTATTTGCTACATTTTTTCGATAATTTATTGATCAATGAACTAAAGTTAAGGGTAAATATGTTTTAAGTTTCTAAAATTGTAACACACTTTATTGATTTGCAAATAAAATTAATGTAAAGTACTAGATATTCTTGAGGGAAATAACATATTTTTTTATTTAAATGGGGTATATGTATACCCCATTTATTTAGAAATTGTGTTGGTATGATGGAACTATGGAGGTTGATACGAGCCGAAGTCCAGAACAACTCCAGTGATGGTCTAGACATGGCAGGCAGTTGAGTCAATGTGGGGCGTTGCATGTTCAAGCTCAGAGGTCTGGTTCTTTAGTGACGCAGCAGAGGGGTACTAATGGGATACAGCAGGTCGACAGACTGCAGCACCATCGCTGTACCTCAGGGGAGCAGGTCCAGGGAATTCACCAAGTTCGACAACGAAACCAGCACCATCATCGAAACTCACAGCAGGTGTTTCAGCATGAAGTTGCTGGAACAGCAACTTGTACTTCAGCTGGGGACTTTACAACGAATATTAGTGGCATTGGAACAGGTACAGGTGCACACAGAAATGCTGACGAAGGTTCAGGTGGACTGTTCATGAATCTGGACAGCTGTGGTGGTCGAAGAAAGTGTCAGCTAAGGGGGGTGTATATTCTGGGATTTCATGGAGTATATTTTCGGATCTCTTGTGAAGGTTATATGGAAGGAGCGTAATGATATTGTGTTCAATGTAGGGGAGGTTTCTTTGGGTTTGGCTATCTTGCGAAAGGAGAAATACCTAACATCATCCTATGAGAAATCTTGGGGTAATTTACCGGGGTGTATATTAATTAATAAAAGTTTTGATAATCTCGTTGGGGGTTGCAAACCAAATAGTGGGGTGAAATTAAACGCGGATGGTAGCTGCAATGTTTGGCGCAAGGAAGGAAGTGGAGGGGGGCTAATTAGAGATGGAGAAGGTACTTGGATTGGGGGTTTTTCGATGAAAATTCAGCATGATTCCCCAGTTATTGTTGAATTAATAGCGTTATGTGAAGGTTTTAAAGTGACCGAAGCAATGCGGTTGAGGAGGTGGTGGTTAAGGTAGATTCATGGGAAGTTGTGGAGTTAATACGGGGAGTGGAGAAAGGTAAAAGACCGGCGGCCTCTTGGATTGAGCAGATTCGTACAATTATGGACATGAATAAATTGTTCACTTTTGGATGTATTTACTGTGAGGCGAATTAGTGTGCGGATTGGTTGGCTCATACTGGTTTATTCTAAGGCGAGAGAGTTATTGCTAGTATACGGACCCGCCTAAGGGAGTATAGAAGTTTTTCACGCGTGATCAGATTGGGTGGAAGACACCCAGAGCTATCTTTAGTCCAGGCTTGTTAGATGATGTACTAACCTAATCTTTCACGATCCTTCTGGGTCTCCTTGTAATAAAAAAAATCACTAATTCAGCATGATCAATATCTTGACTAGCTGTGTGATTTCAAAAATGATTTGTTTTGGCTGGTGAATATGGGTTGAATCAATCAAATTTTAGGAGTCATGAAAGCTAGTAAAAACACAGTCCCACAAGAATGGCAATAACATCCAATTGCATTGCGGGATGAGTAGTTGGAAACTAGACCCTGTTGGGTTTCCAATGTATATCACACATCGTCTAATTATTCTCAAATTGATTAACCTTACAAGTGGCTTTAAGGTTTCATATAAGTGATTGTGTCGTAGTGGTTTGATATTTTTTACCTTATTTTGGTATTTAAGAAAGGGTTTCCCCCAACCTCTATATCGTATTTTGGTATTTAAGAAAGGGTTTCCCCCAACCTCTATATCGTATGCTAAATATGTAAAAATACCAAACCACTACGACACAGTCACTTATATGTTCTTTAGTGCATTAACTTTTATATAAATTTTCATAGGGGGCAAATTATTTTTCGAGACAAAATTACACTAACGTATCATAAATTTTACGGGTTCGGGGGGGCTTGAGCCCCCTCTGGGCCCCACATGGATCCGCCCCTGATAAAATATTATTGTAAAATCAATATCTATCTAGAAAGACTATTGTATCATCAACTCAAATCAAAATCAAAAGCTTGGTTCAATCCACATAGGTTCAAAAAACTTGCTCCATTCAATCTTCTCATCAAAATAAGCTTCAACTCTTCCATTAGATAAGTGATAAACTCCCATATCTTGGCCATCACGTCTCACTTCAACTAGATGGTAAGGTGAATCATCAGTAAAGTATACGCAATTAGGTTTACAATTATTAATTTCCGAACACTCAACCACAATTGATGACTTTATGTTAAAGAATATAGCTTTATTCCCCAAATTCTTAGTTTTTGTCCATAACAACTTACCATCATCTATAATCGCCTCGTAAACCAAAATAGATTTAGTTCGGTGAATGAATGATAGAGGATCACGATGAAAATCTACCAAAACCGAATATTTAATAACATGATAAAACTTCTTCGAGAACTCAAACATATTGCGAGATACGAAGCAAGGTGTGGGTTCTGCTTAATTAACTCTTTGGTAATGTACTTGGGAGCTCCAATTCAACCGGGTCGTCGACCTAAAGGTTTTTTCAAAAGAGTTACTGAAAAGGTGAGGGGTAAGTTAGCTAATTGGAAAGGACAGACACTTTCATTGGCAGGGTGCATAACATTAGCACAATCATTTCTATGTGCTATTCTAACATATTTAATGCAAGTTATGAAATTTCCCAGATATACATGCAATGAGATTGATCGGACCGTGCGTGATTTTATATGGGGTTCGTCAGTTGAGAAGAGGAAAATTCACGGGGTGACGTGGGGCAAGTTATGGTGACCTAAACCGTTAGGGGGTTTAGGGTTGAGGGATGCTAGGAGTTACAGTATAGTGCTCTTGGGTAAACTGAGGTGGAAGATCATTCAAAACTAAAAACTTGTGTGGGTTTCGGTTCTAAAACAATAGTATTCCGGGTCGGGACTCATGTTCAGAAAGCCAAAAGATTCGGACTGAAGTATGTGTAAGAATATCCTAATGGGTTCGAAATTACTACACCTTGAGGTGATTAAAATCAAGGACGGCCAAGATAAATATTTCAAATGGGGCGGAGAAAAGTCAGGTGTTTTTTTTGGTGAAATCGGCATATAATTGATCGGTGCCTTGTCCGGGAAAACGGATTTCAAATGGCAATCAATTTGAAAAATTAAATGTCCACAGAAGATTCGTGTCTTCATATGGCGTTTGGCTCTTGATAAAATTCCTTCAACTAAAAATCTGTATACAAGAGAGGTAATTAATTCACCTGTGTGCTGTTTGTGTGAAGCTATTAGTGAGGATGTGAGGCGTATAGTTATAGGGTGTTAGACTGCCAAGTTGACGTGGCAGATTCTTCGGCCAGATTGGTTTGGTTCCCAAATGCAAGTAGGAGCTGTAGGTGGGTTGAGATACTGGAATGTGCATGAGAATTTAGCATTTGATGCTATTGTTGGTCAACAGCTTATGATTTCTCCATCAAGATAAAGTGGAGTAACATTCATGGATAGTAGCTGGTCTGTAAATGAATGGCTGCGATAGAATTTAAAATCTAAGGAGGTATGTGAAGATATTCCATGGTCCATTATATTTGTGGCTGCGTTTTGGAAACTTTGGTTGAACAGGATTGATAAAATATTTAATACTGCAATTTCTCCTTCAATTAAAAGATCATTGAAGTCAAGTAATAGAAACTAAAAAAAACAGTAAAAGAAAAAAAGCTAAAAAGATAAGGTTAGAGAGCTTTCTACTAAATCCCTCCGATCTAGCGCTTTACCAACGGCTTTTCTTCTCGTTTCATACCAACATGACGGACACGTCTCACTTGTCCAAAGATCGAAGAGTTTCGTCCAATTTGGACCGGTAGATGATTATCTTTCCCACCACGCCTCTCCGCCAAAGAGCCACCGGACCCCCGAGAACCTTAAGTCTCGGGTAAATCCGGATCCCCGGTCCCCTTTGGGCATGCCTAGCCTCACGCTAGATCATAACCCACTGGATCTTGGTCTTTTTGGTACTATTTTAAGAGAGGATGGTGAAATTGATAAGCTAAATTTGGGGGTTCCGAAACCTAATTTAGAAACTACTCTTGAAAGCTCTTTAGAAGAGAGTTATGATGAGATACTACATTTCGATACATCATTGGAAATAAAAAACAAATTCTTGCAACTGTGTGGAAGATTTGACAAAGAAATTGTGGAAAAAATTTGGGAAAAACTAGTGGCATATCAAGTGTTTGATAAAATTCCCAACTCACAAAAATTTAGAAATTGTGAAGCCTATTGAAGGAGTAATTGAGGGCACTCAAGAATCAAAGAAAGTGGTCAACTTGAGGCGTGAAAAGACCACCAATAAATCCGTTACGACCGGAATAATTGATGCCCCGATGCTAAGTGCTCGGGTGTATCCAACTCAATTTGTGAAAAGGAAAAGAGAATTGATTGTAAAGATATCCTCTTGAACAATAGGAAACCATCGGTTGGGAAAGAACTCAAGTACTATGAACCCGTGGAAGGAGAGTTATTGGAACTCTTGGAAACCGATGTATTAACTATAGACGAAGCGTTTGGGTTTTCTCTTATAGGTTATGTAGTTAGAAAAAAATCCTCGGATATGGAAGATATGTGGAGAATCTTAAAGACTTGGAACGTAGATTGTAAAGTGGGCAAAGACCCAACCGGGTGGTTGATATTTAAATTCGGAAAGGATGAAGATAAAAGGAATGTTCTCTTAAAAGGCCTCTACCTTTCGTATGGTAAACTTCTACTTCTAACGGAAATACCCGATTTCTTTGATTTTGGAAATTTAGAGATAAAAAAGCTCCCTACTTGGATAATTTTAAAAAAACTCCGGGAACAAGTTAGAATGGATGAAGGGTTAGCGAAAATTGTTTTGCAAGTGGGAAAACCTATACGAATGGATAGGATAACATATGAAAGGGAAGACATAAATTATGCGAGAGTCCTTATCGAGTTCGATTTGAGTAAAGAAAGAAACATAAATGTAGAATTTAGATCTCACAAGGAAAAGAAGCATTGCATCGTTGTAGAATATGAGAATCTCCCTCCGTGTTGTTCTAAATGTAAAGTTTTTGGACATAATGGGAGAAATTGCTTTTATATTTTTGATATAGATGAGAATAGATATAAGTATAACAATGTTGGGGTTGTTTCGAATGGAAAGCAAGTCAATAAAAGACCTTTGGTGCAATTAGCTCTTAAAGTGGGGAAAACACACGAGTTAATTGCGGTTACTCCTATGAATATTCATGGTGCTTCTCGGCTACCACCTTTGCAAGTGGAAACACCTTCTCGCCAGCAACTAAGTAAAAGTGGACAGCACATGCTAGGCGAAACAAGAACGAAGCAATTGTTGACTACTCCTACTCGGCTGCAGCATGAGTTGACTGGACAACAAATCCTTATCCACAAAAAGAACATCGCCTTAAATTATCAGTCCACGCTTGGAAGAGCTGCACCTGCAATATCCACTGAAAAGGCTTTTGCGCTACTAAATAGCATTACAGCAGAGGAAAATAACATCACAACTCCTAAACAGTGATGGTCTCAAAGCTAGTGTCGGTGACACTGGTTGGTATTGCGTGGAGATTCTACAAAGGAAACCTGAGTACGAGGAAGGACATACCTTTAGAGAATCTAATAATGTGTGGACTGGTTAGCAAACAAAGGAGCTGAATCGAGAGCTAACAGTGCAGTATGTAGATCCACCAGATGATTTTTGGAGAGTGATTACTAGAGACAAAAAGGGATTTTGGAGAGTGATTACTGAAGACAAAAGTGGATGTTCAATACTTAGAATATTTTTAGATGATTGCTAAGATAGTTATGTAAGTCGAGAACTTACGACATTTAGGTTCAAATTAATGCAAAAAGAATAAAAAAAATTAGGAAGGCGAATTAGCCTAATTTTTGAAAAAATACAATAAATTAGGAATTATTTTAGAATTAAGATTATATTTGACCTAATTTTAAAAAGAAGGTTGCATTCTAGGTTTAGGGATTTTTTTTATAATCAATTCTTGATAAAATATTCGTTTAATCCGTAATTTTTTTATTGCGGATTTTTCACATCTATCAGTATTCCTTTCGTTTCTTATTTTTGTCTTTTATCATGAATCTAGTTAAAAAAATATTATATTTTTTTATATTAAAATATGGGAAAATGACCCAAAAAATCAAAATAATATAATTTTCTGCCCAATAACCTCAATGATAAAATTTCTGCCCAATAAAATCATCAATTGAATTATTTTATATATTATTTGACTAAACTATCCCTACTTATTTTATATATTACAAACTATTTTATATATATACCAATTCTTTTTTCTTCTCGTTCAAAGTCCCAAATCATCAATCCACCACAACCCATTCCATCAAAACTCCATTCTTCTCCATCTAAGAACACAGATCCACTCTTCACCTTCTTAGCCGGTGGTACACCACC
The DNA here is from genome assembly GCA_029959085.1 of Nemophila menziesii. Classification (NCBI taxonomy): domain Eukaryota; kingdom Viridiplantae; phylum Streptophyta; class Magnoliopsida; order Boraginales; family Hydrophyllaceae; genus Nemophila; species Nemophila menziesii. Next base: position 51,632 of record JARWIR010000109.1, read on the forward strand.
ATTTATGGAGGAGATTTCCGGATTCATACATCCAAAATCAGAACAATCAAACGAGTTACTGGATTCACCGAATGTCTGTGATGAAAAACCGCCGTCAAATTACGCCGGGAGCGAAGACGCTTCGACCTCTTCCTCCACTACCAGAGGGTAATACTTATTGGGACTTCTTTTCCTCAGTGTCTAATATTCCTGGCCCTGGATTAACTGAGTCAGATGTGAATAGTATCTAAAGTGAAGAGATTGAGCGGAAGATGATGATGGACGAGAGGATGAAAAGAAGTGAAATCAACGGTGGTGGAGGGAAGAAGTGAAGAAGGTATTTACATCTTTTTGTTTTTTCCTTTAATGAATTCTTTTAACTACCAGTAAAATGGGTTTTACAGGTGTTTCGTGTAGCAAAGTCTATCTTAATAATTGGCTTGAAGATTTTAATCCACACTCCAAAGTAGTGATTTCAGATGCTTTTGCAGTACCTTCACTTAAAAATGCTTCAATTGGTGATAAATTTCAGTTTGAAAGACTCGGTAAGTTTGAAATTTCTTTAATTGCACTATTTGTCCCTATAAGTTTATTGCAACCCTATTTAATTTAATTTATAATGTTTTGTTTTGTAAGTTATTTTGCAGTTGATAAAGATTCAACATCTGAAAAGTTAGTATTTAACAGGACCGTGACTTTAAGAGATAGTTACTTGAAAGAGTGATGTGGGGATGTTATGTCAATAGTTTGAAAGCTCTCTCATCGTTACAAGCTACTGTGGTTAACTTTGCAACTAATTTTTTATCTTCGGGATTAGCTGGATTTTTTCTTTTTCAGGAGGCCCTTCCATTTCAAGTAAGACTCTTCATTCTTTATGCCATTTTCATGGAATCATTACTCACTTATAAAATCGTGTTAAAATCTCAATGACCCTAATGGAATTATATTGCATTATGCTTAAAAAATTAGTACTGTTAATATTATATATGTAACAGTACTTAAAAAATTAGCCAACTGATTTTAATCTTATTATTTTGTTATTGCGTAGTGGTTTGTAGGTGCAAGTCTGATTGTGATAGGTGTAATTGTTCTGAGTAAATCAAGCATAGAGGCGGAGATCCACAAAGATTAAAATTCTCTTCCAACATAACTGATTTTGGAACTTTTCTTTGTATACTTATAATGGAGATTATTACTGGTCGAGCCCCTGTTGATTATAGTAGACCACAAGGAGAGGTTAGTTGAATTAAAGATTTTTTTTTTAATATAAATATTGAAATTGGAAAATAATTACAGGTTAATTTAGTGGAATGGTTAAAAGCTATGGTACCAGAAAAACCAGTTGCAAAAGCTTTGAAATGCTCAGAAACTCAGCTCAGCCTTGACTGACTCGGAGAAAGCCGAAGCTCAAATCGGAGTTGATGTGCTCAGTTCTCTCAATTATGCTCTCACAAGTTAGGTTAATCTCCATGGAAATGCCACATTGTTAATGACTGTGAACTGAGAAAAGTTTATTTAGTTGATGGGATTTTATACGTTAGTTGATGGGATATAGTTGTATTGGTGGGGTTTTATTTAGTTGATGGGATTTATTTTTGTTATGGGATTATATACGTTAGTTGATGGGATATAGTTTGTATTGGTGGGATTTTTTTTTGGTCAAAATATTGGTGGAATTCAATACAACTTTGATGGGATTTATATGCGTCATGGGATTTTATACGTTAGTTGATGAGATATAGTTGTATTGGTGGGATTTTTTGTTTTGTCAAAATATTGGTGGAATTCAATACAACTAGTGATGGGATTTATATGCGTAATGACGGGATTCGTCGGTGACGGGAATCGTCGGTGACGGGAATCGTCCTTGACGGGAATCGTCCGTGACGGGAATCGTCCTTGACGGGAATCGTCCGTGACGGGAATCGTGCTTGACGGGAATCGTCCGTGACGGGAATCGTCCTTGACGGGAATCGTCCGTGACGGGAATAGTTCTTATGGTGTAAGGGTAAACATGTAATCTTATAATAGTAAGTTAATGGATGATTCTTTGGGGCAAGTATAATATTAGTTTGATTTTTTGGGTCATTGACCCTTAAAATATTGGTTATATTTGTATAATATAGGACTTAAAAAAGTGTAATTAATTCAAATAATTGATAACAATGCTTAAAGTGCAAATTCTGCATGACGTAGGACTATATTGCAAGTTTTGCATAGTTTAAGGACCTAAATGTAAATAAATCAATTTTTTCCGAGGGCGCTGCATCCTTATCCCCAAACAAAAATTCTTGGCTCTGCCCTGCTTTCATACTTCTAACAAATCCATATAATAGATAGAATAGACCCCCAATTTATAATCTCTGAAAGTATGAATGTATGATCAAAGAATAGTATCACAAACCAGTTGGGTTAGCTTAATTGGCTAGAGTTTTCAGCACTTAAAAGGGAGGTCCATGGTTCGAATCCCCTCCCTAACGGGTGGTAAAGTAAGAGGTACAAGGCTCGAACCCCTCCCTGAACATGGGCAACCTAGTTCTGATTTACCACGAGAATATATATGGGGAGGCATGTATATCTCCGTGGGATTAGTCGGGTTACGGAATCCATGTAAAAAAAAAAAAAGAAGAATAGTATCACATGCAGTTACCCATGAAGAAGTAGTATCATCGGGAACTAATTACCTGAGGAGCTGAAGATGTATCAATACTCTTTTAAGTCTCATGGCTACTTCTTTCATAGTAGGTCTTCTTCTTGTTTTTCACTACTTGTATCCAAAATTTGAGCATCAAAAATCATGTTGAGGCGATCTTTTTCCATGTATTGAAGAAACCGTCCTGCTAAGCCTAAGTGACTTTCTTCTTCGATAAGTCTTGAAGGTATTGGTTTTTGTCTAGTTAAGAGTTCAATAAGCACGACACTAAAGCTATAAACGTCGCTTTTATCAGTAAATTGACTTGATTGAAAATATTCTGGATCTAAATAACCAAATGTTCCTTTCACATTGGTGGTTATATGAGTCTTGTCAATTTTAACATTCCTCGATATTCCAAAATCCGATACTTTTGCTACGTATTTTTCATCCAAAAGAATATTGCTTGATTTAACATCTCGATGATATATCGGAACATAAGTTGCTGAGTGTAAAAATGCTAATGCTTCAGCTACTTCCCTTGCAATTCTTAATCTCATGCCCCAAGACAATATAAATTCATCATTCTGGTTAGGGTAAAGCCCTCGTATGGCCCCTTAACTATACCCAAAGTGCACGGGCCGCCCCCGATCTTCAAAATTACCCTTTTCCACCCCATATCTTCACCTTTTGTGACACCGTTAGCCCTTTTTCCATTTTTCTGTCAGTTGACCGTTAGTCAACGCCACATGGCGCCACCTCACCGCCACCTCAGCGCCACCTCAGCGCCTCTCTCTTCGTCAGCATCGTCCCTAACTTTAAAAAAAAAAAAAAAAAAAAAACCTTTGAAGGTTTGAAGGTTTGAATGCTTCAAACCTTCATCAATGGAGGATTCCGAAAAAATCAAAAAAATTGATAACGTGGTTTGAAGAAGTGGCTGAGGGTTATGTCAATGAATTTATTAATAGAAGCTTAGTTCAAGTTGCCGAGAAAACTATTGATGGACGAGTAAAGGCGTGTCGAATCCATGATATTATACAACAATTTATCCTTCGGAAAGCAAGAGAACATAACATTACAACCATTTTTAATGAACACATGTTTCAAATTCCAGACAAGGTTAGGCGCTTGGTAATCCATAATTTACTTGACAATGTACAAGTAAGCAATGACTTACTAAAATGTCTCCACTCACTTGTATTGTTCGAGTCTGTTGATTCCGTATCTGTATCTAAGTTACTATCTAATGGATTTTGTCTACTAAAGGTCTTAGATTTGAAAGGTGCTTCTTTAGATTCGATTCCACGTGAAATCTTTGAGTTGTTTCATCTCAAATATTTGAGCTTAAGGAGCACACAGGTGAAAATTGTTCCAAAATCGATAAGGAATCTTCAAAAGCTAGAAACTTTGGATTTAAAATACACGAATGTGAGAGAACTGCCTGTTGAGATTCTAAAGCTTAAACAACTTCGACATCTATTAGTTGGTGACAAGTCTTGTGGATGTCAGGCCCCATACGAGATCGGGAAATTGCAATCCCTTCAAAGCCTTCACAAAAAAAAAAAAAAAAAACATTTGATTTTTTCGGAATCCTCCATTGATGAAGGTTTGAAGCATTCAAACCTTCAAACCTTCAAAGGTTTTTTTTTTTTTTTTTTAAAAGTTAGGGACGATGCTGAGAGAGAGGCGGTGAGGTGGCGCTGAGGTGGCGGTGAGGTGGCGCCATGTGGCGTTGACTAACGGTCAACTGACAGAAAAATGGAAAAAGGGCTAACGGTGTCACAAAAGGTGAAGATATGGGGTGGAAAAGGGTAATTTTGAAGATCGGGGGCGGCCCGTGCACTTTGGGTATAGTTAAGGGGCCATACGAGGGCTTTACCCTTCTGGTTATGTATAAGATCATAAAGTGTTCCGTTTGATATAAACTCATAAATTAGCAAAGGAATATCCGTCTGTAAACAACAACCTAACAACTTAACCACATTTCTATGATTGATTTGTGAAAGAAGAACTACTTCATTAATAAACTGCTCAATTTGTTTTTTGTCACATCTAATTTAGACTTTTTAACAGCTATTATTTTTCCATCAACTAACATGCCTTTGTAAACTGTACCTTGACCTCCATGATCTAGTATTCTATTTTCATTAAATTTTTCAGTAGCTTTGTCCAACTCAGTTGAAGTGAAAAAACTTACCTTATCAACCATATCTCCATCAACTGCCAGCTGTTGTTGCAACAATAGACCACCATTTCTTACGAAAAATGTCTTTTTAAGTTTTCTTTCCCTTCTTTTGCTGATTAATTTTTTCAACAAAAAAGCAGTTGTTCCAAAGATGAACATCCCAAAGCTTGTAAGGCCCACTACAATATAAAATAAAAAGTATGATGCATATATGTTACGTTATCTGAAGTAAAAAAAAAAAAGTTGGTCTTAAATTATTCTCTTGACAAATAATTTTCAAAGAAGATAATTAATTGATATATTAGAACAAAGAGGAAGTCGCTGAGATCTTATCTACTAGTGATATTCTCTACTAATTACACATAAAGAAAATCTTGTGGTAGAAACTATGAATTAGTTCTAGGCCTAAATTAGTCCTAAAACAATATTTTTTTTGATTACTTGATGTCAGTCAATTTTATAACTAAGATTAATTTAACAAAAACGTAGACTAGCCAATGAACAAAAGAACCCGCCGAAAATAACAACCACTTCCAACCACACAAACTTGAGAACAAATCTTAACAAAGCCGACCCTTCAAATTTAACGACAAATTTAAGCAGGTGCTAACAAAAACCTAAAACTTAGGTATATGTTTGTCTAATTTTATAAACTTAAATACCTACTTGTCAATCTCAAACAATGGTTATTTTAGGGGGATTTTTCCTTTCATATACAATATTAATTGTATTGTATGTTGGGTTATGTGTTAAAAGGTAAACGTAGGAAGTGTTTTTTCAAAATAACACTTAAAAGTATTTTTAGAACTTTTAAAGTGATTTAAATTTTGAAATTTTTTTTTTTCTATACATTTGAGGTTTTAAAAGTCGAAGTTGACTAGAATAAAATCAACTAATCCCTCATTGAGGGTCTAATACTAGTCTAGGTAACTTGCCACAAGTAGTCCAGAGGATCGTGTAAAACACAAGGACCTTTGCTCAAATCCGCATCTTTTTTGGCTAACAAATCGCACACATATTTGCTTCCCGATAAGTGCAAAGTATCTCAAAGCTCGGATGGTTCTTTAATATCTCTATACAACCGTGTCCAACATGACAATTCTAATTTTTAGAACTCTCACCGTACTTCACTAGCATTTTTATGAGAAGCATCAAATATGTATATTTTTTTTAAACCATTAATTCATAAATACTTATTAAAAAATTTATTTGCTAAAAAAATATTCCAATAAAATTATTTATTAAAAACATTCCTTCACAAAAGTACCTTTTATATAGTTTTTTTAATTACGTCTATTATTTATCGTTTAAATTTAACTAACCTATTATAACATTCCACTACCACTACCCCACCACCACCACCCATCACCCCACAACCACCACCACCACACCACCACCACACCACCACCACCACCCTATTACTATCACAACCACAACAACCACCACCACCACAACCTCCACCGCCACCACCACTACAACCTCAACCACCACCGCAAGCACCACCACGACAACAACAACCACAAACACAACCACCACCAAACTACTACAAATTTCATTCAGGACCGGTCCTGACATTTTGCGGGCCCTAAGCAAACTTTAAAAAGTGGGCCCTCAGAAAGTCTTATGTGTATTACAGATGATTATTTTTTCTTACTTAAGTTAATTAAACAATTTTTTTAAAAAACAAGAAAATTGGATTAACATTTTTGTTTTAAATTGGAGCAAAATTAAGCCTTTTCATATATATAAAAAAAATTATACTATATATGAAAAAAAATCGGGGCCCTAAAATTTACAAGAATTGGGAAGACTCAAGGTCATGGCCTCCTTGGCCTCCCCCACAGGACCGACCCTGATTTCATCACACGCGCGCGTCCGATTTTTTTTTTTAAATCGTCATAACTAATTCTTAATAAATCAGAAAAATAAAAAAATTGCATTTTTGAACGTGACAAAATAATATTTACGTCTATGATATTTTTTAAATTTTTTTTCACAAACACGAAATTCATTGTTTCAAACAATTAATTTCATGTTTGCGAAAAAATAAAAAAAATAAAAAAAATCATAGACGTAAATATTAATTTGTTTTTTATCAAAATACAAATTTTTTATTTTTCTTATTTTTTTAGAATTAGTTATGGAGATTCTTTTTTTTTTTAAATTCCTGAAACGCGCGTGTGTAATGAAATTAGTAGGGAGTAGTTGTGGTGGTGGAAATGCCCTATTATTTGTTTAATATTAAAAAATAAATATTATATTAAAAATAAAATAAATATATTTAATAATTGCATCAGTAAAGGTATAAAAAGATAGAGGGGCATTTTTTTATAAAGTAAATTATTGAAGACTATAGTTTACAATTAGGTAAATTTTACAACGCTTCTTTTAGTAAATACCTCTTTTAAAAAAAATATTTAAATCGATTTTAGATTTCAAAACTATTTTAATAAAAAAAAATTAAAATTTATTTTTAAAATGTTTTATTACTCATAATTTGGCACTCTTGGCATCTAATGCTTGGAAATTTATGCTTAATGAGGAGTCACTTTTATACAAATTTTTTAAAGGCAAATACTTCTCCAACTCAAACTTTTTAAATGCCTCTTTGAATTGTAACTGTTCTTGGGGTTGAAAAAGTTTAATTGAAGGCAGTTGTTTTAAAAATGATATTTTCTGGTCTATGGGAAATGGTACTAAAATTAAAATTTGGGATGATTTCTGGATCCCAACTTCAAGAGTTAATATTAAACCTCAAGGTTGTTTGAATTATTATATTTCTGAGTTTATTCTTCTTGAACAAAAGAGTTGAAATAAGGCCCCGATTTATGAACTTTGCGATACAAATGTTGCAGTAACCATATGTGAGTTATACCTTCCATCTTTCTACTGTATTGACCCTCCTTCTTGGATTTTTTTCTAAAAATGGCGATGTTACAGTGAAAGATTGTTATAACAAACTTTGGAGGGCTCAACAAAAGAATGATTTAACCAAAAATAATAAGAAAGGAAACACTTCTTTTCCATTGGAATCTCAAGATATTTATTTGGCAAATGAAAGTTATGCCAAAAATCAAAAATTTATTTGGAAATGTTATGAGAATGGCCTGGCAACTAATGAAAATAGATTCAAAATGAGATCTATTGACTCTCCTAATTGTGATATTTGTGGTGGAAATGATGTATCTATTGAACACTTACTATTTCAATGTTCGTGGGCCAAGGCAGTGTGGATGGCCAACCCACTTAGTTTAAATTCATTTACTGAACTTTCTTGTAATGTTTAGAAATGGATACAGTTTGTTAGACTTTATTCAAAAGAAAGAGGTGATCTTATCTCTGATTTGGGAGAATTCATTTTCTTCAGTGCTTTGTTTATTTGGATGGGTAGAAATGAATTTATAATCAAAGGAATTGTCTGTGACTCTTTAAACACTCTTCAAAAATCGATTATAGTCTATGATGAGTACATTCAGACTAATGAATACACTACTGAGGCTAATTGCAAGACAAAATATGACCCAAACATAAATCCCATTACATTGAGTAATCAGGAAATAATGGGATATTTTGATCAAGGGAATATCATTGAACTTGGTGGTGGAAATGGTACCTTGTTACAGTCTAGCGAAGAGGGAAAATGTATTAAGACTAAATGAAAACCACCAGTGCATGGATCTTTTAAAATAAAGTATGATACTTCAGTTAATTTAAGTACTAATAAAGCTGCTTTTGCTTGTATTTTAGGGAACTCTATAGGTTACTTAGTGGAAGGATTTGCAAATGAGATTATTGTCAACTCAGTTTAAGTTGCTGAAGGAAGAGGAATTCTTGTAGCATGTGAGATGGCTTCAAGATATCTTTTTGGAAGCGTGAAAATTGAGAATGATAATAGTTGTATTGTTAACCAAATAAATGACAAATGAAAAATAACTAGTTTGATTATAGTTTTGATTAAAAACATCTTGTTTTGTAAAGCTTTGTATAAGCTTAAGATCTCTTTTGTCAAGAGATCAAACAATAGAACAACTGATTGAGTGGCTAAATAGAAACTTCAAGGAAATTTGTTTGGTCTTTAGAGTGCTTTTTTTTTCTCTCTCAATTAGCTAAGTTGCTAGTTTTAGACTTTGATCAATTTGGAATTAACTAACTTGTAATTAATTTTGATTTTAATTTATGCCTTTTTCGACTTAAAAAAAAGAAACCGTTCCAAACAGACCCGTACACTAAATTTAGAGGTAAGGTTTATATATAAATGAAGTAATTGTGATAAATGAAAGAAAGAATGAAGAAGCAACTTACCCGCTAGCACAATTAATCTTTTTCTGGAACCAGACTTGCCACCACATGAGGGGTCACATCCATTTAGAATATATGGGTTTCCACCGAGGCAACTCCATGGGCAATTACAATAAAAACTTCCATCATAATATGTTTGACAATTTTTATTACTTTTCCAATCCAAGGCCATCCACTCTCTACCCTGCCACGACAAAGATACCTCGGTTGAAACTTCATGTAGAGTTTCATGCCCAAAGATGACATTAGCACACGAATTGGTGACTATATTTGTAAACTTCAAGTATATATTCTCCAATTTAAGACCATATGGGATGGAGATTTGACAACAATTTATGGCAAGGCATGTATCATCTTTTCTGTAATGATCACATGTACTGGATGTGTATTCACCAAAAATAGTTTGATTTGGTGAGATTACCTTGACATTACCACACTCAACCAAGGTGAGTCTGCCGTCATAATAATTAAATGGGCTTCCACGTGACACGTTACCCCCAAGGGAGATGATTTTGTTCTCACATACATCAATCCTTGAATTATTGGGACTTATACTTATACTACTCCTCCGAAGATTCACATCTATTACCTCACCACCAAATTCTTTTCCATAATGGAACAAAAAAAAATTTCTTTTCCATAAAACTTGCTAAGATAAGGTTTGTTATTATGACAAACTACCTCGTACCATTCATTGAAGAAACAATTAGGATTACCAATACCAAATGGATATGGTATGGTAACGTTGTTACCGCCATACAGGGGCGAATCCAGAAGATAAAATGAGGAGGGGCTTGGTATATATGAGGTTTGGAGGTTATTGTTTCCAATTCTTTTAAGGTAAATATAAAAAACATATATTTATAATTATTAATGTCAAAATATTGATTATCGTTCGTTCAACAAACTGATTTACCAGTTAGCATTTGCCAAAAAATTGATGCAAAATAATATCATTAAACCTACATTTTAGGAGAAAAACACCATCATACCTATTTTACATAGTATCACTAAAATTATATTAATATTTTATTATATTATATTCATATTCTAATTATCTAAAAAGATAAATATGATAATTTTATTAGGTAATGTATAAAAGCATTGCTAGACCGAATTTAAAACAGAGACTTGTATAATGAATTACAATATTCTTATAAGTCGGTGAAATTTATGATTTAAATTTAGTATATTAAATAAAGAGTTTTTAAAAATGATAAAATATAAGATTAAAGGTAAGTCATAAAATAGATATGAATTTTTATTAAATAGTTATGCAAAATATAAGATTTTCTATTCTGCGTGCATTTAAGAATAAAATAAAGCAATTGCTATGTTTCGTACTCAGGACCTCTATCAAAAGGTCCTAAAAACAAAGCACAACATCCACTAAGCTACACATCTTATGTGTACCTTAAAACACAAATATATAATATAAACATTCATAGGAGGTTAATTATATTTCGGATAAAAATTACACTTGCCTATCATAAAATTTACGGGTTCAGAGGGGCTTGAGCCCCCCCTGGGCCCTCTATAGATCCGCCCCTTCCGCCACATGTATCTTTGCAACCTGTCTTTGCAAGAAGCTGAGTTGCTACTAATAAAGGCTCTTCAATTAACCATACGAAATAGATTAGCTGACTCAAGTATTTGATCAAGCTCATGGCTTTATTCATAAGTTTCTCACTGGCTTTATTCAAGTATGTGATATTGTTTTTGTTTTAAGTCTATCTTCTCAGCTAAGTTAATTTTGGCCACTCCCTCGTTTATTTATTTATGCTTTTTAAAAATTCCAAGGGTGGAAATGCCTACTATCAACTAGTGGTACAAAATTGACATATCATTATAAGATTTTTTATGTTAAATTTTCTACCGATTTATTTGACTTTTAATTATTACCCAGAGCCTTGAAGAATGATTATGTCTTTGACTTGTAGGGTAGAGGTGTTGGAATTTTGAATTGACTAAGATGAAAAGATTTCGTCTAAAATTTAATTTAGTATCCCAATATTATATGCCATTCTTGAATTTCTTTACAGCTAGGGAGAAACTAAGCCATGGCTTTGATCAACTACTTTTTTCAGATACTCTGGTTTGTTGGTTAATAAAGCCCTTATTAGCAGCAAAATCGCCTCTTGCAAAGCCAGGTTGTAAAGAAAGTTGCGGGAACAACGTTCCCATACCCTATCCATTTGGTATTGGTACAAATTGTTTCATCGACAAATGGTACGAGGTAGTTTGTCATAATGACAAACCATATCTAAGCAATTATTATGGAAAAGACTTGGGAGGTGAATTGGTGGATGTGTCATTTTTTGCAAGATTGAGACTGACAATGAAATTGTTACACGGAGATCTAACTTGTACCACCTAGAAGGATAACGAACGTTCTGGTCAATTGAGTTAATCCAAACTGGTTGTTGATCACATATTATTGCTCTTATTCTCAATTACAAAATTCTTAACCTACAAGTTTAAGAGCAAATAAACCATAATTATTAACTAGGTCTATTTCCTAATAACTAGATAGGAAATGCAAATCAATTAATCAATGGAGTTAATACAAAATTTAGGTCAATGTGAAATCAATATTATATATCTAGAACGGTAATGTATCATCTAATTGAATCACATCAAAAGCTTGGTTCAACCCATATCGGTACTAGAAATTTGCTCAATTTTATCTTCTCATCGGAAAAAGCTTCAACTCTTCCATCCGATAAGTGATAAATTCCCATATCTTGGTTGTCACCTCTCTCCCCCTCTATTAGTTGGCATATATTAGTGAAGTATATGCAATTAGCCTTACAATTATTAATCTCTGAACATTCAACCATAAATGATGACTTTCTGCCCAAGAATATAGCTTTATTCCCCAAATTCTCCATCTTTGTCCACAACATCTTACCATCTTCTAACTTTCCCTCATAAACCAAAAAACTATGATTGTTCAATATGCAGGACAGAGGAAGACAACTAATATTTTTAAAATATCTCCAAACAAGATAAAATTGATTTGAAAACATAACCATATAAACAGATTTGTAAAGTCTAATCCGTGTTTCTTGTGTGACAATACCATCGATTTGCTGAGATTCAATTGGGTTTGGCCCATTAACATTCCATCTTACAATTCCGTATGCATCATTCATAAATGTATCAAGATCATATGTATACAAGTAATTATTATGATAGTTCATTATATAAACTTTGTAAGGGGAATTATCTATTGCAGTCCAAGCAGTATCTCCCGATTTATGAAAATACAACTTACATAGCAATAATATTATAACAGTATAATCGGAGTTTGAGTTTGGATTGGAGGATAAAACAATGTTATAGAGGCGGTGAGCTGGAATATCAGGGTTAAGGTTCGGAAGATGGATTTGAACACGTGAAACTAGGTGCAAAAGACTCGTATGGGTCCCATCTTCTTCGTATATTAATATCCAATCTTTCCATGATAAAAAAAATTTATTGGTAGCTTCAGGTACGAAAATCTTATGAGTCTTTCTAGTTGCAACGTTGAAAAATCCCCACATGTCTGGTGGTGATTCTTGAATTTTTTTGATTAAATTGAGTTGTCCCGTGTTAAAGCACCCCAAAAGTTTTCTTGATGATTTTTTCTGGGGAAGCATTAACCACGGGCTTCCAAAAGTTTTTAGCCTTAGATGTTGCTTATCTCGAGGAGCAGCAGCTCGCCATGATCTACAAACTGCACCGAAAGAATCGTAACTCTCGATTGAATTTAGGTGGTTTCCAATCTCAAATAGAAGATTGTTTGGAAGTTCTGCCCAATCAGGTTGATTATTGGATTCTTCTCTAGCTTTGGGTAAGAAAATATTCTTATGTTTTGTTAATGCTGATGATTCTTTTGGAAGAACCATGACGATTGGACTTCCAAAAGTTTGTAGTTTCTCCCTGTCAACGGAATCAATAGAATCATCTATTGAAGCCAAGAGTTGTGCCATTAGGCCCTAAACTTGTTCTATAGTGAAGATCAAGATCTATAGTTTAAACCATATATGAGAAACTAAGTAATAATTTGTTTCCAAGGACTTCCCATTTATAGTGAATTGCTACTCTACATATAAAGACTTCTTGTCTAACAAGAAAACATGAGATCGTTACTTATTTTTGTGAATATGTTATTTAAGGAAAGTCTATTGCTATTCGAAATGGAATTAGAAGAATTAAATTAATAAAGAAACTATATGTTTATTTGATTTGGGTAAGTGCACTACTTTGTACAATTCTTGGCAACTAGATATGGATTTATTTCATAACTCATATTTTCTCATAATATCTTTATTTATTTTGTTCAATATCCTTGCGTCATATATATTTACACATTTTCCCTAATATATTTACATACACGGCACACCTAATATTATTTAAATACAGAATTAAAAATTAAATTTGGTAACATTGTCAAGATATTAAAAATTGATTATATGGATTGAATGTTTGTCCGTTTTGGTTTATTTGTCTAAAAAAGGGTGGTCAACCCACCAAAATTTTAAAAAGAAAAGTCTTTACCTGCCATAATGGTGGTCGGTAAAGATATTAAAGAATAAACAATAAGGTAAAACCTTAATGGAACCTTTTAAATTTAAAGCAAATTATCCTTATGACCCTGATGTTTGAGAATTTGTAAAATCGTTGCTTTTTATTTTTAATTTTTTTAGTTGATCGTCAATTAACACCACATGGTATCATGTCCGCTCCACTAAGTACCAAGTGGTTAATTTCGCCACATCACCAAATATGACATGTTATTTAAGGAAAGTCTATTACTATGCGAAATGGAATTAATAGAATTAAAATAATAAAGAAACTATATGTTTATTTGATTTGGGTAAGTGCACTATTTTGTACAATTCTTGGCAACCATATCATGGATTTATTTCTTAATTCATATTTTCGCATAATATCTTTATTTATTTTGTTCAATATCCTTGCTTCATATATATTTACACATTTTCCCTAATATATTTACATACACGGTACACCTCATATTATATAAATAAAGAATTAAAAATTAAATTTGGTAACATTGTCAAGATATTAAAAATTGATTATATGGATTGAATGTTTGTCCGTTTTGGTTTATTTGTCTAAAAAAGGGTGGTCAACCCACCAAAATTTTAAAAAGAAAAGTCTTTACCAGCCATAATGGTGGTCGATAAAGATATTAAAGAATAAAAAATAAGGTAAAACCTTGATGGAACCTTTTAAATTTAAAGCAAATTATCCTTATGACCCTGATGTTTGAGAATTTGTAAAATCGTTGCTTTTATTTTTTATTTTTTTTAGTTGATCGTTAATTAACACCACATGGTACCATGTCAGTTCCACTAAGTACCAATTGGTTAATTTCGTCACATCACCAAATATGCCATGTTATTTAAGGAAAGTCTATTACTATTCGAAATGGAATTAGAAGAATTAAAATAACAAAAGAAACTATATGTTTATTTAATTTGGGTAAGTGCACTACTTTGTACGATTCTTGGCAACTATATCATGGATTTATTTCGTAACTCATATTTTCTCATAATATCTTTATTTATTTTGTTCAATATCCTTGCTTCACCCTAATATATTTACATACACGGTACACCTTATTTTATAAATACAAAATTAAATATTAAATATTAAATTTGATAACATGGTCGAGATATTAAAAATTGATTATATCGATTGAATGTTTGTCTGTTTCGTTTTATTTGTCTAAAAAGGGTGGTCAACCCACCAAAATTTTAAAAAGAAAATTCTTTACTAGCCATAATGGTTGTCGGTATAGATATTAAAGAATAAAAAATAAGGTAAAACCTTGATGGAACCTTTTAAATTTAAAGCAAATTATCCTTATGACCCTGATGTTTGAGAATTTGTAAAATCGTTGCTTTTTTTAGTTGATCGTTAATTAACACCACATGGTACCATGTCAGGTCCACTAAGTACCAAGTGGTTAATTTCGTCACATCACCAAATATGACATGTTATTTAAGGAAAGTCTATTACTATTCGAAATGGAATTGGAAGAATTAAAATAATAAAAAAACGATATGTTTATTTGATTTGGGTAAGTGCACTACTTTGTACAATTCTTGGCAACTATATCATGTATTTATTTCCTAACTCGTATTTTCTCATAATATCTTTATTTATTTTATTCAATATCCTTGCTTCATATATATTTACACATTTTCCCTAATATATATACATACACGGTACATCTCATATCATATAAATACAGAATTAAAAATTAAATTTGGTAACATTGTCAAGATATTAAAAATTGATTATATGGATTGAATGTTTGTCCGTTTCGTTTTATTTGTCTAAAAAAGGGTGGTCAACCCACCAAAATTTTAAAAAGAAATGTCTTTACCAGCCATGATGGTGGTCGGTAAAGATATTAAAGAATATAAAATAAGGTAAAACCTTGATGAAACCTTTTAAATTTAAAGAAAATTATCCTTACGACCCTGATGTTTGAGAATTTGTAAAATTGTGTCTTTTATTTTTATTTTTTTAGTTGATCGTTAATTAACGCCACATGATA
Source organism: Nemophila menziesii (assembly GCA_029959085.1). Lineage (NCBI taxonomy): Eukaryota > Viridiplantae > Streptophyta > Magnoliopsida > Boraginales > Hydrophyllaceae > Nemophila > Nemophila menziesii. The sequence goes on from JARWIR010000109.1 coordinate 67,301, forward strand.
TCATGTCATCTCCACTCAATACCAAGTGGTTGAAATCGATAGTTGGCCTAGTGGTTAGGTTACTCCGCAAAGACCAAGAAGTCCTGGGATCGAATCACATTGGAGTCATTTACTTCGAATCCAAAGTGACTCTCTCATGTATTTGAAAAATACCAAGTGGTTAATTTCGTCACATCACCAAATATGACAAGATTTTTTTATAAATTCAATTTAACAAAAAAAAAAAAAACTCATCTCTTTCGCTCCGTCATTAAACCAGGTAGCTGAAATTGTGTCACACACACTAAACTTATAAACAACACACTCACAAATATGTCTTTCACCTTCCTCTATCTCTTCCACCTTTGCACACTATTAGATGACAACCCACTTGAAGTTGAAGAAGACTCAGTGCAAGGAGTCAACAAATCCATAGCCAAGTAGCTCAAGCGAAAAAACTCCAAGAAGAAGAATTTAAAACACAAAATTAAAAGCTAACATTATTGATTTTTGTAATAATTTAATATAACACTGAGATTGAATAATTCAGGGGGGATAGAGGTCTCAACTAGAGCTTATGTGTAGGAGAGCCACTAAGATGTTATTATACTAGTCAATGAAGATGCTCGTTCTACTACAGCGTATAATGAAAGACAATATTGAATTTTATAGAAAAGACTTATTGTCGGACCATGGTGTTATAGCTACTCACATACGCAGGGTGTTTGATATGTCCACAATTTATTCATTTTTTAAAGCTTGGACAGAAAAAAGTGTTCCAATCTCATTAGATTGACAATAAATAGAAAAATTGCTAATTGGATGATCAGATGAGTCTGAGTATGTTTTATTAAGAAGATGAGTTTGATTTATTTTTATCTTTTTGATAGCGACGGCGAGTGCGATTGGACGCTCAGTGATGCTGAATGGAGTTTGAGCTGAAGTTTGGCATTTTTATTATGTAGAAATTGGATCTTGATGCTACAAATGTATAAACTTAATTTCGATTACTAGATTGAATGTTTCACATGCAATGTTTTATGCAAACTTCTGTTTCCAGGGAGAAACTAAAAACTTTTAGAAGTCCTATCTTCAAGGTTCATTGAAAAGATTCCTCGGCATCAACAAAACATAGAAACAGAGGGTGGTGTAAATCAATGGGACTCTTAGATTTAACTGAAAATAGTTTATTTCCGCCGTTCATCGTGTAAGGATCTGAATATTTTCTTACCTGAAGCTAAAGAAGAATCCAAGAATCAACCTGATTGGGCAGAACTTCATAACAATCTTCTATTTGAGATCGGAAACCACTTGGATTCAATCTGATAGAATTAGAGAAAATAATATAGAAGACTATTTTTGTATTGAATGAATTGATGATATTAAAGTGAACTACATAGCAATATTTGTACTAGGACTAAGCTTGGAGAGCAAGCAGTCTAGCTTGGAGAACAAGCAGTCTAGCTTGGAGAGCAAGTAGTCTAAAATAACTATGGTAAATAATCTCACTAACTAAGGTAAATAATAAATCTAATATATAATTACATATATAATCTAACACCCCTCCTCAAACTCAAGGTGGTGAGAATGATATTAGCTTGAGTTTGGAAATCAAATCCATAAGATGACCTGGAGGATGAGCTTTGGTGAAGATATCAGTTAGCTGGTCAACGGAAGGTGTGTACAGAAGTCTTGTTGTACCCTGATGGTGGGTCCTAGGGTGTTATAAAATTAAGTGCAAAAATAAAGGAACCACTTAACCGCAAGTGTACGGTTGTCCCAAGTAATATATGATAATCAAGTTCGTTCTCAGGGACGGATTAGGTTCAACCCAAATATTAATCAAGTAGTAAGAATAATTGCTAAACAGAAAATAAAAGATAATAATTTTTGTTTGGTTTTTGTAAATTAAATATGCAATTAAAATAAAGACTAAAATTAAATTAACAGAAAGGAAATAAAGCAATTAAACGACTAACTTCAGATAAGAGAGATACTTGAGTCTCGCAAGGAATCCACTTAATCAATATAATCTATGCTATGTCTAAGGGCAGAATTGGAATTATAATATTAGTCGGGAATCTAATATCTCCTAGCCCCCTGTCGGGTGGACCTAGGAGCTATCCTAAAGTATCATAAACACCTGTATGGTCGAATATGCCTCTTCGGATGATATGATTTTACCTCTTTGGCTATGTAACTAGTTAAGCCTGTCGGTCAATAACGGACATTACACGGGTATTACCTAGATCTGTATTCAAACCCCCCCCCCCTGTCGGATGATCACTTCGCCACTAAAGTGAATAGCCCAAATACTAACAGCTAATTCTAGTTGCGCGGAAAAGAATTAGTAATGAAAACAAAGTAATATTCTTCTAATTCCCATTCGAATAGTAATAGACTTTCCTTAAATAATATATGCACAAAAATAAGTAACGATCTCATGTTTTCTTGTTAAACAAGAAGTTCTCATATATGGATTAAACTGTAGATCTCAAACTTCACTCAAGAACAATTTTAGGTCCTAATGGCACTAACTCGTGGTTTCAATAGATGATTCTTTTGGTGCAATTTGCAGATCATGACAATCTTTTGTTTCCAGGGAGAAACTAAAAACTTTTGGAAGTCCCATCTTCAAAGTTCTCCGAAAAGATTCCCCAGCATCAACAAGACATAGAAAGAGAGTGTTGTGTAAATCAATGGGACTCTTAGATTTAACTGGAAATAGAAAAGAATCATCACCAACCATGCGGGTTATTTTCAGCCGTTCATCGTGTAAGACTGAATATTTTCTTACCCGAAGCTAGAGAAGAATCCAAGAATCAACCTAATTGGGCAGAACTTCATAACAATCTTCTATTTGAGAGAAACCACTTGAATTTATTCGAGAGTTACAATTCATTTGGTGCAGTTTGTAGATCATGGCGAGTTGCTGCTCCTCGAGATAAGCAACATCTCATGCTAAAAACTTTCGGAAGCCCGTGGTTAATGCTTCCCCAAAAAAATACATCAAGAAAACTTTTGGGGTACTTTACAACATTAAAGGGACAATTCGATTTAACCAAAAAAATACAAGAATCACCACTCGACATGCGGGGAAGATTTTCTTACCTGAAGCTACCAATAAATATTTTTCATCATGGAAAGATTGGATATTTATATACAAAGAAGATGGGACCCACACGATTCTTTTGCACCTAGTGTCACGTGTTCAAATCCATCTTCCGAACCTGAACCCTGATACTTTTCCAGCTCACCACCTCTATAACGTTGTTTTATCCTCCAATCCAAACTCAACCTCGGATAATACGGTTATAATATTATTGGAAACTAAATTGGGTCATATCTCTAACATAAATAGGGACTTGTACTGCAATTGGTCCTTGAAATAGGCTCTTGTAGAGCAATTAATTCAGAAAGAGACATGTTGTTCAATAATCTCAAAAAGAGAGTTGTAGTGTACTCCCAATGTGAATGGTCCCTCGAAAAGAGCCGAGATGAGCTTTTTAGTACCATACTTTCATGTTATCTTCCTTTCACAAGAGACTTTCGCTAATCATAAATTGACAATATTCAGTAATAAATATTCTCGTATTTAATAATTGGCAAAAAGATTGAACTTAAAACCCAAACCTGAAATGGTAAGGGGAAGAAGCTAGGTCGGGTGTAATACATCTACTTTTTATCTTCAAGAATAAGAAAAAATACTATACTTACAACCAATTGGCTAGCAAAAAAATAACGACCAAATTGACGAAACGGGTGCTGATAAAGGGTCTACGATAGTAAAATTGGAAAGAGAGTGTTTATTATAAGTTTATCATATAAATCTTGACTTCAGGCCTTACAACTGGTGCTCATGAGAGTTCTTTCAGGAATGTGAAAAACATCGCCAGTGCCATATTTATTGACGAGCTTATTAGGGTTAGATCAAATCGTAAAATCCTAGATATTATAACTCTAAGATCTAATTGTTTGAAAGGGAGGGTAATACCCTTTCAAACATTTAGATCTGTAAGTTTTTATAAAAGAAAACAAATTTTTATTAATCGAAAGATTTCACTTATTTAATAAAATACACATGCAACCTGTGAGATACAGAATCGATACAACCTTTCAGAAATGTTTTAAACCACTTTCAAAATACCCAGAGAAACCAAAAAGCCTCTGATACTACTGTAGTGAAATTTTAATAAATGTTTACGTCTTCTCGGCTTAGAAAAAATCAGAAAGTAAATGTTCGAACCACGTTTAAAACCCAGAAAAATAAATAGTAAAGAAAAATGCAGAAACGTAGTAGTTCAGAACTAAGGCCTACATCCACAGTTACAACTTCAGATAGGAATCCTTCAGCAATTACAAGACTAAAACACTACTTAAGGTTTAAGCAAAAATCCTAATCTACCTATTGAGAAGTATTACTCAACGCACAAATCAGATGCTTGCAAATCTATTCTAATCGAGATTCTTTATAACATAGAACTCGATGTGTCCAAGTAACCCTAGGTTATCTACTAAAGGAATATGAGAAAGAAGAAGAAACGAAGTCAACGATGCAAAAGAGAAGTTTGACCAAGTTGTGAAGAAAAGCGACTTTTATATGAGAGAGGGGTTTAATCACAACTGTTCAATGCTTATAAGATCAACGCTTATTAGCTCGTCACGCGTCCAATTGTATAAGTAAGTCGGCCACGGATAAAAGACTCAAACTTTCACTGATAAGTCAATACAACACCTACATCACTTGCCACATCACCAAAAGACCAAATAAAGTTGACTAGTTGACTTTATATTCAACAGCTATGTTAGACCACTTTCTGCGTTAGTTTTATGTAAACTGAATTCGAATAACCGTTCATCAAATGAGGTTTTCTTAGTATATAGGTCTACTTTCTATGATATCTTTTGGTCTTTAAGCATGATAGACTAGGCTTGACGACAAAAAGAGAAAAAAACCAATATATGAAAACTCTTTTGGTTAGACACAAATACTTTATGAGTAATGATATATACCACCCAAAATTATACCACCTAATTACTACTCATGACGTGGCGTAAATTGCTTGACAATAAATCGTCAATCAGATTAGGAAAATAAATAGATTAACAATTTATAACCAACCAATTTATGCCAAGTGGTATATTGAGTAAGTAAGTATAATTTTGAATGGTGTATATCATTACTCATAATTTATATGAATCGGCGATTGGGATTATATTTGTTGCACTTTGTAGAGGACGAATATATGAAATCTCGACCACTATCCATGATTGATGTGAAAAAGAGTTAATGAGTATATTTTGTAAGTATTCAATACCCCTACCATATCCATGTCATATAATTTGATCTCTATATATAGGATTGTCGTTCACTAATCTGAGGGTTCTTAAAAATCTTCTCGCAGAGAAGCTCGTTAAAATTTAGGAGTTTACACCTCTAGCTCCATCTAGAATTTCGCTAGTATTGTACATATTATATTTTTGTGAACTATTTTTTTTTATATAATAAAATATTGGTTATATTTGTATAATATAGGACTTGAAAAAGTGTAATTAATTCAAACGATTGACAACAATGCTTAAAGTGAGAGGTACAGGGTTCGAATCCCGCAGTCGTCAGAAAGTTATTAGAGTTTGAAAGTTCTCTCAAGTGAGAGGTACATGGTTCGAATCCCGCAGGCGGTAGAAAGTTATTAAGGTTTGGAAAGTTCTCTCAAGTGAGAGGTACATGGTTCGCATCCCGCATGCGGCAGAAAGTTATCGAATCTCGTAGGCGGAAGAAAAGTTATTAAAGTTTGGAAAGTTTCCAAGGTTCGAAATCCTCCCCGGAACATGGGCAACCTAGTTCTGAATTGCCTGGAGGTATAGTTGGAAAGGCAGTCATATCTCCCGTGGGACTAGTCGGGTGTAAGCCCGGAACCCTCGTACGAAAAAAAAATGCTTAAAGTGCAAATTCTGCATGACATAGGACTATATAAATTGCAATTTTTGCATAGTATAAGGACCTATAATGTAAATAAATCAATTTTTTCCAAGGGCGCTGCACCCTTACCCCCAAACAAAAATTCTTGGCTCTGCCTTGCTTGCACACTTCTAACAAATCCATATAATACATAGAACAGACGCCCAATTTATAATCTTTGAAAGTATGGATGTATGATCAAATAATAGTATCACATGCAGTTACCCATGAAGAAGTAATATCATCGGAACTAATTACCAACTCTCTTTCTCCCAGATGAATATTTGTTCCTTGAGGAGCTGAAAAAGTATCGATACTCTCAAGTTCCATAGCTACTTCTTTCATAGTAGGTCTTCTTCTTCCATCCAAGCTCAAACAACGTTGAACAAGTATAGCAACCTCTATGAGTTGTTTTTCACTACTTGTATCCAAAATTTGAGCATCAAAAATCATGTTGAGGCGATCTTTTTCCATGTATTGAAGAAACCGTCCTGCTAAACCTAAGTGACTTTCTTCTTCAATAAGTCTTGAAGGTATTGGCTTTTGTCTAGTTAAGAGTTCAATACGCACGACACCAAAGCTATAAACGTCGCTTTTATCAGTAAATTGACTTGATTGAAAATATTCTGGATCTAAATAACCAAATGCTCCTTTCACATTGGTGGTTATACGAGTCTTGTCAATTTTAACATTCCTCGATATTCCAAAATCGGATACTTTTGCTACGTATTTTTTTTTTTGTTACATAGGAGAACCACTTTGGACTCGGAGTCATTGACTCGGTTTGAACCTGCACCACTAGATTGGTAGACCAAGGCCCAGGTCAGTGAGCTAATCCCATCTGGTTTTTGCTACTTATTTTTCATCCAAAAGAATATTGCTTGATTTCACATCTCGATGATATATCGGAACATAAGTTGCTGAGTGTAAATACGCTAATGCTTCAGCTACTTCCCTTGCAATTCTTAATCGCATGCTCCAAGACAATATAAATTCATCAACTAACATGCCTTTGTAAACTGTACCTTGACCTCCACGACCTAGTATTCTATTTTCATTAAAGTTGTCAGTAGCTTTGTCCAACTCAGTTGAAGTGAAAAAACTTACCTTATCAACCATATCTCCATCAACTGCCAGCTGTTGTTGCAACAATAGACCACCATTTCTTACGAAAAATGTCTTTTTAAGTTTTCTTTCCCTTCTTTTGCTGATTAATTTTTTCAACAAAAAAGCAGTTGTTCCAAAGATGAACATCCCAAAGCTTGTAAGGCCGACTACAATATAAAATAAAAAGTATGATGCATATATGTTACGTTATCTGAAGTAAAAAAAAAAAGTTGGTCTTAAATTATTCTCTTGACAAATAATTTTCAAAGAAGATAATTAATTGATATATTAGAACAAAGAGGAAGTCGCTGAGATCTTATCTACTAGTGATATTCTCTACTAATTACACATAAAGAAAATCTTGTGGTAGAAACTATGAATTAGTTCTAGGCCTAAATTAGTCCTAAAACAATATTTTTTTTTGATTACTTGATGTCAGTCAATTTTATAACTAAGATTAATTTAACAAAAACGTAGACTAGCCAATGAACAAAAGAACCCGCCGAAAATAACAACCACTTCCAACCACACAAACTTGAGAACAAATCTTAACAAAGCCGACCCTTCAAATTTAACGACAAATTTAAGCAGGTGCTAACAAAAACCTAAAACTTAGGTATATGTTTGTCTAATTTTATAAACTTAAATACTTAATTGTCAATCTCAAACAATGGTTATTTTAGGGGGATTTTTCCTTTCATATACAATATTAATTGTATTGTATGTTGGGTTATGTGTTAAAAGGTAAACGTAGGAAGTGTTTGTTAAAAATAACACTTAAAAGTATTTTTAGAACTTTTAAAGTGATTTAAATCTTGAAAAATATTTTTTTTTTCTATACATTTGAGGCTTTAAAAGTCGAAGTTGACTAGAATAAAATCAATTAATCTCTCATTGAGGGTCTAATACTAGTCTAGGAATTGAACAACCACTCCTATCGCTAGTAATAACTTGCCACAAGTAGTCCAGAGGATCGTGTAAAACACAAGGACCATTGCTCAAATCCGCATCTCTTTTAGCTAACAAATCGCACACATATTTGCTTCCCGATAAGTGCAAAGTATCTCAAAGCTCGGATGGTTCTTCAATATCTCTATACAATCGTGTCCAACATGACAATTCTATTTTTTAGAACTCTCACCGTACTTCACTAGCATTTTTATGAGAAACATCAAATATGTATTTTTTTTAAAACCATTAATTCATAAATACTTATTAAAAAATTTATTTGCTAAAAAAATCTTGCAATAAAATTATTTATTAAAACATTCCTTCACAAAAGTACCTTTTATATAATTTTTTTAATTACGTCTATTATTTATCGTTTAAATTTAACTAACCTATTATAACTTTCCACTACCACTACCCCACCACCACCACCCATCACCCCACAACCACCACCACCACACCACCACCACACCACCACCACCACCCTATTACTATCACAACCACAACAACCACCACCACCACAACCTCCACCACAACCTCCACCGCCACCACCATACAACCTCAACCACCACCGCAAGCACCACCACCACAACAACAACCACAAACACAACCACCACCAAACTACTACAAATTTCATTCAGGACCGGTCCTGACATTTTGCGGGCCCAAAGCAAACTTTAAAAAGTGGGCCCTCAGAAAGTCTTATGTGTATTACAGATGATTATTTTTTCTTACTTAAGTTAATTAAACAATTTTTTTTAAAAACAAGAAAATTGGATTAACTTTTTTGTTTTAAATTGGAGCAAAATTAAGCCTTTTCATATATATAAAAAAAATTATGCTATATATGAAAAAAAATCGGGGCCCTAAAATTTACAAGAATTGGGAAGACTCAAGGTCATGGCCTCCCCTCAGGATCGACCCTGATTACATCACACGCGCGCGTCCGATTTTTTTTTTTTAAAATCGTCATAACTAATTCTTAATAAAATCAGAAAAATGAAAAAATTGCATTTTTGAACGTGACAAAATAATATTTACGTCTATGATATTTTTTTAAATTTTTTTTCACAGACACGAAATTCATTGTTTCAAACAATTAATTTCATGTTTGCGATAAAAAATAAAAAAATCATAGACGTAAATATTAATTTGCTTTTTATCAAAATACAAATTTTTTATTTTTCTTATTTTTTTTGAATTAGTTATGGAGATCTTTTTTTTTTAAATTCCTGAAATGCGCGTGTGTAATGAAATTAGTAGGGAGTAGTTATGGTGGTGGAAATGCCCTATTATTTGTTTAATATTAAAAAATAAATATTATATTAAAAATAAAATAAATATATTTAATAATTGCATCAGTAAAGGTATAAAAAGATAGAGGGGCATTTTTTTTATAAAGTAAATTATTGAAGACTATAGTTTACAATTAGGTAATTTTACAACACTTCTTTTAGCAAATACCTCTTTTAAAAAAATATTTAAATCGATTTTAGATTTCAAAACTATTTTAATAAAATAATTTAAAATTTATTTTAAAAATGTTTTATTACTCAAAATTTGGCACTCTTGGCATCTAATGCTTGGAAATTTATGCTTAATGAGGAGTCACTTTTATAGAAATTTTTTAAAGGCAAATACTTCTTCAACTCAAACTTTTTAAATGCCTCTTTTTTTTTTTGGTACATGAGAGAGCCATTTTGGACTCGGAGTCGAAATGACTCCAATGAGATTCGATCCCAGGACCTCTTGGTCTCTGCGGAGTAGCCTAACCACTAGACCAACTATCAATCTCTTTTAAATGCCTCTTTGAATTGTAACTGTTCTTGGGGTTGAAAAAGTTTAATTGAAGGCAGTTGTTTTAAAAATGATATTTTCTGGTCTATTGGAAATGGTACGAAAATTATAATTTGGGATGATTTCTGGATCCCAACTTCAAGAGTTAATATCAAACCTCAAGGTTGTTTGAATTATTATGTTTCTGAGTTTATTCTTCTTGAACAAAAGAGTTGGAATAAGGCCCCGATTTATGAACTTTGCAATACAAATGTTGCAGTAACCATATGTGAGTTATACCTTCCATCTTTCTACTGTATTGACCCTCCTTCTTGGATTTTTTCTAAAAATGGCGATGTTACAGTGAAAGATTGTTATAACAAACTTTGGAGGGCTCAACAAAAGAATTATTTAACCAAAAATAATAAGAAAGGAAACACTTCTTTTTCATTGGGAATCTCAAGATATTTATTTGGCAAATGAAAGTTATACCAAAAATCAAAAATTTATTTGGAAATGTTATGAGAATGGCCTAGCAACTAATGAAAATAGATTCAAAATGATATCTATTGACTCTCCTAATTGTGATATTTGTGGTGGAAATGATGTATCTATTGAACACTTACTATTTCAATGTTCATGGGCCAAGGCAGTGTGGATGGCCAACCCACTTAGTTTAAATTCACTTACTTAACTTTCTTGTAATGTTTAGAAATGGATACAGTTTGTTAGACTTTATTCAAAAGAAAGAGGTGATCTTATCTCTGATTTGGGAGAATTCATTCTCTTTATTGCTTTGTTTATTTGGATGGGTAGAAATGAATTTATATTCAAAGGAATTGTCTGTGACTCTTTAAACACTCTTCAAAAATCGATTATAGTCTATGATGAGTATATTCAGACTAATGAATACACTACTGAGGCTAATTGCAAGACAAAATATGACCCAAACATAAATCCCATTACATTGAGTAATCAGGAAATAATGGGATATTTTGATCAAGGGAATATCATTGAACTTGGTGGTGGAAAGGGTACCTTGTTACAGTCTAGCGAAGAGGGAAAATGTATTAAGACTAAATGAAAACCACAAGTACATGGATCTTTTAAAATAAAGTATGATACTTCAGTTAATTTAAGTACTAATAAAGTTGCTTTTGCTTGTATTTTAAGGAACTCTATAGGTTACTTAGTGGAAGGATTTGCAAATGAGATTATTGTCAACTCAGTTGAAGATGCTGAAGGAAGAGGAATTCTTGCAGCATGTGAGATGGCTTCAAGATATCTTTTTTTCTCTCTCAATTAGCTAAGTTGCTAGTTTTAGATTTTGATCAATTTGGAATTAACTAACTTGTAATTAATTTTGATTTTAATTTATGCCTTTTTCGACTTAAAAAAAAGAAACCGTTCCAAACGGAACCCGTACACTAAATTTAGAGGTAAGGTTTATGTATAAATGAAGTAATTGTGATAAATTAAAGAAAGAATGAAGAAGCAACTTACCCGCTAGCACAATTAATCTTTTTCTGGAATCAGACTTGCCACCACATGAGGGGTCGCATCCATTTAGAATATATGGGTTTCCACCGAGGCAACTCCGTGGGCAATTACAATCAAAACTTCCATCATAATATGTTTGACAATTTTTATTACTTTTCCAATCCAAGGCCATCCACTCTCTACCCTGCCACGGCAAAGATACATCGGTTGAAACTTCATGTAGAGTTTCATGCCCAAAGATGACATTAGCACACGAATTGGTGACTATATTTGTAAACTTCAAGTATATATTCTCCAATTCAAGACCATATAGGATGGATATTTGACAACAATTTATGGCAAGGCATGTATCATCCTTTCTGTAATGATCACATGTACTGGATGTGCATCCACCAAAAATAGTTTGATTTGCTGAGATCACCATGACATTACCACACCCAACCAAGATGAGTCTGCCGTCATAATAATTAAATGGGCTTTCCCGTGACACGTTACCCCCAAGGGAGATGATTTTGTTCTCACATACATCAATCCTTGAATTATTGGGACTTATACTTATACTACTCCTCCGAAGATTCACATCTATTACCTCACCACCAAATTCTTTTCCATAATGGAACAAAAAAAAAATTCTTTTCCATAAAACTTGCTAAGATAAAGTTTGTTATTATGACAAACTACCTCGTACCATTCATTGAAGAAACAATTAGGATTACCAATACCAAATGGATATGGTATGGTAACGTTGTTACCGCCACACAGGGGCGGATCCAGAAGATAAAATGAGGGGGGGCTTGGTATATATGAGGTTTGAAGGTTATTGTTTCCAATTTTTTTAAGGTAAATATAAAAAACATATATTTATAATTATTAATGTCAAAATATTGATTATCGTTCGTTCAACAAACTGATTTACCAGTTAGCATTTGCCAAAAAATTGATGCAAAATAATATCATTAAGCCTACATTTGAGGAAAAAAACACCATCATACCTATTTTACATAGTATCACTAAAATTATATTAATATTTTATTATATTATATTCATATTCTAATTATCTAAAAAGATAAATATGATAATTTTATTAGGTAATGTATAAAAGCATTGCTAGACCGAATTTAAAACAGAGACTTGTATAATGAATTACAATATTCTTATAAGTCGGTGAAATTTATGACTTAAATTTAGTATATTAAATAAAGAGTTTTTAAAAATGATAAAATATAAGAATAAAGGTAAGTCATAAAATAGATATGAATTTTTATTAAATAGTTAAGCAAAATATAAGGCCCTGTTTGGTTTATGAAAACATTTCCTATTTTTGTTTTCAAAATATATTTTCAAAAAATGATTTTCACTTTTAGTTTCAATATTTTTAGAAAATATGGAAAACGTCGATTTCACGTTCTCTAATATAGCACTGTTTTCATTTTATTTTCCAGAAAACTGTTTTCATTTTCTTTAGCCAAACACGTTTTCATTAGCATTTTAGAAAATATAGAAAATGAAAACAGAAAATACCTATTATTTTCACGAACCAAACGGGGCCTAAGATTTTCTATTCTGCGTGCATTTAAGATAAAATATAAGAATAAAGGTAAGTCATAAAATAGATATGAATTTTTATTAAATAGTTATGCAAAATATAAGATTTTCTCTACGTGCATTTAAGAATAAAATAAAGCAATTGCTATGTTTCGAACTCAGGACCTCTATCAAAAGGTCCTAAAAACAAAGCACAACATCCACTAAGCTGCAAATCTTATATGTACCTTAAAACACAAATATATAGTATAAACATTTATAGGAGGTTAATTATATTTCGGATAAAAATTACACTTGCCTATCATAAAATTTACGAGTTCAGGGGGGCTTGAGCCCCCCCCCCCCCGGGCTCTCTATAGATCCGCCCCTGCCGCCACATGTATCTTTGCAACCTGTCTTTGCAAGAAGCTGAGTTGCTACTAATAAAGGCTCTTCAATTAACCATACGAAATAGATTAGAGATTAGCTGACTCAAGTATTTGATCAAGCTCATGGCTTTATTCATAAGTTTCTCACTGGCTTTATTCAAGTATGTGATATTGTTTTTGTTTTAAGTCTATCTTCTCAGCTAAGTTAATTTTGGCCACTCCCTCGTTTATTTATTTATGCTTTTTAAAAATTCCAAGGGTGGAAATGCCTACTATCAACTAGTGGTACAAAATTGACATATCATTATAAGATTTTTTATGTTAAATTTTCTACCGATTTATTTGACTTTTCATTATTACCCAAAGCCTTGAAGAATAATTATGTCTTTGACTTGTAGGGTAGAGGTGTTGGAATTTTGAATTGACTAAGATGAAAAGATTTCGTCTAAAATTTAATTTAGTATCCCAATATTATATGCCATTCTTGAATTTCTTTACAGCTAGGGAGAAACTAAGCCATGGCTTTGATCAACTACTTTTTTCAGATACTCTGGTTTGCATGGTTAATAAAGCCCTTATTAGCAGCAAAATCCTCTCTTGCAAAGCCAGGTTGTAAAGAAAGTTGTGGGAACAACGTTCCCATACCCTATCCATTTGGTATTGGTACAAATTGTTTCATCGACAAATGGTACGAGGTAGTTTGTCATAATGACAAACTGTATCTAAGCAATTATTATGGAAAAGACTTGGGAGGTGAATTGGTGGATTGTCATTTTTTGCAAGATTGAGACTGACAATGAAATTGTTACACGAAGATCTAACTTGTACTACCTAGAAGGATAACGAACGTTCTGGTCAATTGAGTTAATCCCAACTGGTTGTTGATCACATACTATTGCTCTTATTCTCAATTACAAAATTCTTAACCTACAAGTTTAAGAGCAAATAAACCATAATCATTAACTAGGTCTATTTCCTAATAACTAGATAGGAAATGCAAATCAATTAATCAATGGAGTTAATACAAAATTTAGGTCAATGTGAAATCAATATTATATATCTAGAACGGTAATGTATCATCTAATTGAATCACATCAAAAGCTTGGTTCAACCCATATCGGTACTAGAAATTTGCTCAATTTTATCTTCTCATCGGAAAAAGCTTCAACTCTTCCATCCGATAAGTGATAAATTCCCATATCTTGGTTGTCACCTCTCTCCCCCTCTATTAGTTGGCATATATTAGTGAAGTATATGCAATTAGCCTTACAATTATTAATCTCTGAACATTCAACCATAAATGATGACTTTCTGCCCAAGAATATAGCTTTATTCCCCAAATTCTCCATCTTTGTCCACAACATCTTACCATCTTCTAAATTTCCCTCATAAACCAAAAATCTATGAGTGTTCAATATGCAAGACAGAGGAAGACAACTAATATTTTTAAAATATCTCCAAACAAGATAAAATTGATTTGAAAACATAACCATATAAACAGTTCTGTAAAGTCTAATCCGTGTTTCTTGTGTGACAATACCATCGATTTGCTGAGATTCAATTGGGTTTGGCCCATTAACATTCCATCTTACAATTCCGTATGCATCATTCATAAATGTATCATGATCATATGTATACAAGTAATTATTATGATAGTTCATTATACAAACTTTGTAAGGGGAATTATCTATTGCAGTCCAAGCAGTATCTCCCGATTTATAAAAATACAACTTACATAGCAATAATATTATAACCGTATAATCGGAGTTTGAGTTTGGATTGGAGGATAAAACAATGTTATAGAGGCGGTGAGCTGGAATATCAGGGTTAAGGTTCGGAAGATGGATTTGAACACGTGACACTAGGTGCACAAGACTCGTGTGGGTCCCATCTTCTTCGTATATTAATATCCAATCTTTCCATGATAAAAAAAATTTATTGGTAGCTTCAGGTAAGAAAATCTTATGAGTCTTTCTAGTTGCAACGTTGAAAAATCCCCACATGTCTGGTGGTGATTCTTGAATTTTTTTGATTAAACTGAGTTGTCCCGTGTTAAAGCACCCCAAAAGTTTTCTTGATGATTTTTTCTGGGGAAGCATTAACCACGGGCTTCCAAAAGTTTTTAGCCTTAGATGTTGCTTATCTCGAGGAGCAGCAGCTCGCCATGATCTACAAACTGCACCGAAAGAATCGTAACTCTCGATTGAATTTAGGTGGTTTCCAATCTCAAATAGAAGATTGTTTGGAAGTTCTGCCCAATCAGGTTGATTATTGGATTCTTCTCTAGCTTTGGGTAAGAAAATATTCTTATGTTTTGTTAATGCTGATGATTCTTTTGGAAGAACCATGAAGATTGGACTTCCAAAAGTTTGTAGTTTCTCCCTGTCAACAGAATCAATAGAATCATCTATTGAAGCCAAGAGTTGTGCCATTAGGCCCTAAACTTGTTCTTTAGCGAAGTTCAAGATCTATAGTTTAAACCATATATGAGAAACTAAGTAATAATTTGTTTCCAAGGACTTCCCATTTATAGTGAATTGCTACTCTACATATAAAGACTTCTTGTTTAACAAGAAAACATGAGATCGTTACTTATTTTTGTGAATATGTTATTTAAGGAAAGTCTATTGCTATTCGAAATGGAATTAGAAGTATTAAATTAATAAAGAAACTATATGTTTATTTGATTTGGGTAAGTGCACTACTTTGTACAATTCTTGGCAACTAGATATGGATTTATTTCCTAACTCATATTTTCTAATAATATCTTTATTTATTTTGTTCAATATCCTTGCTTCATATATATTTACACATTTTCCCTAATATATTTGCATACACGGCACACCTAATATTATATAAATACAGAATTAAAAATTAAATTTGGTAACATTGTCGAGATATTAAAAATTGATTATATGGATTGAATGTTTGTCCGTTTCGGTTTATTTGTCTAAAAAAGGGTGGTCAACCCACCAAAATTTTAAAAAGAAAAGTCTTTACCTGCCATAATGGTGGTCGGTAAAGATATTAAAGAATAAAAAATAAGGTAAAACCTTAATGGAACCTTTTAAATTTAAAGCAAATTATCCTTATGACCCTGATGTTTGAGAATTTGTAAAATCGTTGCTTTTTATTTTTAATTTTTTTAGTTGATCGTTAATTAACACCACATGGTATCATGTCAGCTCCACTAAGTACCAAGTGGTTAATTTCGTCATATCACCAAATATGACATGTTATTTAAGGAAAGTCTATTACTATGCGAAATGGAATTAATAGAATTAAAATAATAAAGAAACTATATGTTTATTTGATTTGGGTAAGTGCACTATTTTGTACAATTCTTGGCAACTATATCATGGATTTATTTCTTAACTCATATTTTCGCATAATATCTTTATTTATTTTGTTCAATATCCTTGCTTCATATATATTTACACATTTTCCCTAATATATTTACATACACGGTACACCTCATATTATATAAATAAAGAATTAAAAATTAAATTTGGTAACATTGTCGAGTTATTAAAAATTGATTATATGTATTGAATGTTTGTCCGTTTCGTTTTATCTGTCTAAAAAAGGGTGGTCAACCCACCAAAATTTTAAAAAGAAAAGTCTTTACCAGCCATAATGGTGGTCCGTAAAGATATTAAAGAATAAAAAATAAGGTAAAACCTTGATGGAACCTTTTAAATTTAAAGCAAATTATCCTTATGACCCTGATGTTTGAGAATTTGTAAAATCGTTGCTTTTATTTTTTATTTTTTTTAGTTGATCGTTAATTAACACCACATGGTACCATGTCAGTTCCATTAAGTACCAATTGGTTAATTTCGTCACATCACCAAATATGACATGTTATTTAAGGAAAGTCTATTACTATTCGAAATGGAATTAGAAGAATTAAAATAATAAAGAAACTATATGTTTATTTAATTTGGGCAAGTGAACTACTTTGTACGATTCTTGGCAACTATATCATGGATTTATGTCGTAACTCATATTTTCTCATAATATCTTTATTTATTTTGTTCAATATCCTTGCTTCATATATATTTACACATTTTCCCTAATATATATACATACACGGTACACCTCATATTTTATAAATACAAAATTAAAAATTAAATTTGGTAACATTGTCGAGATATTAAAAATTGATTATATCGATTGAATGTTTGTCTGTTTCGTTTTATTTGTCTAAAAAGGGTGGTCAACCCACCAAAAATTTAAAAAGAAAATTCTTTACTAGCCATAATGGTTGTCGGTAAAGATATTAAAGAAAAAAAAAATAAGGTAAAACCTTGATGGAACCTTTTAAATTTAAAGCAAATTATCCTTATGACCCTGATGTTTGAGAATTTGTAAAATCGTTGTTTTTTTAGTTGATCGTTAATTAACACCACATGGTACCATGTCAGCTCCACTAAGTACCAAGTGGTTAATTTCGTCACATCACCAAATATGACATGTTATTTAAGGAAAGTCTATTACTATTCGAAATGGAATTAGAAGAATTAAAATAATAAAAAAACGATATGTTTATTTGATTTGGGTAAGTGCACTACTTTGTACAATTCTTGGCAACTATATCAATGGATTTATTTCCTAACTCGTATTTTCTCATAATATCTTTATTTAATTTATTCAATATCCTTGCTTCATATATATTTACACATTTTCCCTAATATACATACATACACGGTACATCTCATATTATATAAATACAGAATTAAAAATTAAATTTGGTAACATTGTCAAGATATTAAAAATTGATTATATGGATTGAATGTTTGTTCGTTTCGTTTTATTTGTCTAAAAAAGGGTGGTCAACCCACCAAATTTTTTAAAAGAAAAGTCTTTACCAGCCATGATGGTGGTCGGTAAAGATATTAAAGAATATAAAATAAGGTAAAACCTTGATGAAACCTTTTAAATTTAAAGAAAATTATCCTTACGGCCCTGATGTTTGAGAATTTGTAAAATTGTGTCTTTTATTATTATTTTTTTTAGTTGATCGTTAATTAACGTCACATGATATCATGTCAGCTCCACTCAATACCAAGTGGTTGAGATCGATAGTTGGCCTAGTGGTTAGGTTACTCCGCAAAGACCAAGAGGTCCTGGGATCGAATCTCATTGGAGTCATTTACTTCGAATCCAAAGTGACTCTCTCATGTATTTAAAAAATACCAAGTGGTTAATTTCGTCACATCACCAAATATGACAAGATTTTTTTTATAAATTCAATTTAACAAAAGAAAAAAAAACTCATCTCTTTCGCTCCGTCATTAAACCAGGTAGCTGAAATTGTGTCACACACACTAAACTTATAAACAACACACTCACAAATATGTCTTTCACCTTCCTCTATCTCTTCCACCTTTGCACACTATTAGATGACAACCCACTTGAAGTTGAAGAAGACTCAGTGCAAGGAGTCAACAAATCCATAGCCAAGTAGCTCAAGCGAAAAAACTCCAAGAAGAAGAATTTAAAATGCAAAATTAAAAGCTAACATTATTGATTTTTTTAATAATTTAATATAACACTGAGATTGAATAATTCAGGGGGATAGAGGTCTCAACTAGAGCTTATTTGTAGGAGAGCCACTGAGATGTTATTATACTAGTCAATGAAGATGCTCGTTCTACTACAATGTATAATGAAAGATGACATTGAATTTTATAGAAAAGACTTATTGTCGGACCATGGTGTTATAGCTACTCAAATACGCAGGGTGTTTGATATGTCCACAATTTATTCATTTTTTAAAGCTTGGACAGAAAAAAGTGTTCCAATCTCATTAGATTGAGAATAAACAGAAAATTGCTAATTGGATGATCAGATGTGTTTGAGTATGTTTTATTAAGAAGATGAGTTTGAGTTATTTTTATCTTTTTGATAGCGATGGCGAGTGCGATTGGACGCTCAGTGATGCTGAATGGAGTTGGAGCTGAAGTTTGGCATTTTTATTATGTAGAAATTGGATCTTGATGCTACAAATGTATAAAGTTAATTTCGATTACTAGATTGAATGTTTCACATGCAATGTTTTATGCAAACTTCTGGTTCCAGGGAGAAACTAAAAACTTTTAGAAGTCCTATCTTCAAGGTTCATTGAAAAGATTCCTCAGCATCAACCAAACATAGA
Source organism: Nemophila menziesii (assembly GCA_029959085.1). Classification (NCBI taxonomy): domain Eukaryota; kingdom Viridiplantae; phylum Streptophyta; class Magnoliopsida; order Boraginales; family Hydrophyllaceae; genus Nemophila; species Nemophila menziesii. Next base: position 86,646 of record JARWIR010000109.1, read on the forward strand.
AACAGAGGGTGGTGTAAATCAATGGGACTCTTAGATTTAACTGAAAATAGTTTATTTCCGCCGTTCATCGTGTAAGGATCTGAATATTTTCTTACCTAAAGCTTAAGAAGAATCCAAGAATCAACCTGATTGGGCAGAACTTCATAACAATCTTCTATTTGAGATCGGAAACCAGTTGGATTCAATCTGATAGAATTAGAGAAAAGAATATAGAAGACTATTTTTCTATTGAATGAATTGATGATATTAAAGTGAACTACATAGCAATATTTATACTAGGACTAAGCTTGGAGAGCAAGCAGTCTAGCTTGGTGAACAAGCAGTCTAGCTTGGAGAGCAAGTAGTCTAAAATAACTATGGTAAATAATCTCACTAACTAAGGTAAATAATAAATCTAATATATAATTACATATATAATCTAACACCCCTCCTCAAACTCAAGGTGGTGAGAATGATATTAGCTTGAGTTTGGAAATCAAATCCATAAGATGACCTGGAGGATGAGCTTTGGTGAAGATATCAGCTAGCTGGTCAACGGAAGGTGTGTACTGAAGTCTTGTTGTACCCTGAGCAACATGTTGACGAATGAAATAACAATCACACTCAATATGACGAGCACGCTCATGAAAAACATCATTATGTGCAATTTGGATAGCACTTTGATTATCACAATGAAGAATCGTGCCAGTAGCCTGAGGAGCACCCATATCTGAAAGGAGCCAGCGAAGCCATATCACCTCCTGAGTAGCTTCAACAAGTGCACGATATTCAACTTCAGTACTAGAACGAGCTACATCTGTTTGTTTTTTTTACTTCGCCATGAGAGGAGTGAATCGCCTAACTGAAAGCAGTACCCAAATGTTGAACGACGATCAGTGGGATCGCCATCCCAGTCTGCATCTGAATAACCATGTAAACGAGTGAGGCGCTCGCAGAGAAGAATAAACTACGAAATAAAGTTCCCTTCACATAGCGCAAAATATGGAGGACGGCTGCATAATGAGTGGAGCGAGGAGCAGACATAAACTGGCTAACCAAGTGGACATCATAAACAAGATCAGGCCGAGGGACTGTGAGATATATAAGACTACCAACCAATTGACGATAGAATGATGGATCCTCAAGAGGAGTACCATCCATCGGTGCAAAACGTAAAATAGGATCAAGAGGAGTAGACGATGTCTTACTATCAGTGAGTCCAACACGAGCAATAAGATCTGATGAGTACTTAGTCTGAGAAAGATAATAACCATCTGAACCCGAAGAATACTCAATCCCAAGAAAATAATTGAGAATACCAAGATCCTTCATCTCAAAGTGTTGACCAAGAAATTTCTTGAGATCAGAAATACCCTTTGAATCATCACCTGTAATAAATATATCATCAAATCCAAAATCACCAATGACAAAACTAAACTTAGAGAACCAGGCACGAGGGGATTGTTTAAGACCATATAGAGCACGACGAAGTTTACACACCTTATGAGAAGGATGATGATAACCTGGGGGAGGCTTCATAAACACTTCTTCTGTAAGATCACCATTAAGAAATGCATTTTTAACATCCATTTGAAATAATTTCCATTTGCGGACAGCGACAGCAACAACAAGGATACGAACAGATGTGCGGCGAGCAACTGGGGCAAATGTTTCTTCATAGTCGATGCTATATTCTTGAGTAAACCCTTTTGCAACAAGACAAGCTTTATATCGCTCGACCGAACCATCAGACCTGTTTTGATCTTGTAAACCCATTTGCATCCCATATCATGTTTTTCCGGAGAGAGATCAACCAACTCCCATGTATGTTTGTCTTCAAATGCACACAATTCTTCTGCCATAGCTTTCTGCCATAGATTGTTAGAACTAGCTTCACGGTAACTTTGAGGCTCATGTAGAGATAAAATAGTAGAAAAACAATGATAATCACGTAAATGTGCGGGAAGTTTTCTTACTCGACGAGGTAGATGATTTGGAGACTCGGAATCTGGTACATGATCTTCAACTGGAGCAGATGACTCGGGATGGGCCATATCAACGGAGGACCTTGGGAGCACTGTGACAGGAGACGTGGGAGATCTTGGATCTGAATTTGAACTTGTCTCATTATCATCACTACGGAATAAATCCATGGTCGGGTCTGTGAATAAACGTAAAGATGGAGAATGAGGCAGAGAGGACGATGATAGGGATGAAACATTTTATTTTCCCAAAAAATCACATGGCGTGATATAAGCAGCGTTTTGAGAGTGGATCCCAACACCTATAATCTTTATGTTCAATCCCATATACGATAAAACAACATAGACGAGCTCAAGGTTCAAGTTTAGTACGTTCAGCGGAGGAACCATGACAAAACAAACACAACCAAAGACGCGAAAGAGGTCATATATGGGTGGATTACCATGTAGACGTTCATATGGCGTAAGATTATCAATAATGAGAGAGGGTAAACGATTTATTACATACACAGCTGTGAGGGCAGCTTCTCCCCAAAAACGTTCTGTGCATGAGGCGGAAATGAGAAATGTGCGAGTGATGTGAAGGATGTGTCAGTGTTTACGCTCAGCACGTCCATTCTGTTGAGATGTGTATGTGCAAGATTGATATGAGACAGTTCCATGTTTACGAAGAAGAGAGGTAAAGGTAGACGACTTATACTCCATGGCATTATCTGTACGGAGAATCTTGATACGATGTGAAAATTGAGTGTAAATCATGGCAGTGAATTCTGAATAGATTTGAAAGAGATTTGACCGGTTTTTCATAAGGTATATCATGTGAATCTTGAGTAGTCAACAAAAAATATAGCAAAGTAACGAGATCCCCCCATGGTCGGTGTGGGAGAGGGTCCCAAAATATCTGAGTGAATTAAGTCAAAGCATGCAGATGATGTGGATTCATTTTTACTAAAGGATAAGGCTGGTTATTTACCGAGTTGACAGGATATACAATCGATCTTTTCAATGGGGACCTGACCTAGTGACCCTTTTGAGACTAACGGTTGAAGTTTACCTAATGAAGCTTGCCCCAATCTAGAGTGCCAAAGTTGAAGAGGTGATGAAACTGATGATGGGATGGGTGGAATAACAGGAGCAGCGGTATGAGATGGGAGATGGAGGTTGACAAGCTCAAAAAGTCGTCCTACTTTACGGCCCGTCCCAAGAGTCTGTCCAGGTTTAGGATCCTGCACAAAACAACCAGAACTAGAGAAAGTGACGGTTAGACCAAGGTCACATAGTTGACCCACAGAAATAAGATTTAATGAAAGTTTAGGAACAAGATAAACATTTGAAAATGAAGCACTAGAATTAGAAACTGACCCAGTATGACTTATGGACATAGGTGTACCATCAACAGTATAAATGGGAGGAGCGTGTGGTATAGTGTTTACATTAGTAACCAAATTAGAATCTGATGTCATATGATTTGAACAACTAGAATCGAAGAACCAGGAGTTCTTACCAGATGTTACAGAATTTACAACCGAAGAAGTGTGAGAAGATTGAGACATGACTTGTTTAAATATACTCTGAATATCAGCAATTGAGATGGGCGAGATATTTGATTTAATGTTAGAATTTTTTGTATTACTGACATGATTTGGCACGGACGATCGACTCGGGCAATCATTGAGATAATGACCTGAACAAGTTAAATGACAAAATTTGCAAATACGAATAGGACAGTTTAAGAGATCATGACCATCTTTATGACAATACTTGCAATATTGATATGAAAATGAGCGGGATGGAGTAGAAGTCATTGTTTTTCTAGAAGTATTTGTTAAAAACAAGCTTACCGGAAAAGAATTTGAAATAAAAAACAGACTACGAAAATGGAATCAGTGGATCGAAAAATCTCAAAAAGGATGAAGTCTGAAAATCTCGTTTAAGTGATGTGGCAAACAACCCTGGAATGACGATGACGTGGAAATACAGTATCTGGCAGAAGGTGCGATGAAGTGGCACGTTCTTTTTTCTTTTTTTCTCAACTTTTTTTTTTCAGAAAAACCTGGAGCGGTGGTTGTGGCGTCGCGTGGGGGCGCGTGCAGGATTTAACTTTGTACTAACTCCTTTGATTTATTGAATGTCATTTCATAACTAGTTATTATGAAATAGACCTAGTTAGTGATTATGGTTTCTTTGTTCTTACACTTGTAGGTTAAGAACTTTGTACTGGACAATAAAGGCAATAAAATACAAAAGAAGATATTTTTATCTTTTGATCATATTACACCATCAAAATCACTTTTCTTCCATCACTTGTAAGACTTTATAATAAATTGCAAGATAACAAAAATAAAATTCAAATACAACGAATTAGAACAAAATCAGATGCATACATGGAGAATCAGTTTTCGTGACCCATGACATTAAAAAATAAAGGTCCGTTAAAGCTATGCAGAGTAATATTGTTATTGGAGAACCACCAAGCGACTTTTCAACACTGGGCCCACCGCCTTGATAAACAGAAAATCAACACTACTACAGTGTAGAAGTTTAACCAGTGAGGCTTTTGCGGCCACGAGATGTAATCGCAAATTGTTTAGCATTTGGGAGTGCAACCTGGTCGCTAATTGGTCTAGCCTCCACAGTGTGGTCGCTGTTGGAGTGCGAGTAACTGTGAGCACTAATGCGCTCGCTAGCTATATCTATACATTTTCGAAAATTGCAAACCCTTTTGCTGCACCACTTGTTTGTTTTTAATTAAAATATTTGGACCATAATTATCTTTTACATATTGTTTAATAGGAATTGTCCCTCCAACTTTATATAATAATTCTGATAAAATGGAGAATTTATTTAGCATTTCGTGTAACTTGCTAATATAATTTGTTTTTATTGAACGTGACACGGTTCGAAGCTAAGTTCAAACTCAAGTCTGCTATTTGCACTTAAATCTTTCACTTGATATCGACCTCGACTCTTGTGATTTGCAAATGTGCATGACTTAATTGTTCAAATGTGGACAAAATATTGAGGAGAAGGTTTCATTGGGTAAATGGATTGAGAAAAAAGTACACGTAATAAGGTTTTTTATAATAAATGCATGATGCCATCCTTTAAATACGGTAGGAGGTTTTGTAGTAATGGTTTAAGTGTTATTGAAGGTGTTATACTGATATATTAGACCCAAAAAGTCTTATCAATTAACTATAGGAAACACAGGAAGACTTAACAAATAGGAATAATTTTTCTAATAAACACAGGAAACTTACTAATTGGAATAATTTTCAAAAATAAGTTATAAGCAAAAAGAAAAAAAAGACTAGATAGAAGTGAAAGAGGAAGAAATCTTGATGATATATGTTTGTCAATTCCTCAAGAAAAGAAGTATTACAAGCAAGCAATTAGTCATAAAAGTAAATTTTTATTTCAGGATCATGTTTTGAGTACTTGATGCCCTTCCTTAATTAACAGTATTTGGGGCACCTAACATTAAGATATCATGATGGTGGTATTTTTACCGTTTTACTAGCCTTCGTTGAGGTTTGGAAAACTATTTAATTTTTTTTTCTTTCTTTACTTGGTTTTACTAGTATTGTGAGATATCAAAGTTGTCACTATGCTTTTATAGAATGTCTTGACGTCTAATAGTTACTGTGAAAGTACTTAAAATATTGGTTATTTTCCAGGGGTTTCCTTTGTTGGTGTACTTAACATTGTCATAGATGTAGCTTAAGAAATTTCTCATGATACTGTTCTATATTGCAATTTTGGACCACGGTCATGTAACTTTTTCCAAAAAAAAAAAACATTCCTAATAAAATAAATCATTTATTATATGCAGTTTACCCAACAAATATCTTGTTTTTCAGTTTACTCAACAAAGTGGCATCCTAACTGTTAAAGAGAGTTTTGTTTTATAAAACACGCTCAGCAGCAGAAAAGAGAGAAAAAAAATACTAAGAGGAGTAAAAACAAGGAACTAAATAACTAAAAGTTATGCTCAATGAGTCTGGGCCTGAGTTTAGTGTTTTGATTTCTGAGGGACTCGTTTTGCAATATCCTGTAAATTGTAATATGCATTTGATCACTGCTTATATCTAGAATATATTACAAGTCAACTGTTGTAATCGAATACAGAAGATGGGAAATCGTGGTGGACGGAGATCCTAATTTGGGGAACCAAAGCTATATTCTAGGGCTATAACTCATTGTTTGTGATTAAGTGTTCCGAGATTGATAAATGTTAGCCGAATTAATTGCATATACTTAACCGCCACATCATGAGTGATATTTAGGTAATACATTTTTGGGTGATACCCAGCATTACTCAAATAACTATCAATGATGTTTTTAGTTTAGAGAATAGAGATACATATGAGTGTATTATGTTTTCTCTATTTAAATAACTTGTGGGACTTTTTGTCCAAAGAACTGTTGTGGTTTAATTGGGTTTGGTCCATTAACATCTCATCTTCCAATTCCATACACAATATAATGATTTGTGTACAAGTAATTGTTCACATAAATTTGTGATAGGAATTATCAGTTGCAGTTCAAGCAGTATCTCCCAAATTATACAAATACAAATGATTTTGAAATAATATAATTATGACCGTAAACTCCGATGTTGAGTTAGGGTTTGCGGATAAAATGACTCTCCAGAGGCGAGGATGCAATAATATGACCCTGAAAAAATGTTATAATATTTTTTGCAAGCTTGAGACCGAAAATGAAAATGTTACACGGAGATCTGGTTGTTGATCACACTATTATTGTCCTTATTCTCCTACAAAAATTTTACCCTACAAATTTAAGAGCAAAGAAACCATAATTATTAACTAGGTCTATTTCCTAATAACTAGATATGAAATGCAAATCAGTTAATCAAATGAGTTGATACAAAATTTAGGTCAATGTGAAATCAATATATCTATTTAGACAGGTAATTTATCATCTAACTGAATCAAATCAAAAGCTTGGTTGAATCCATGTCGGTTCTATAAACTTGCTACAATTTATCTTCTCATCGGAAAAAGCTTCAATTCTTCCATCCGATAAGTGATAAATTCCCATATCTTGGCCGTCACTTTCCCTATCGAATATATCGGTGAAGTATATGCAATTAGCCTTACAATTATTAATCTTTGAACATTCAACCATGAATGATGACTTTCTGCCCAAGAATATAGCTTTATTTCCCAAACTCTCCATCTTTGTCCACAACAACTTATCATCTTCTAAATTGCCCTCATAAACCAAAATACTATGAGTCCTCCATATGTAGGACAGAGGAATCCAACTAATATTTTCAGAATATTTCAAAACAAGATAAAATTGATTTGGAAACATAACCATATGAACAGATTTGTAAACCTTTCTGAAGAAAGGTAGTTCAATCTGTGTTTCTTGTCTGACAATACCATCTATTTGCTGTGATTCGATTGGGTTTGGCCCATTAACATTCCATCTTACAATTCCGTATTCATCATTAATAAATGTATTATAATCATATGTATACAAGTAATTGTTCAGATAAATCATTAAAATTATTTTGTAAGGGGAATTATCAATTGCAGTCCAAGCGGTATCTCCAGGCTTATAAAAAAACAATTTATTTTCCAATAATATTATAACCGTATAATCCGGGGTTGAGTTTGGATTGGAGGATAAAACAACCTTTCGGGGGTGGTAAGCTGGAACAATATTAATATCAGGGTTCAGGTTCAGGTTCGGCAGATGGATTTGAGCACGTGACACTAGGTGCAAAAGACTCGTGTGGGTCCCATCTTCTTCGTATATGAATATCCAATCTTTCCATGAAAAAAAAAATTTATTGGTAGCTTCAGGTAAGAAAATCTTACGAGTCTTTCTAGTTGAAACGTTGAAAAATCCCCACATGTCAGGTGGTGATTCTTGAATTTTTCTGATTAAATTGAGTTGTCCCGTGTTAAAGCACCCCAAAAGATTTCTTGTTGATTTTTTCTGGGGAAGCATTAACCACGGGCTTCCAAAAGTTTTTAGCCTGAGATGTTGCTTATCTCGAGGAGCAGCAGCTCGCCATGATCTACAAACTGCACCGAAAGAATCGTAACTCTCGATTGAGTTCAAGTGGTTTCCGATCTCAAATAGAAGATTGTTTGGAAGTTCTGCCCAATCAGGTTGATTCTTGGATTCTTCTCTAGCTTTGGAAAAAAGCTGCATGTTTGGTGATGATTCTTTTCTATTTTCAGTTAAATCTAAGAGTCCCATTGATCCACACAACCCTCTCGTTCTATGTTTTGTTGATGCCGATGATTCTTTCCGGAGAACCTTGAAGATGGGACTTCCAAAAGTTTTTAGTTTCTCCCTGCACACAGAAGCTTGCCATGATCTTCGAATTGCACCAAAAGAATCATCTATTGAAACCAGGAGTTGTGCCATTAGGACCTAAACTTGTTCCGAGAAAAACTTGAGTGAAGTTTTAGATTTACAGTTTAAACCATATATGAGAAATTAAAAAGTAATAAATTATTTTTTTAGTCGCATAGAAGTAATTACTTGTTTTTTACAGAATTTTTATTGGACATTACCTTTTATACTAAAAATATACCTTCATTTCCACTTGATAGCAAGGAAAGTTTCGATTTTAATTACATATCTATAATAGGATACTTAAATAGAACCCTTTTTTAAATCCCTTCTATTAACCATATAAAATAAAATAAATACTAATTCATTATATTAACTAATTAAACTACCTAATTGCATATCACTAACTTCTCAACAACACTGTAATATCTTTCTCAATCTTTATTACATCCGCTAGATTTCGAGGATGTACAAAGAATGTCTTCAGAGTTAAAGTAGGGGTTTTGCGAATGTCCCAAAAATGCCTTTAGAATTAAAATAAAGGTCATATACACTAAAAAGGAAGGAAAATCGCCAATGAAAAAAAAAACCTCACTTTCCCAAAAACACGTTAACATGATTTTACAAAACATATACATATAGATACCTACGATTGGTGTAAATTTAGACTAAAACCGTTAGAATTACATACACTAGTGAAAGACGACGGAAATTATTGGATTTATTTTGATGCGATGCGTAAGTCTACACTAGTGAAGGGCGACGAGAATTATTGGGTTTATTTTGATGCGATGCTTAAGTCTTGTAAGAAGTTGTAAATAGTCATGCAAACTTTTAGCTTAATACTTATCATATTGGATTGCTAAGATATATGCAAAGTCAATGATAGGAAATACCCAGTATGCAGATTCATCAGGTGATTTATTCTCCAAGGGAATGGAATATTTAATATTTTGACAGAAAATCGAGTGAAATCTCTCTATTATATTCTCCGGCTGAAATATGGGAAAACCCATTCAATTCTCGATGGAAATGGATTTTTGTGGACAGTCCAGAGTACTATAGAACAATTTTGAGAGGTGGGACAAGATATGGGAATATATCACTTATCAGATGGAAGTGTTGAACCTTTGTACAATGAGAAGATAGAATGGAGCAAGTTTGGAGAACCGTTATGGATTGGTCCAAGCTTGTAATTTGATGATACATTGGGTATTAATTTCAGATTTAGCTTTGTTTTTAATGCTTTGCTTATTCATTTGTTCTCCTTCTCATTTTATAGCTAGACGTGTATCACTTTTATTTTTTTATAACTTTTGTCCCATCAACTTGTTAATTACGATATACAGTGTGTAGTTATAACTAACTATCAGTGATGCTTTTCGTTTAGAGAATAGAGATCTATCTGAGTGTACTATGTTTTGTCACATGTTTATGTATTATAGCTTGAATATGAACTGGACTCTTATGGTTCCATCTGAATTGGATCAAAAATAGTTACTCTAATGTTAAAATGGATTTTGAATATGAACTTAATTCTGAAATTATAATTTGAAATTGATTGTGATATTTAAATAATTTGTGGCTTTTTGTCCTTAGCTTTGTTGTGGTTTAATTGGGTTTGGTCCATTAACATCCCATTTTTCAATTCCGTACACAGGACCATGATTTGTGTACAAGTAATTGTCTAGATAAATCATTGACACAACTTTTTATAAGAATTATACATTGCAATCTAAGCCGTATCTCACAACTTATACATATATACAAATGATTTTGCAATAATATAATTATGACTGTAAAATCCAAGGTTGAGTATGGGTTTGCAGATAAAATGACCCTCCAGAGGCGAGGATGCATTAATATGACCCTAAGAAAAAGTTATGATATTTTTAGCAAGATTACGACCGACAATGAAATTGTTACACGGAGATCTGGTTGTTGATCACACTATTATTTCCCTTATCCTCCAGAACAAAATTCTTAACCTACAAGTTTAAGAGCTAAGAAACCATAATCACTAACTAGGTTTATTTCATAATAACTAGTTATGAAATGCAAATAAATTAATCAAAGGAGTTAATACAAAATTTAGGTCAATGTGAAATCAATATACTGTCTAGACAGGTAATATATCATCTACCTGAATCAAATCAAAAGCTTGGTTCAATCCATGTCGGTCCTAGATACTTGTTCAACTTTATCTTCTCTTCGGAAAAAGCTTCAATTCTTCCATCCGATAAGTGATAAATTCCCATATCTTGGCCGTCACTTCCCCAATCGAATATATCGGTGAAGTATATGCAATTGGCCTTACAATTATTAATCTCTGAGCACTCAACCATAAATGATGACTTATTGCCCAAAAATATAGCTTTATTCCCTAAATTCTCCATCTTTGTCCACAACAACTTATCATCTTCTAAATTTCCCTCATAAACCAAAATACTATGAGTCCTCCATATTTTTAACATAGAAAGCCTACTAATATCTTCCGTATATTGCAAAACAAGATAACATTGATTTGAAAACATAACCAGAAAAACAGATTTGGAAAAGAGAGGTAGATCAATCGGTGTTTCTTGTACGGCAATACCATCGATTTGCTGCGATTCAATCGGGTTTGGCCCATTAACATTCCATCTTACAATTCCGTACTCCTCATTAATAAATGTATTATAATTATATGTATACAAGTAATTGTTCTGATAAATCATTTCAATGATTTTGTAAGGGGGATTATCTATTCCCGTCCAAGCAGTATCTCCCGATTTATAAAAATACAACTTATATAGCAATAATATTATAACCGTATAATCGGAGTTCGAGTTTGGATTGGAGGATAAAACAACCTCACGGAAGTGGTAAACTGGAACAGTATTAGGGTTCAGGTTCGGAAGATGGATTTGAGCACGTGACACTAGGTGCAAAAGACTCGTGTGGGTCCCATCTTTTTCGTATATGAATATCCAATCTTTCCATGAAAAAAAATATTTATTGGTAGCTTCAGGTAAGAAAATCTTACGAGTCTTTCTAGTTGAAACGTTGATAAATCCCCGCATATCAGGTGATGATTCTTGTATTTTTCTGGTGTTAAAGCACCCCAAAAGTTTTCTTGATGATTTTTTCTGGGGAAGCATTAACCACGGGCTTCCGAAAGTTTTTAGCCTGAGATGTTTCTTATCCCGAGGAGCAGCAGCTCGCCATGATCTACAAACTGCACCAAATGAATCGTAATTCTCGATTGAATTTAGGTGGTTTCCGATCTCAAATAAAAGATTGTTTGGAAGTTCTGCCCAATCAGGTTGATTATTGGATTCTTCTCTAGCTTTGTGACTTCCAAAAGTTTTTTGTTTCTCCCTAGAAACAGAAGTTTGCCTTGATCTGCAAATTCCACCAAAAGAATCATCCAGGAGTTGTGCCATGAGGACCTAAACTTGTTATTGAGTAAAGTTTATGATTCAGTGAATCTCCCTTATTAAAAAAAAGGACTTCTTGTTTAACAAGAAAACATGAGATCGTTACTTATTTTTGTGCATATGTTATTTGAGGAAAGTCTAGATTACTATTCGAATTGGACTTAGAAGAATTTAAATAAGGAATGCACTGCTTTGTAAGATTCTTGGCAACTATATCATATATTTATTTCCTTGAATTGGAGATGGGTTGGAGCCGAGGACAAGTGTCCTAACTCACATTTTCTCATAATATTTTTATTTATTTTCAATATTCTTGCTTAATATATATACATACACCTCTTATTATATAATTACAGAATGAAAAATTAAATTTGGTAGCATTGTCGTAATATCTAATTTCCTTAATAAATTATAGGATGATTTTTTCAAATAGTCCATATAAAAAAACTGTTACCTAATAAAATTTATACCAATTGTATCAACCTGTTAAAAAACCTTAGGTGGACCATTCAAAAATATAGCACATTGAACGAAATCGATAACCATTGATAACTGGATTTTTCTAGGGAAAGTAAAAATACATGGACTTATTAAAATAAAAAAAATATATTTTTGGAACTTTTAAACCATTAATTCATTTTTTTTTTATAGGTATAAATAAAAATAGTGTGTATATGTATGTAACAATAAATTTATTTTTTTCTTTTAATTATTCATTTTTTCTATCTTTTATCTAACTCCACATAGGATGACACATAAAAGTTATACTTCGGTTCTGGGTATGTGCAACTACGCAGGACCTAAATAGAATAAGGGTCCATTTTAAATTAATATTCTTTACAAAATATTAAATTCATTATGCAGGTCCAGTTTATCTGCTTATATCTAACATTCAAGATTTATTAATAAATCATAATAAAATAAAGGTTGTGTTATTCTCCCAAATTCCAACAAATCTTACTCCCAAAAACTCATCAATTTTTAGTGCATAGAATCTGCATAGAAGAGATGTGATTGATGTTCCTTCGTGTAGTGTATGTGGGTGTATTTGCGAGTATCTAAAACATGTGTTTATTAGATGTAGAGCTGCTGTGGTCTTGTGGCAAAGTATGGGAATGTTGCAGCAGGAGCTTAAATGCCACAGTAAAACATTGGCTAGAATCTAACTTATCAGAAATTTAATGTGAAAGGTTTGTAGTGGCCTATTGTGTTTATTGGGGCTTTGGAAGTTATCTGGAACAAGAGAAATTGGAATAAACCTATTCTCTTGCCAACACATGAACGTTCTAAGGAATGAGACAATCCGGAGGGGTATGTCACTTTGCGCTAACTCGGGGTAAGGAACGTGAAGGCAGAATTATCGTTTCTGCAAAAAATACGTTGGTCAGATTGGTTCAACCTCATGGACAACTCAAGTTAAATGTGGACGGGAGTTGCGACTTAGCAAATAAAAAAACAGGGATAGGAGGAATCCTTCGTGATGAGGATGGATTGTTTCTTGTCGGATTTTCGGGAGCATGTGTAGTGGAATCTCTCTTTGAGGTATTGGCGCTACATTTTGAAAAATGATGGGCAGTGAATCGTGGTATCAAAAACTTATACATTGAGACTAATTCGAGAAAGTTTGATGCGCTAGTGAATGACGCTGGTAGTTCTAAGGATTGGGTTTGTCATGTAAGGCGGTGTGTTGAGATTCTACGAGAACAAGAGGGCTTTGAGTTAAACTTTGTCTACCGTGAAGCTAATGTATGCGCAGATGCCCTGGCAAAGAACAGTGCAGATTCAAGTGAAAGTCCACGTGAGCTAAAAGATCCGGCAGATTATTTATGGAATAGTTGTGCTGTTTCCTGTAATAAATTTTAGTTAGCTTAAACTAATTTCGACTTTATACCTGTGAGATATGATAAAAAAAACTTCAGTGCTATGCTGATAAATATTGTTACTGAAGAACGCCAAAAGACTTTACGGCACTGGGCCCACCGCCTTGGGAAACATAATATCAACACTACTACAGCGCAGACATTTAGCGAGCAGGCCTTTTGCCTCCATGGGATGCAATTGCTTATTGGCTACCATTTGCCAGTACAACCTTTGTCTCTGAATGATCTAACAACTATTATGAAGGGAAAAAAAATTTAAATGCTTTTTTGCATCCACATTATGGTTGTTATTGGAGTGTGAGTGATTGAAAACACTAATATGCTGGCTAAATTTATCCGTTCATGATCATTGCAAAACCTTTTGTGGACACTAGTGTAGTCGCTAATGGATTGTTGAACTCACGATTAGGCACAACATTTAATTCTTCCCCACCAACTAAAACCTTACCAACCCACTCCGGTTCCTACACCAGAATTCTTTATTGGAGCCACCACCAAGGTGACCAGATCACGCCTTTATCACCCACCACCTACTCAACTATCTTTTTGAAATAGAATCAAACTTCGCCATCTCTAATCTATTGTCACCTTCACAAAAAAATAGATATTTTTTCCAATAAAATTTGATTTAATAATTATAATATTTGTGGTTAGTTTATTCATATAAACATCTATTATGTGTTGATGTGAGTAATTTAGAATTAAATTTCGGTGTTTTACCGATTAGTTTGTTATTTACTTTATTTTTTAATTTTCATGAATTGTAGTAAATGATTGTTCCTTAAATTATGATAGGATTTTATTATTAGAAATGAACTACAGTTTCCTAATTAAATTAAATTTTACAATATAGGTCCCCAATGAAGAGTAGCATACACTGTTAGTCCGTTTGTGAAATGAATATATATTATCTTAATATAACGATGTAGTTAACAATAATATCATAACTAATGGTGAAGTTTTATTTAAATATGATGTATTTTCTCAATTAGTTAGTATGTTGCATCTTTTTTTAATTGAAAATGAATGTCATATTAACATATATTAGGATATTAATGATCTTACTAGTTGTTCTATAGTTAATAAATTTTAATCGATGGTTTCGACAATTGCCAAGATGCAGGGTGGTCAGTCTTTCATCGCAGTGTACAAAGCTTAATCTAATTAAAGGAGAATCACATGGAAAATACGAGTTACATTAAGTTTCTGTGTAACAATTGTCTTAATAATATAATGTTTCATATCCAATAAGCAAAAACAACATTTTTTAAAAGGTTAAGATGTGTAAAGATTATGAAGTTTGGACACTTCACGACGAAAAATCCCAACATAATGTGACCACCTCAAACATCATAGCTGATGAAGAAATGATGAATGTGTTTGACAATTGAAAGGTAATGAATAATGACCATACGCCTAGAAGAAACTGTGGGTCTTTTAATGCCTTGTATAAAGAAACACAAACCGAATTATTCCCACATCCAATGAAATGGGTGTGTTAATTTCATCGCTAAATTGATGCAAATCAAAGTGAAGACAAGTGGATAACATTTTTCACCAAACTCTTATAATTTTTGAGTCATTCTTTTCTTGAAAGACATATGTTGCCTACATCATATGAAGAAACCAACTAGAAGGTGAAAAGTATGCGTTTGGGGTACGAGACAATCCGTGTGTATTTGAATGATTGTATATTATATTGGAAAGATACATTAGATCTCAAAGAATAGATGATTTGCCGTGAAATCGAGCTGGGTCCGAAGAAGACGAAGGAAATGTCTCATAAGGAATTACGCTACTTTCCCGTGTGAACCACGTAATGTACCATTGAGTTTATCCATCTATGGGTTTTATTCTTTTTCTAGCCATAACAACATCGTTGTGTAATTATTTTTTATGGTGATGGTACCTTCTACATAGAAATTCGCCATTTTACTATACTAGGTGAGGTCACAAAACTAACCTTTAACCCATACCTATTTTAAAACTCAAGAATGAAAAAAAAAGATAAGATTAAAAACTAATGATGCAGTAGACATCTAACCAGCCTATTAGCTAATTTATTTATCGAGATTTAATATATTAGATGCTCATTTAGATTGTTTTTGAAAGATCATACATGTGTCCAACGTGATTGGCAGTATGTGCAATCTACTACTAAATGGGTATGTTGAATCTTAGACTACTTCAAGATAATTTAGCCTATATATCCGCAGGAAAATCAGTAATAAAAAAATACACAAATAAAATAATACACAGCTCCAAACAGAAAGAAACAACCAAATCTTGAGCTAACAAACCATAAGAAAACCATAGATGGTTAAAGAAATATATTATGTATAAAGTAAAAGATAAACTAAAGAACCTTAGAAAACAATTTAGGCTTGCCTTATTCTCAAAACCATGGTCCAATCCAATTCCATGATGGTGAAGTACTAGTAATACTGCTGCGTTTCAACTTCTTGTCAAACAAAGTTTCAATTCTTCCATTCGATAGGTGATAAATTCTCAAATAAATGCCGTACAAATCTCTACGTGATAAGTCCCTATTTATGTCATTCTCTGAAAAGTATATGCAATTCGGTTTACAATTATCAATTTCTGAACAATCGACCACAAGCGATGAATTAAGACCCAAAAATATAGATTTATTACCCAATTTCTTAATACTTTTCGCGGGCTTAGTAACAATACCATCTTCTATATTCACCTTGTAAACCTCAAATCTTTCTGCCCTTAAAGGCACTTTTGAATAATCTAAATATTTACCAACAACAAAAATAATATTCTTTGAACACTCAATTACATACCTCCTATAGCTTTTAATTATTGAGAGTCCATCCAAGGTTTTCTGTAAAAGGATTGGGTTCATTCCATTAACATTTCTATTACTTATAATATTACTCGTAAAATCATCCATTGCGCACAACTTATTGTTGGTATAACATATATCTAAATAGTTGCAAAAATACGTTCCAATTGTCCAAGAGGAATCTCGGGGTTTACAAAAGACCAACATATTATGCAATTGTATCATAACAATAAAATCTGAGGTTGAGTTTGGATTTTCGGACAAAACAAATTTTCTTATGGAATTCTTACCTTTGTTGTAAACACGTGCAAGTTCTAAATCTGGGAGATGGATTTGAAAGCGTGACACCAGGTGCAAAAGACTTGTGTGGACCCCATCTTTTTCAATCATAAATATCCAATCTTTCCATGATAAACAATAATTTTTTCGAGCTTCAGGTAAGAAAATCATATGAGTCTTACCTGATGAAACGTTGAACAATTCCCTTGTTTCCGTTTGTTGTTCAATTGTTTCCGTTGAAGCAAATTCTCTAATTTCATTTTTTAAGGTTTTTCGTCAAGCATGAACCACAAACCTTGGAAAGTTTTGTTCTTGAGATGTTTTTTGTCCCTAGTAGCTGCTTTTCGCCATGATTGACAAACTGCACCAAAAGAATCATAACTCTCGATTGAAGTTAAGCGTACTCCGATGTCCCATAAAAGATCGTTGGGAAGTCTTGCCCAATCTGCCATCTCGTAGAACCAAAATTGTTGAGAATAAATTAAGGTAAAGGTTTTGTGAAATTATGAGAGTTTTAGGTTAGAACACTTCTTTATTTTATACCTTAGTAATCTAAGTAGTGGTTTCGCAGGACTCACAAATAGATTAATTTTGGAATAAAAAGGAATTACCATGTTTAACTAGACTTGTTTCAAAATTATATGCGGCAAAAATATTAAAAAGTAATATATTCAAAGAATTTCTTAACTCAAGATTGGGCAAAACAAAACATACTTGGGATTAAAGTGTTACCGTGTGAACGTGTTAACTATTTATTTGACACTTAAAATGATGTAACGGATGTAAAGTGAAAGACAAGATTTAAACATTTTCTTAAATATGAGTAAACTAATTTTAATTTACCTAAAAATATAGCTTACATATGAAGTAATTGCACCACTGTCTTTTTTCTTTCTTCTTTATAAGTTAAACGGTTTCATTAAAGTATATAATAACATCATGAATTGTACAAAAATTACATTTACCTAAGAGTGAAAACTTACGGTAGTCTCAAGAAAGAATCCAGAATTTCAAGTCGAGAAAAACTATTATAGTTAAGAAGAAAATAATTCCCCTAAATAAATATCCAAATTTTTTGTATATATCTAACAAAATTATTATAAAACATCCATAATTAGTAAGAGTAATGATATTTGTCACCCATATTCCCTTTACCCTTTTATCACCTCCTACATGGCAGATTGCATGGCATGACATATAAGTAATTTATTTACTTATCTTAATTAAATGATTTATTCCTTGAATTAAACATTTCCTTAATCATATTTCTTAATTATTTTATTCCTTACATGTCATGTCATGTAATCTGCCATGTAGGAGGTGACAAAAGGGTGAAGAGAATAGGGGTGACAAATATCATTACTCAATTAGTAATAGCTATTGACCTGATTCCTTCTGATATGAAAAAGGCTTGGAGTCAGGATCACGTGAGAGGTGATGGAAGTCAATTCAGAGTTGAGACAAGAAAGTTATGGCAGTTTTACCAACGTAACTCGAACTTGAAGATCATACACTACTAAAAATCATATTATAGACGACATATAATTGGTGGCCGTCATTAGAAATTATTGTCTTTCTTATACACAATTAAATAATAGACAGCAATTAATTTTTAACACCCGCCTATATCAAAAAAATAGGTGGGAAAAATTCCCACCATAATTTTAATTATAAAAATTAAAACAAATAGAAATAAAGTAATAAAATGATAATGCGGAAGGATTAAAATAATAAAATAATAATTTTATAATATATCATAAATAAAATGTAGTTTAAAAATAAATGATAAACATAAAACTAATCATCTCGTTCCCCAAAAAAAAAAACTTATATCACCCACTAATCCAATCCTATTCCCTGCGGTCTCCTACTCTACTATCACGGCCATCACGGCTATCACGGCTTACTCTACCATCACGGCCATCACGGCTATCTGATTGAACCCTTCTAATCATAAAAAAAAATGTTTTTTGGTATTTTTTCAATTAAACTTAGTTTCATACTATTTATTTTCAAATCTGTATGTTTGGAGTTAATTAATGGATTTAATCCTTATTTATACAGGTACTGGTTTGTACTCACTTGATGGAGATGTTTGACAATAATTATTTGCTAAAGGTGCAATTTTATACTCTCTGGCTTATATTTCAGATTGTTGAGCTTCTTAAGTATTCAAATCAATAAAAGCTAAATATTTTTTACTTATATTTCAGTCCGAAACAATTTAGTATTACATATTGAGTGTGTTAAGTCCGGAGATGATATTGTGTTTTTGCATAGGTATTGAAAGTTTATTTTCTCCAAAAATTATTCTAATAAAATTCAAGGTCAAGAAAACCCATATGGTTTTAACAGAGATAAATACCCCCTGTGTTTTTTTAACTCAAAATATAATATTTTGTTGTTTTCAGGTTAGTTCCAAGACATGTATTACTAAGGTACGGTGAGTATATATATTTAACCAGTTCATTGATCTAATTTCGTAACTAACTTCTTGTAAAAAGTCGTTAACTTTTGTTTAATTACACGGCTATGATGTGCATTACTTGCTGGTAAGTCCCTATATTTTAACAATAAATGACTAGTAAGTCCCTCATACTATTGTTACAGCGCATAGGGGTTTTCGTGGAAGTTATAGAAATTTTATACTAAGTAATTCTATCTTTGGTATGAAGCAATTTTCTTAGAAAGGCCTATTAACAAATAAAATGTCTGTAAATGATCAATATAAGCTAAGTCTTGAATATAAATAGGTACCTTCCCATAAATGAATTTAGAAGAGCAGTTTTTCCAGAACTTTTAGGTCCAAAGACAAAATATTGATAAACATTCGTTCAGTTTGCTGTATTTTGCGGTCAATTGTTCTTTTTCTGGTGACACGTAGTGCAGATTGGGATTGCAGTTTGTCCTATTGTATATCAAGTTAGCTAAACTTTGGTGTGGGTCCATTTCATCTTGATGATTTACTGCAAAGCAAGAACTTACATGACAGGGGCTGGATAAACAACTCCAAGCAAGCACTCTCAATTCAAATTCCAGTAGATGAAGAGTTATTTTGCAAGTAAATGATATAACAATGTTAGAAACCTTTGATTATTATGTAAATTTTGAGTTAGTTTGTTTGTATAATTATTCAACTTATTCTTAATGATATAAACTTTTAGCTATATTTTTTTTATTTTTGATTTGTGATAATTTCTGAATTCATAATGTATAATATTTTTTTATTTTAATGCGTGCCATAGGCGTCTGTTCTCGAAATAGCAGTTTATTAGGTCAATTATTGTTTATTTCTCTTTTATTAATTTTTGTAATAGGCGGCAGTGCAAAAGCCCCACCTATTATAATAATTAATACACGGCTGAATTTTCTAAACTGCCGTCTATTCATAGGCGATACTGGCATAGGCGGCTGAAATTACGGCAGACATGAAACCCCTGCCTATATATAAACGGCAGTAAAAAACCTCTGCCAATGATTAATAAAATTGCCGCCAATAACTTTGTTTTTAGTAGTGATAGTATAAAACGGGTTGTAACCATTTTAGGTCACTTATGTCAGCCAATTAGGTCAAAAACGTTTTTGGACTTAATATAAGATTATTTGAGCTCCTTTTTTCAGTACGCTTTAATTTTTTCTCAAATATTTTCATTGGACAGAGTTCAAGCGTCTGCAGACTAGGGAAGAATGGTTTTACACCCAAAATTTACCACTCTCTGCCATTTCTCAACCTATCTGTTCCATATTATAGGTTAATTCGATTCTATTTTATATTTTGAACATGATTCTAGTACTATTTCCATTGTACTTTCCTTTTAGTATGAGCTAAGTTAATTTATGCTTGAAACCTGCATTGGTATAAATCCTAAAATATTTTTATTCGTGTTTTGGTAATATGGGATACCTTTTATGTATTGAAATGAATTGAACCTTTATTATCCATTGTTTATATATTTGTGCATGTTGTCTATATATACCCTGATCAAGTATAAGTAGTATGAGTCTTTTCGACTAACACCTGGGTGGGGTTGGAATTTCTGACGGTAATATATAAGCACTTAGTGCCTTTTAGCACGCTAGGTAGTCAATAGGGCCTTGTGCTTAAACCTTCCTGAAAGCCAAAAGACTAGTAAGTTAGAAAACTAATTCGACTATGAGGGGATTTAGATGCTATTCCATCCCAGCTAATGTGAACCAAATCCAATTCGCCCTTATACCATAAACAAGATAATTGTCAATTATGTGGATTACTCGCAAGAATCAGGCATTCCACTCTCATATTTTATAAATTATTTTTAGTATTTTACTCATTTACATTTGTGTTTAAGTTTTACTTATTTTCAAGTTAGTCCTTTTAATTATAAGAACTAAATACAAAATCTCCTTTATTATTATTGTTTCAATGGTAAATTAACATTCTACTGCATTCAAAACACATTATCTACATCGTTAGTAGTCTAAGTAGATCTATAGCCCTTAGGCTTATCATATGTTTGTTTGGCGACAACTTGTACATTTGCGGGGAGTTTAAGTTCCATTGGTAACACTCTATCATAATTATATAATACCTGAAACAACCTATGTTGTAGATCTCGGTTCTAAAGCCTAGGCGGTCGACCAGGTCCTAGCGCCGAGCGAGATTACACGGGGGCCTAGGCGGAATGATTTTGAATCTCTTTGTGTAATTTTGTATATTTAGTAATATATGTGTAGTAAATAAGCAATTTTAAATATTTAAGTCATAATATTCATCTAACAACACTAATATATATATATATATATATATATATATATATATATATATAAATACTAAAAATTGAGTTATAATATCAATTAAAAAATTCTCTAGAATAAGAAAAATACAAGAAAGCTTATGCGAGCATGTTTTTCCATTAATCTTCGCCTAGAGGACTATTTTTTGGCATTAATCGGTGCCTATACGGGCTAGGTGCCTATTCCACGGCGACTAAGTCGCTAGGCAAAAACGCCTAGAGTTTTAACTAGGCGTAAGCGCCTGAGAGGGAAGTTGGCGCCTAGGGCGGGAGATCTACAACATAGGGAACAACGAACAGTAACTCACATCACGGAGGGAGTCCTTGTATATTCCTTGGATTAACTAGTAATGGTATAAAATCAACAAACTAAGGATACCTATCAACGAACTGGAAATAAAGATTTATCAGAGGATATAAAGGATACAATAAATAATCACCATTCTTTACTAAAGAAGTGGCAAACTAAAAGTGTTTATTTTCCATTACTTTTCTACCATGAGTACAAGAAAATGTGAAATTGCATATTAAATTTCATACACGCTTATTATTAACAATGTCCAAGTTATGCAATGCAACAATTACAAATAATTATAAAGATCGATTCTACATTAGTCATCAAGTGGAAGCCGAAGTTTTGCAAATAGGCAGATCCTTTTCAACAATAGGCGGGTTCCTAAGAATAGGATTGCTTTCAAAGAAATTAACTGGTTTTATATCGAAACTGGAAGTTACCGTTGGCATAATGGGGAAATCCTCTTGGCATGGAATATGGTGGAACCCTAATGTATACCATACAACAATGTCCTTGTTCTCGATCGGGCGGTCTCTACAAAAAGAATAAATGATTCAAATTGGCTCTCTTGTTAAATTTTTTATTTTTTTGTTCAAAGTTTCATAATGAATGCTTATACTTTATAAATATTGTGGATGGCATTCATATGGCAAGGTAGAATATGTTTTACATGGAACAAGACAATGGAATATGTGTTGTATGTAATTTAAAAATTCAGACAAATTTAAAATCTTGCAAAATTTGGGGACTGATTTACAATATTACCAAACTGAATATTGATTTGAAATACTATTAAATAATGAGTATTTATTTAAAATATGACAAAACAATAAGTAATTTGAAACTCTATGAAACAGGATGGATCTAAATTTTATGTTGCAACAATTTTAGACAACAAATTTACCCTTTTTACATAGTCACATGCATGTTACATGACCACTTCTATTTGAAAATTAACCTCAATTTAACAGTTGGGATTAAAATGAATAAGGTTAAGAAACATTACTAATTTAAATGTTTTTGAAATAAGGGGTATGACAACAAAGGGTACATATTACATGGAGGATTCAGGATTTTACTATGAAAGGCAAAAAAATTAGAACATATGCTGAGTATAAGGCGCCAGGTCGGTTTTTTATTCTTTTTTTGGATAAATTTTAATTTGAGGAGGCTAAAAGTTTAAAATCTAGGTTTTGGGGGATTAAGTAAATTTTTATTAAGGTGTCTAGAAAATTTACCTGTCGGACCATACTGCTAGAGTGTCTTCACCACGACTCTGACAAGCAAACAAACCACCTGCCCATATTTCACTATCATTATAAGGAGTAACCCAAATTTGATTATTTGTAAATGCTGCCCTCTTTTGTGGTGGATCGTCATGATCTAACAAACTAGCAGCCGTGCCACCAGGAACAACTTTGTATCCGACAGGGTTCCCTACTCGTGTCTTCTTTGACGGATTAATCACATGATATTCAGATGGATCGTAAAGGTTTATTTTAATTTGAGCATCTTTTTCAGACTTGGCAACATTTTTTACTGCTTTTAAGTAACTTTTTCGTGGTGATTCTCCGGGTGAAGGGTGTTCTTTTTTCAAATTCACTTTGACAAATGTATTATTTGAACCATCAATGTCCATGTCGAGATAAAACGTGACATAGTGATCGTGGATTACACCGATCACATTTTCTGATATAAGTGTGCCGTAGAGGTTTTCTTGTGGGTTCACTTGGTTCATGTTGATGTAAGAAGTGCCTTTTACCAATAATATGCCACTCAACCCGACCTGTAATTAAGAACCAACGTATAAGTTGCAGAGATTTTACATAGATATTGAACCATGATCCTAATGGAAAATTCTTCCATCATATATATAATAATTCTATACTTTCATCAATAACAAATCATATTATGAATTCACACAGTAGTTTAAACTTATATGATACATCATATATATCTATTATTTTATCAATGACTAAAAATTTGTTGCCGATGTAGGGTGAAAATCTTTGGTGTCTAAGTAATCATAATTTTAAACTAATATCATTCATTAAATATGTAATAATCTCTTGAAAATGTGAGAGATCCAATCCACTTGACAACAGTTTTATGCTTATAGCTACTAATTATGACTAAGTAATCTTAATTTTAAACTAATCTTGTTTCGTAGTGTGAAAAAATATTTCTAAAATGTTAGAAATATGTCATCTACTAGACAACACAACAAGTAGGCTACTGGTTTCGTATTTAAGTATCTCAATTTAAAATTAATATCGTTCCGCTATAATGTAAGAATATCTCTACAAATTGTGAGAACATTATCATCCACTGGCTAGACAATAGTTGTAGCTACTACATTTGTGTATAAGTATTCTCAGTTTTAAACTAATCTTGGTTTTTCGTTAAAAATGTAAAGAACTCTCAGTAAATGTGAGAAAGATGCCATTCACTAATCCAAATTTTGAATGATTCTTGTTAGCTAATTATATAAGATTTCTCAGAATAAAATAAAATAGAGAAAGTCATAATGCATTAGACAACAATATATTGATAGTCCTAACCTTTACTCTGATGAGGCCATCTGTTTGGAACTCCCAGTCCACAATATAATCGTAGTTGCCTATTGATGCTACCATCCTCACCACTAGCGTCACCTTTGGTCTCACCTCTTGTGCCTATTATTTATCGTGAACATAAATACACTAGAATTCGTTATCTTGTTTTATTTATTTAGAGTAATGATATATACCACTCAAAATCATACCATCCAACGATCACATAATAACATAATATGAATTGGTTGATAATTAATAAAAGAATAATGATATATATACCATCCAAAATCATACTATCCAAATACCACCTAATAACGTGGCGTGAATTGGTTAGTAATAAATTCTAAATTGAATCAAGAAAATAAAGAGATTAACGATTTATAATCAACCATTTCACGGCACATCATTGGGTGGTATTTGGGATGATGTAATTTTGAACGATATATATCATTACTGTTTTATTAATTACCCGTTCATCTATATATTTCAATTTGTCATCCTACAATATTGTTTTTTCCATTCTTACAAGTTACTCACGTATTTTCATTTTTTCTATTAAATGAAGAATATAATAAAAAAATGTGTTAAAATTGGAAAATACAAGAAAAAATAATTACATATAAAAAAAGTGAACCCAAACGTATTATTTATTTGAATTTTTACAACATACTTTCACATGGTTCTATACAACCCAATACAAACATTTTAAGGTTAACAAAAAGTTCAAAATCTTTTAACTAGCTACATTGACGGAGTAAAATTCACTTTCCGTTAAGTTTGAAAGAAATTTGAGTATAGGAAGTCGATGCACTTATTTTAAATCACGAAAAAGTAACACACACTTTTATGACCAAGAAAGAAGGGTGACATTAGTCGTGGCGCGGGCAAGTATAGGTGACCCGGACTATCTACTTATTAAAAAATAAGGTGATATTATTGGTCAAGGACAACATATAATTCCCAGGTATATGTAAAATCAAATTTGATATACTTATAGTTACAACATAATAATAATACAAATAACAATAATATTAATAATAATAATAATAATAATAATAATAATAATAATAATAATAATAATAATAATAATAATAATAATAATAATAATAAATAGTGATATATACCATCCAAATTCATATTATCCAACATACCATCCATCACGTGGCGTGGTTTGATTGGAAGTAAATCGTTAATTTACTTATTTACTCGATTTAATTAACGTTTTACTTCCAACCAAATCATGCCACATCATGGGTGGTATGTTGGATAGTATGAATTTGGATGGTATATATCATTACTCTAATAATAATAATAATATAATAATAGTAATAATAATACTAATAATAAACCTTACTCCGATAGTAATTATAGTATCTGAGTGTCTCCATCCAATATCACCACCATAGCTTTCAAACACACAAATCATGTTTGATCTCATATAAGGTGTTCCATCAGAAGCTGCAAACACACCGTCCATGTAATAAGCATTTCGTGGGCAATCATTAAGCGGGTCAAGAGGCATAGCTAGTAACCCGAACCCGTATTCACCCGCATCCATATACGTTAGGAAGTACCACGCATCTGTAGGGTCCATATACGGCACAAACATCTCAGATGTGAATCCTTTATACATAACATTCCTTAACTTTCCGGTTTCCGGGTCTTGAACCATTGCCCTAGAAATGATCACACCAGCTCTCAAGTCAGGTTTCAAGTGAAATTCCCAATTTGCCCATTTTACTAGATGGCCGTCTTTAATTGTGAAACTTGGACCATTTGGTTGCTCAAGTGAAATTGGATTTATCGAATATAATTGTCGACTAGTTTGAGCTGAGTAGCGGTAGTCCGTGTTGGTGGCCTTGGGTATCGGTATGTTACCTCCCCGATCAGAAATTTCTATGACTTCTTTTGTATCAATGTCAAGAAGCACAGTTAAACCTTCGATAGGTCTCATGTAGAAATTCGCGGTATCTTTCGTGGTATAACATTGTATTTTAACCAACCTTTTATTTTCTTCTTGTTTACCTAAGAAAAGAAAATTGTAAGAAAATATAAATTTAATTAGGGATTATAAATCCTTGTCCCAGTGCTGGTCCAAGATATTATGATTTCAAAAAAGAATTAGAAAAATTAGCCACGTCTAATTATAAACACGGTTACAAATTGATTTAAAAATTATACAAAAATAAATATTTCTTTATGTTTTAAATCATATTTGTATGTGTTAATCTTTTAATAAAAGTAATATACTCATTTGATACATTTTGGTTTAATTTTACATGTTTAATTTTTTTTATAAATAACTATTGAAATTCAATACATACGTG
This sequence comes from Nemophila menziesii, assembly GCA_029959085.1. Taxonomy (NCBI): domain Eukaryota; kingdom Viridiplantae; phylum Streptophyta; class Magnoliopsida; order Boraginales; family Hydrophyllaceae; genus Nemophila; species Nemophila menziesii. Next base: position 113,285 of record JARWIR010000109.1, read on the forward strand.
GTGATAAAGAGCTAAATGATGACAGGATTTATAATATAATCAATACATACGTGGCTATCAAATTGAAAGCAAGAATATTCAAGAGTAGTAAAGCTAGAGAAGTTGTTAAGAAAATATGTAATAGTTAGCTATCCTTTCTCTTTTTTAATTTGATTTTCATTAAAGAAAAGTTTTATTTGCCGATCAGAAAAAAAAAACTATTGAAATTCAAATCTTGAGTTTTATTTTAAGTCTCTTGTATTTTTATTTAAACTGAATGAGAGAAAAAATAAATATATATTCAATTAAGGATACGTAATTTACTGTGACTTATGGTGATCGGTTAGTTAATAAAGAAGCGGAATTAATGTTAAATTTGATATGACTTGTGAGTTGAAATCATCAAAGATATAAGTTGATGGTCGACTCATAGAATCATTTTGAGTACCTATATGTGTTTATTAGAATTTTTAAATAAACTATATATTTACTTGGTCACATAATAAATTATGAACTCTATCTTTAAATACTTAAGAAGAATAATAATAAATCTAACAAAATTAGTAAAATAGACTAAAAGTGACTTTTTAGAATATATTTTGCATAAAAATATTTTAAAATATTTTTTCTAAAAATATTTTTAAACTATAAGTAACGATTGTCTATTTTTGATATTTGCTCTAATATATATTAAAGCAATATCTATTGAAAAGATGACTTTCGACCATTAATATATGTTGAAACAATAGGCATAAAGGATATTTAATATTTTGGTATCGTGGACAGATGTATTCTTAATTCCTTTCAAAATTGTTTGAACACAAATACAACGTAATCAATAAATATTGAATCAAATGGTTTAATCTTAGTAAGCACTCCATTTATTTAGTTTAAATAACATGGTTTTGGTATTACCGTCGTGTTTTGAGTTATTATTGATTGTTTAGTTAGTTAGCCAAGAATCCCTGGTTGAATTACCTAGTTATATGAGGCCTAATGAAGTTAAACCTGACACCCATAATGATGAAAAATACGTAGGCAATCTACACAAATTAGAACTAACCTTTTATATTTTTCTGAATTAACTTTACGAGACTTGGGGATTGGTTCGTTGCTGAAAGTTGAAATGGTTACTTTAGGATTAAATTTTTTGTAATAGTTAGATTAACTTTTTATTCAAAATATAATATATGTAACTTAAGGATTATAACGTATTAACTGTTTGCGTTTGTCTTGTGCTCGAGTTATATATAGCTTTAAATTTTGAGTTATAATAACTTTAGAAGTTATTGTTTTACTATAAATTAATGTTATATTAGTGCAATAATGTAATTTGGAAATGTTTTGGGCCACAATTATATTTTTTAATAAGAATTAATCTTCTTTTTATAATATTAAAAAAATTGACCAACTTTGACTACTTTTAACCTGGGTAAACCCGACCAGCTCGAGGTGAACCCGACCAAAGAAGATTTCTACCTTTTGGGAAAATAACATGGGTTGGTAATTCAATTTCCCAACACGAGTTGGTTACCTAGAAGTTAGAAATGTTCCTAATCTGCGACTACGGGTAATCTGACCCTTTCCTTACCCTGTTATCTAGTTATAGACGATCCAATTTGGTATACTATATTTGGAGTTCAAATGTATTCTAAACCATGAATCTTGAATTTTTAATTGTACAAAATCATTTTAAAAGTTCAAAAAAAAATCTTAAATGTATATATATATATATATATATATATATATATATCAAAAGGTCGGGAACATAACTTGTGGGGCCCGGATTCTAAGAGAGTTTTCTCAACCTTTTAGTAAAAAAAGACATTACCCCTCCCCCCCCCCTTCCAAACCTGTATATAGGGTTAGCATGGATCAAATACAAGATCTTCATATTTCTAGTGGATACTCATTTGAATATAGACCATTAAGAAATACGAGGATAGATTTTAAGGCATATTTGGATATATGAGAGATTCTTTGGTATTGGAAAGGAAGGGGAGGAGCGTATTCAGTGTTGTTTGGATTGAGTAGGAAAGAAGACAAAATATTAATAATGAATTCTTTAGATTTTATATTTAGATATAAAAAATAATAGAAAGGAAGGGATTATTTTATAACTAAATTACTTTTGTACCCCCAATTCAATATATTATAATAAAAAATAAGGATAATAAAGACATTTTAAAATTATAATCCAAACAAATGAAGGATACCTACTGTCCTTTATAACAACTTCCATCTCCTTCTAATCCCTCCATCCAAACAAACCCTTAGGCATGAGTGATTTAAGGATGTTTGGACGATCTCGTATCTCAGAAGTCTTTATCTAGTGAATTTGGATCATAGAAAAATAATCATGATCGATATGTAATATAGATATGTATATACGCATGGGCAAACAAATATTAAAAAAGATTTAATTAGTTCATAAATATAATAAAAGTTTATTATTACCATCTAATATATATAAAGCTCCAAATATATTTAGAAATTTGTTTCTACAATCTCAAGGGTATTATAGAAAACTATGAAGGTTCTATCTTACTTAACTATTAAAATATAAGATTCTTGATGAGTCGTATTACTCTTAAAATAATTTTGGCTTTTTTGTTGGTATTTTTGAGTTTTATAATCATAGTCTTTATCCTTGCTTTAAAATATTGGATGATATCAATATTTTAACAAAAAATATATATGAATAATGTTATATATTATTTTAAATAATATCACACAAATATATCTATGATATATATTTTAAACAGTGTACTCATATCAGTTTATTTTAATATAATTACTTACTTTTTTTAATTATTGGATCATTTAAAATTTACATTATAATTGAAATTAGATGATATGATTTTGAGTGATATCGAATAGTACTCTTTATATAGAAAAAATTATAATAAATATTTCTTTTACCAAACCATCCAACCGAGATAGGCAAACAAACAAGATCAGCAATATCCACACCACGTCCAATAATCGTCTGGTTAAAATCAGCATTAGCAAGTGGAGCCCACGTCAAGGTCATATCCTCCATAGTCATAATTGGGTATCCGGAAAGGTTGCCCATTTTTTTCAGGGTCACTTCACTTGTTTGAATATTAATAATAAGCACGTGGGAAATATCTTTGGCACGTGCAATAACCAAAGCTTTCCTAGGTGGTAAATCATCACCTAAAAAAATAAATGATAAATTAGTTATTAATTTAGAGCAAAAATAATTAGTTATTAATGAATAAAATTTCACAATATATATTTGATATTCTAATTTACATAAAGAGTATTGTTGGCATATTGTCCCTTATTGTTTGTTTTTATGTGACAAATCTTCGTGTGACTACTTTTTCTAATTGTCATTATTTATTACTATCACATGTGCAACATATCATTTGTTATATCACATATCATTCGTGCAATACAACTAGCTAAAATGTGCATCATATCATTTTGATCTTCTAAACATGTTTTATGTTATATCATATTGTATGCAAATTATCTCTAGATGGTATCAACTATATTTTCATATATTGTAAAATTTGGAACATTTCATATGTCAAGTGCAAGAGCATCCAAACATTTTTTTTCTCATACAAAAACATGCACTTTTAGTTTCATATTATTACTCATGTTTTGTGTCATATCTTTATGTGTGTTTAGAATTGACTGTTGATTTGAAATACATATATTCTTAAAATTTTACAAGTAACATTTTATTTGTTGAAAGTTTTTCTATTCACGTGATGAATCAAAAATTTGTAAAATGCAATTACAGTTCAATTCGACAAGCTTGCATAAGAATGAACCTGGATACCAATCCATTTTAAGAACCTATGTTGAGAACAATAACGGGACGATGTGTTAGGTAAAGACGACGTTATTTCAACTCGTCATCGATATAATCGTTGGAACCAAGAGCTTCCACATGGATTCTAGCCATTGGGAGTCAGATCGACTACGTGTTTTGTACGAACTAGGATCCATATTTCAAAGCCAATTTTCATCATCAAAGTTTGATCAAATATTATCATTGTATCATTCATTCAAAAAGGAGTTCATCTACAACTATCACTTTAAGGAGTCAACTAATTTCACTTTCTTATCTACTCTTCAAGAGTCATTTTTGTTCATTGTAATACTCATCAAACATTAAAAGGTTTTAACTCTTCCTCTAGATAAGAGTTGAGTGTGTTTAAAGGTTGAGATTGAGCCTATGAAAACTCTCACTTAAATGTGACTTAGCCCATTAAAAATACCGATTTAGGTTTCGTGATTGAGTATGGTAAGAAGAACGGTGAACAGTTTGTCGTTAGGCCAAAAAGCCACCTTGTATTGATTTTTTTTTTCACCGTTAAGAAAACAAGAAATTTAGTGGATGAGTTTAAACTCCTAAGGTGTCTCCTTTAGGTAGTAAATATAGGGTAAACGAACATCTGTAAAAGATTGTGTAATCTCTATCCTTGCACTCTTTAATTGCATATGTTTATATAGAATTGCATATGTTTATATCAACTCATACTATCTTGTTTTACTAGTATATAAGTGTTTAATAAATCACTTAAAGAGTTTCAAACTTATATTATCTTCCAACATATTTTTAATTAGTAGTAACATTGATTATAATCTAACCAGTTACTGGCCAGAGCCTTGCTATTTCTTCAGCACTTAAAGGGGAGGTCCATGGTTCGAATGGGTGTAAAGTAAGAGGTACAATGCTCGAACCCCTCCTTGAACATGGGTAACCTAGTTCTGATTTACCATGAGAATATATATGGGGAGACATGTATATCTCCGTGGAATTAGTCGAGTGCGCGCAAGCTAGCCCAGATCACCCATGTAACAAAAACAATATTGATTATAATCCAATACACCCCCTCCCATCCTAAAACTCACAAGTAATTATGCCGTGATTGAAAAAATTAGAGATCGAAATTTACTTGATTTAAAATGACTCTTACATAAAAAAAACACGTAAAAGAATAATTTTTTACTCAAGAGTTCTTTAATTGATCTTTAGTTTTTAATTTTTTTTAATTAAGCAAGCACTCTTTTTTATAATATATCTAAAAATTACTCTTACTTAGATCATGAATTTTGGCCTTAAACTAATTATCAAACTAAAATTAGTATTAATTTTATTTCATTAAACAACGATAAATCATGGAACTACAATTTTTTTTCTATAAAATTATATTGATTTTGTCTAATTTTCCTGACTTTATTTGTTCCACTAACTTTCTAAAAGTTCCACTTGGACCTCCGGCGAGAGCTGCCTTCGAACCCAAACAACTCACTTGGCCTATCATTAAAATTCTTACCTCAACAAAATACACTAATACAGTATGTCTTCAAATTTTTAGTCTCCAGAAAAAATTGTTAAATCCATCCCATGTCAATAATTATTAGATATTGGGATTAAACTTTATCTAAAGTTGTTAAAATCTCCAAAAAATTTTAAAGAAAATAAGTATATATAATTTACTTGATCGGATATAAGAGTTTCTTATTTTAATTAAACAGTATTTTAAACTGCATGTTACACCTTTTTATCATACCTTTTTGCCATGCTAATACAATAGACTTCTCGGGCTCTTCAAGAACAACTGAATGCAGAGCATAAGCTGAGTTATTGAACAGCGAGTGGGATTTGATCACGTAACGCACTTTGTTTAGTTCAGAAATAGTTAACGGGTCAAGAGGATGGTAAGGAATGTCGGTGGAGTGGTGGCGCGTGGGAGTTTGGACAATAATTGGTCTTTTGGATGGGAAACTATTATTATTCTTGGTGCTGCACGGCCATAGTGAATAATTGGAGCAGTCAAATATCTTAGCCTTGTATAGTGGTGCATAAGGTACGTCAAAAAAGGTGAGGGTGATTATGAAGACTAGGTTCAAGAGAAAGAACAGATTTTTTCTATCCATTTTCTATAAGTAAGTGTGTTATGGTTCTAATTGAAGGATTTATATAGCGAAATTCGTGTGTGTGTGTGTTAGATCAAGCATTTAATTCTTTTGATTAGAAAGCAAAAGCCAAATAAGTAGTTTTTTCTTTAGATTAGAAGCCAAAAGCCATATATGAATGATGATATAACGCGTGGGACAAGGATCCTCTACAAATTAAATCTAAATCTTTTTTTAATTTTTTTTTCTATGAATAGGACCAATTAAATTATATTTAGTTGTAACTTATATTATCATTGAACTATTATATATATATATATATATATATATATATATATATATATATATATATATATATGGGTTAATTACCTAAGAGGATCACACACCATCATTTTAGCTTCAAAAGGTCCAAACCAAGAAAGTGACCCAAATACCTCTAAATTACAATTCATGTAGTAACTTGTCAGACTAACAAATTGTTTTTTTTTTTTTTTTTTTTTTTGATGACAAGGGTTCCCGGGCTTACACCCGACTAGTCCCCCGGGAGATATGACTGCCTCCCCAACCATACCTCCAGGCAATCAGAACTAGGTTGCCCATGTTCTGGGGAGGATTTCGAACATTGGAAACTTTCCAAACCTTAATAACTTTCTTCCGCCTACGGGATTCGAACCATGTACCTCTCACTTGAGAGAACTTTCCAAACTTTAATAACTTTCTGCCGCCTGCGGGATTCAAACCATGTACCTCTCACTTGAGAGAACTTTCCAAACTTTAATAACTTTCTGCCGCCTGCGGGATTCAAACCATGTACCTCTCACTTGAGAGAACTTTACAAACTCTAATAACTTTCTGCCGCGTGCGGGATTCGAACCCTGTACCTCTCACTTGAGAGAGGTAGCCCTGGCCAGATGAGCTAGCTCACCTGGTTGACTAACAAATTGTTGGGGAACCCCCGCGTCCCACTATAGAAGCTCTAAAGGTGAATCAAATGCAAAGCGATCTACAGAGTAAAAGAAAACAAATCTAATCATCTCCACGAATCATGCGATCCTACCAAAAATAGGCCATTAATCCACCGATTGTTTTGTGTGGAGATCTTCATAGTATTTGCAGGTGCAAGGAAATAAAATGGTGAGACCTCCGTTGAAGAGCAAGGAGAAGAACTATTTCTGTGAATTCGAAAATTTTGAAGAATCGATTATTTACCAAGTGGTTTGTGAATTTGTATGTCAAAAGTTGGGTTTGGATTTTGTGTTAATAGATAATGGGTTGACATTGTCATGTGTTCGGAGTATAACAATGATGATACTTGTTTTTGAATTATGCTGGTATTTGAATGCAAAAACAGTGGTGTTCATTTGTAAACGCAAGATGTGTGACTTACCTGTGTTTTTTGGTGAAATTATAATTTAAAATTAGTGGTGTATACTAGTTAATGGATGGTGTAATGTTTAGATTATCATATTTCTTGGAACAATAATGAAAACCGCCTTTAGATTGAGCTATACGAATACAGCTAGATTGCCGAGGTTGAGAATTGCTTAAAATGTCGGGAGGTTCCTACAACAAAACCCAAGAAAGAAGACGATACACTTATTAATCTATAATTGATTAGTTTTCGTTAATAAGTCTAATTAATTTGTGATATATATGGATGTGTTTCAAGTGTATAAAAATATAGCAATATAAAAGACAATTAATGATCTTGTAATTGATTTGATGGCTTTTGTCTTTTATATCACATGTTTAAACTTTATGAATTATTTTATTATTAAATAGGACATTCTTGAAATAAGTAAAAGATTCTGGATCTTTAGAAATTTCTTTTTTAAACTTTATAGAAGATGGTGTATAAATATTTGATCTATTTAGCTAATAACTCTAAAAAATAAAACGCTCAAATCAACCTTATGGTTAGAAATGCCACCACTAACTTTTTTTTAATAACACCAACCAAATCATTTATATAAAGCTCTCAATTATAACGTGACACTTGCTTATGATGTGATACCAATGGCGCTAGAAAATGATTATATATATATATATATATATATATATATATATATATATATATATATATATATATATATATATATATACACACTAGGTACTGCCCGTGCCTGAAGTCACTTCGGAAAAAAATCAATCAATCGTCAATTTTCCTTACTTTGAGTTGGCACGTTGAGATGTTAAGATATAATAAAAAATGCACCAAGATCGCATATTCAATAGCATGTGTCACAAACTCCCGTAATTACCAAATAATGTATCACGTTCATTTGTTAGTTACATAGCTCAATTGTTGTTTAGGTTAGGTTCAACCTGCTTGTTTGTTGTATGTGTTTCTGGTTCGGCCCTTCCCGGTTAAGGGCTACCAAAATTCTCGTTAATACATTTGTCCCTTTGACTTTACTATATAAAGTTATTTGGGCTAAAATGAATTTAAAAAGTCATCATTAAATTTGAATGTCATAAGACTGACTGATTAATTGAAAGAGAAAATTCAAAGAATCAAAATCAAGAGAAATGTTGATTGAGAGTAGAGAAAGTATTATAATTTGGACAATCAAAGGCAAGAAAGAGTAAGTGGTGCATGAGTCGAGGAAAGAAATAGTGTAAGGCGTATAAAAAAACCGTTAGCGTGGGAAATAAATAAAAGATCTTCGGTGCAAAAATAGAAGGTAAAACTTCTTTTTTGCTCGAATAGTTAAAACATCATTGACATAGGAAGGAAACAAAATTAAAGATTATTAGCACAGTAAAAGCTCGTTGATGCATAAAATAAGTATTGATTAAGTTAAGGAGACCAATTATAGTTAAATGATGTTACATATCGTATGATACCTAAATAATTAATCGTAGAATTAGAATGAGACCAATGACTTACCTACCAACAATTCATAAATCATTGGGCTAAAATAATGCTATATTTCTTTTTTGACAAAATCTTCCACAAAAACAATGCTACACAAAAGATTGTATCTTTAAAAAATCAAACCAAACAAAGAATGCACTTTAGAAAGAAGATAAATCTAGATTGTGATGGCACATGCAAATGGACATTATTAAGTATGAACCAACAAAGATTAATATAAAAAATTAAATGTTAAATCTAGGCTTGATGAGTCTACTGCTTTAGTTTCGGTTTCCCATGCTTCCACATTTTCCCTTCCTCTAGTTTTCTCTAGCTTTAGCAGCTTCCCTTTCAAGAGATAAACTATTGTTAAGATAAATCTCTGAACAACCACTCTCGAACTTCGAACTTCAGCTTATGCCTTTTCTACATCAATCTTTTCTATAAATTTAAGATTTCTGTTAGTACAACTTTTGTTGAGATCCATTAGAGTATACGACCTGTAATGCATTTTAGTATAATTTTTCATAATATAGAGTATTGTAGTGTACTTCTGAGAGGACCCCACTTGAACTATGTTGCTCCTCGATTATATTCTTTAAATACTTCCCTTGTGCCTCTATTTGTAATAGTAGTTGCCTTTGCACCTATTATATATTAATAGATTAGAATTAACTTAATTAATCATAAATATAATAGAAAGAAATATAGTTAAAAAACACACCTCCAGCTGTTCGTGAAGTCTCTTATGCACCTCCATTTGGAGCTTTAAAGCTTCACTAATCTGCGCCCAACTGTAAACAAAAGGAATTCAATATGTAATAATAGCAAAGTTTATCGAAGAAACTGAAAAGGACTTGCTAAAAATGAATCCACCATAGCTTTTGATTTATTCTCCCATGGATTCCAAACAACTAAAAAAAACACAAAACATAATTAAGAATAAATTATAGGGACCTATAGTGCAATTACTTCAACCTTACCTACATCAGGTAAACCTTCCTTACGTATAACATAACTTCTCTTCCTTTCATGATCAAGTACCGCAACACAACTTGAAGAACCAACGTAAACACGATCAACCTACAAAATTTCATAATTAGTCCTCAATATTCTCACATCTTTTCAATTTTACCCCTTACCTCGGATTCAAACATAATTGCATCTCCTTGTTCAGTAAACCTTTCTCTTTGAAAAAGATTATCAAGATAATCTTGCTTTGACAACTCCCTTTTCTTTATACTTTGTTCTGATGCCTTGCCCGAAGCTTCTCGTATCACTTCTCCATTCTCATCTGATGCCACTTTTTAAAGCCGTTTACTTTCATTCTCCTTCTGCTTAATTAATTAAATAATTAAACATACACACCATTAAATTAAAAGCAAACATAAATACTATGAAAGATATTATAGCGATTAGTTTGACTGAAGAGTATCACAATTTCTTCATTGATTACAAAAAATATAACAAAAAGTGTAAAAGTATTCAAAATCAAATAAAATCAATTTCTTTTAAGGAAAATCAATTAGCTTAATTGGATTAATTCGTATTTTGAAATTGAAATCCATTAGCAAACTGGTGTATACATATACTGATATATACAAATTTATATATATATATATATATATGTATATACCTCCGTATTGCAGTCACTGCTAGTAGACACTCCTCACGGCGTTTCCTCATACTGACGCAGCTCCATTGCTGGTCCTGTGGTCTAGCACCAATGAATCATGCTCTATATTCGCGGTTACATTTACATTCATATTCATATTCGCAGCCACGAAGTTAAGAAATGACGCTGCATTTGCATTGTTGGTTGACGGAAACGGCCAGATCTCCGATCTTGTATGCTGACGTTGTATTTGCATCATTCATCGTCGCCATTGGATCCATCTTTTAGTTAAAGATTATAATAGAAATTACCTTTAATTCAATCAACAATAATAATAATAATCCTTTTTTCTTGTTTGGATTAGTAATAATTAGAAGAAAAGATTATTAAAAGATTTTTCTAATCTCTTACTATACAATATATTCTATCTTTTCTAATTTAGTGTCCTTCTAAATTATTCATATTCTTTATATATAAGATATATAACTAAAGGTATAAAAGTCATTAGTTATAAAAAGAATCCCTACCTTTTATTATTTTTCTTATCTAAACACCAAATATATATAATCTTTAAAAAAAAATCTTTCATCTATTTTTATATAATCCAAACAAAATTTAATATTCTTCTTTTAAATCTTTTACTAAACTTTCATTTCCTATTCTTTACTATACTTTTTTTTGTCAATATTACAATCTAACATTGATAACGGATACATCTCGAATATAAGTTACTAATACTAGAATAAAACTCTACTAAAGACCTACGAGGACAATTAGATATATCCATATTAATCCTGACACATTTAGCGAGGATGTCAGCCACCCCCATTAAACTTTCTTTTAACATGGTTGATTTTTCATTCCGGGAATCGTCCTATTCACCTCCATGCTTCCGACACCATGGGGTGAATCCTCCAGTCGATCCCTACACCTCGATTAATACCTTGAACTACCTCAAGGTTATCTGAGTAGAAAGAGCTACTCTTAATACCAAGTTCCGCGGCCGTTCTCATGTCCAGCAAGACCGACCACATTTCCCCTTCGAGACTACTATTTATTCTTGCTCTCTTCGTATTAATATTCTTAATTTCACCCTCCTTGTTAACTGCAATAGAAGCCATACTAGTTGTATCCTAGCTATTAACGTGCGATGAGTCACATAGCCAAATCAGATCTGCATCGTCGCTTAATATCGGATTTTCGTTATCCTCATCTCGGTTTTGTATCTTAGTTACACCAGTTTTACTTAGGCGTTCAGACTCTGTCTCACCAAACATATGTTTCATGGTAAATTTTGTTTTTTCTGTAATTTCTTGGATTTCCCATTTTTTCTTTTCAAATAAGCCTTTCATTCTAGCCTTCCAGATATTCCACAAGGTTAGTAAGACAATTGCTGTCACCGACCTTTGATCCCATCCATTATTCGAGTAGCTTTCAATAATTTTAACTATCCAGTCTCCGATCTTACCCTCCAAGTTTTCTTCAATTTTGATTTGCAATTGACAATTTGCCCATACACTTTTACTAAATTAGCACTCCAGCAAAATGTGTTCAACATTTTCTTTCACAGATTCACACCATTCACAAATATCATTTTTCATACATTTCCTCTTTTTTTTAAATTACTTTTTGTTGGAATAGCATTATCATGTATCTTCGAAGCAAAGTTTCTAACCTTTAATGGAACGTTAGATTTCCATATACGATTGTATAGTTTTTTGTTAATTAACTCACCTTCTTGAGATGAAGTACCCATCTATTCTTCTTCTATCTGAACTAAATGATGATAGCCTGACTTTGTTGAGTAATTACCATATTTCGTTGCGGTCCATATAACTGAATCTTCTTTCTCAAGTTGCATAATTGGTATCTTCCTAATTTCCATCATATCTCTGCTTGTACATATATTATTAAGCGTATCAAAATTCCAGTCACACATATCATTATTGAAGCATTCAGCAACTTTAATTAGTTCACAATCTATTGGTCTCTCCAATTTATATCCCTTCCTGATCCAATTATCTTCCCAGATACTAATTTTTTAACCATTACCTATTTGCCATAAACTCTCTTCTTTAAAAAACTACAACCCTTTGTAAATGCTTGCCCAACTCCATGATCTTCTATTTTTTAGTTTTGTACTCCACATGTCTGTTGTTGGAAAATAAATCCCTTTAAGGACTTTGAAAACTAAAGAATCTTGATTATGATACAGTCTCCAAGCTTGATTTGATAACAGGGCTAAGTTCATCTTTTGGAAGTCTCTAAAACCAATACCACCAATATTTTTTGGTCTAGCTATTTTCTTCCAAGCTATCCAGTGAATTCGTTTTTTTATCCTAAATTCCACCAAAAATTTGTAATAAGACTACTCATCGCTTTACAAGTATTAATCGGGAATTCAAATATTGACATTGCATAATTTGGGATTGCTTGTAACACCGCCTTGATTAGTACTTCTTTACCCCCGTCCGATAGAAGTTTAGCTATCAAACTAGCTTATTTGTTTAACAATTTGTCCCTTATATAAGCTAAATTCTAACTCTTCGATCTTTTAAGAGTAAGTGGAATCCCCAAATATTTTCCAAACTCATTAGTACATCTTATATTAAGTTTCTCCGCTATTTCCCGTGCATTCCCTTCCGAGAATCCTTTACTAAACATGATAGATTTTTCAAAGTTAATTTTTTGACCCGAAGCGCTGCAGTAAAGATTAAGAACCCTCGTGAAAGCTTCAATTTCCGTATCGTTTATCTCAAGGAAAAATAAAGCATCATCCGCAAAAAGTAAATGAGTAAGCCTTGGTGCCGCCCTAGCGATTGTATACCTTTAATATTACTTTCACGGCATTCATAATTAATTAGACCAATAAGGCCTTATGTTAATAAAGAAAAAAGTAGTGGAGACATCAGATCGCCTTGACGGAGGCCTCTCTCCGACTTAAACTTTTTGAGTCGTTCTCCGTTTACCTTAACTAGATAAGATATCGATGATATACAGTTGTGAACTAAATCAACCTATTTCTCACCAAATCCCAATATCCTCATAATCACCAATAGAAACTTTCGATCTATCCTTTACCATACTATTCCTTTTTAATCTAAACATACCTTAAGAAAAAATTGTATTTAATTTTAGACTTAGCATCCACATGAACAATACTCCTAACACCCAAAAAATCCTCCCTCCAAAAACCAAACCAAAACCCTAATAAGGGATTCACTCTACCCTGATTTCAAAACAAAAAGATTAAAAGAAACCGAAAAATTAGGAATTGAAGATGAAACTGAGTAGTTCATTAATTGGGTGGAATCTGATTTGCTATAGATCGTCTCGTTCTTACTTCAACATAATTGGTAACCCTTTTACCCAATTCTGTTATAATTCATTTTCATCTTATTCTTATTCATATGATTTCGAAAAAGATATCAATAATGTTGAAGACGCTCGTTTTGCACTGTATCGAATTGTCCAAATGCGACCTACGCCTTCAATTAAAGTTTATACTAAGCTATTAGTTGTCGTTGTAAAGAAGATGAAACAACACTCTGCTGCTATTTCTCTATTCAAAGAAATGCGCATGTTAGGTGTTCCAATAAATGTCTATACGATGAATATAGCTATAAATTGTTACGGCTTTTTAAAAAAAAGCAATATGGGTTTTGCGGTATTAGGTTGTCTCTTGAAAAGCGGTCATGTTCCTAATGTCGTTACGTATAACACCCTGATTAAGGGCCTCTTTGGTGAAGATAGAGGAGCTGAGGCTGTAGAATTGTTTAATAGGTTACAGAGGGAAAATCTTTGTGAGCCGTGTGATGAAGTTACTTTTGGGGTTGTGCTAAATGGGCTGTGTAAACTTGGACATACACTCAAGGCTCTTGAATTGCTACGTGTATTTGAAAAGGGGAGCTGTAAACCTGGCATCTATTCTTATACTACCATTGTTGATTGTCTATGCAAGGATGGTATGGTTGATGATGCCTTTAAACTATTTTGCGAGATGAAAGATAAGGGTATAACCCCAAATGTTGTGACTTATTCTTCGCTAATCCATGGATTGTGTAAGTTTGATAGGAAGGAAGAGGCTAAGATGTTGTTGATTGAGATGTTGGATTATAAAGTTTTTCCAAATGTATATACATTTAACATATTGGTTGATTCACATGGTAAGGAAGGATTAGTGGAAGAAGCACAAGAATTTGTAAAAGTCATGATTGAAAAAGGCATAAAACCCGACGTTGTTACTTATACTGCATTGATAGATGCATATTGTTTACGTGGAGAAATGGAGGAAGCTGTAGGGTTATTAGCTATCATGATAGCTAAAGGTTGTGATCCTGATATTCAAACATATAACAGTTTAATCAATGGTTTGGTGAAGAAAGGTTGTGTTGATAAAGCTTTTCAACTTTTTCAAAATATTCCTTCAAAGAGACTGCAACCTGATACGGTTACATATAACAGTGTGATACAAGGGTTGTTTCAGAAGGGTATATGTGTCATTGCGCAGGAATTATTCAAGAAGATGAAATCTCCTGACTTTGTTACATATGGAATAATGTTAAACGGATTGTGCAATAATAGACGTCTTACGGAGGCTATATCTTTATTAGACTCCATGGATAATAGCAATGTAACTCCTGACATTGTCATGTATAATACTATTATTCATGGATTATGTAAAGATGGCCAACTTGATGCTGCATTAGATGTTTTTTACAAGTTATCAAACAAAGGTTTGAAGCCTGATATACGTACATATACTATTATGATTGGTGGATTTTGTCAAAGAGGAATGTTGGAAGATGCAAAAGAGTGGGTTTCAAGTATGAAGATAAAAGGTTTGTTGCCAAATAGTGTGACCTACAATGTTATTATCCAAGGGTTTTTGAAGAAAAAAAAGTATGAAGAAGCAATTGAATGGGTGAAGGAAATGAGAAAACATGGTTTCACAGTGGATGCAACTACTTATAGAATCATATATGAACATCCTAAGCTACTTTATATGATTTAACACATGTAGAAATTTTAATAATCAACAGTCTCTGCATCTTCTTGTAATCACCTTGTTAAGTAAAAGATTTTCAGGACCTGAAGTAGCCAAAAAGTGTATATATAAGGACCTATAGTGCAATTATTGAATAATACGGGAACCTATATTACAATTTTGTTGTAGAATGATTTAGTACATTGACAGGGACTTGATTTTGCTCTCAGAAGATGTGTAGAGTTCAGTGCACCCCTATATTGCAATTTAATAATCTTAGTTTTGGTACATGAGAAAATTGGTGTAGTTGATGCTCAATGGATTGTTCATCAAACAATTCCATCTCTTGGAAGTCAGGTAAGTCAAAATATATATAGGGACCTATAGTGAAATTTTTGCATAATATAGGGACATATAATGTAGATAAGCAATACTTTGAACTATTTGGAAGGAGCTGAGCTGACACGATGATGATGATCTTGTATATTAGGTCCAAATTTGTACTGGCTTCTATCTTTAAGCTATGTTATATATTTCGTGTATTTAGTCAAGAAATTGGGTCCCACCCATTATCATGCCTCTGATGGTTATTTTAGTTGGTCATAGTAGACTGAGAGCTACGAAGATCATGTTAATGTTATTAAGAATACAGGAAGAAGATCTGTGATGGGATCTTGAATCTTCTTGAAACTCATTTGGTTCCTTCTGCTTCATCTAAAGTGTTTTACTTGAAGATGAAAGGTGATTATCATAGGTACTTGGGCTGAGTTTAACACTGGATCTGATCTGAAAGGAAAGAAGCTTATCAGGTAGTTATAAAGAAACTTCTTTTGCTTTGTTAGCCTGTTTTTTTATGGCTATACATATTTTTACAGGCCAATTAGCTTGGACTTGCACTTAACTTCTCGGTGTTCTATTATGAAATCCTTAATTCACCTGACCGTGCTTGTAACATTGCAAAGCAGGTAGTTTTTTGTTTTGTTTTTATATATATTTTTTTATATGGTTTGATTAAATATGCTACTTTTTTGATAGGCTTTTGATGAAGCTATCTCTGAATTGGATACTTTGGGTGAGGAATCATACATTAATAATGCAACTTCTCAGAGACAATTTGACTCTATGGACTTCTGATGTTCCGGTATGTAACTTTTTTTTTTTTTTAATAAAACTCATATATTGTTTGTTATGTTATTACAGTTTGTTGATAGATTTATTGTTTGGTTTTAGGATGATTATCAAGTCAAGGAAGGTTTTGAAACCAGAATCAGGGGAGGGGCAATAATGATAAAATTGATGAAGTAACTGTTTGTAATGGGAATATTAGTAGTAGTTGGAGGATTGTATTGTCAATTGTGTGTTGCAGATTTGCATTATATATATAGTTTAGTGATCCATCACCTTTTATCTTTCACTTAATTCTACTTGTTTAACGAGTGAAAAAAGGCTCTCTCTAATCACATTCCTACTTTCTTTCCCTTCTCATCTAGCTTATATTAATCTTAGTTGTGTGATTTTTCTTTCTTCTGATTTTCGAATATGTTTTCCACTTTGAGTCATCCTAAGTTTAAGTTGATTATTTTTCTTATGTTTAGGTTTTCTTTTTTTTGTCATTGTTAGGTTAGATAATGAGTATCTGAAATTAGAACATTAAAACGTTTTGGGATATTAATTTTTATTTTATTTTTTTGGTCTAAAAAAGAAAACTACTTATAAAGCAGGAAAAAATTGCTAACACAAGCAAACCTAGCTTGACTGAATGAACCCTTTAGGAAATCTTCTTAAATATTTGTATTTTTAAATAGTATTGGGTATCATTTAAAATAAAAATGCATTTATTTAAATATTACACTATGTATGTTAAATGATCGAATTATATATATATTTTTTTATATTATCTTCAATTTTAAAAATTTACATCATTGTCTCATTTTTTTTTTTTGGACAAAGCATTGTGTGATATTTGAATGATATTTTTTATGTCCATTATTAGTTTTTTTTTTTTCAGAAATCAATAAAGATATAGAATGTATGATATTTTTATTTTGATTTGCCAACCAATTTTTTATACTAACAAGTGGAGAAGATCCTAGTTTAATTTACAAAGATCATGAATTGTAGTGATTGTCTTGTTACGGATAAAAGATTAAATCTTATACTTACAAAATAAGTTTCACGGTATTTTTATAATTTTTGAATATTTTCACGATTGTAGGTTGTATATGGTCCATTAATGTTTCTCGTCATTAGCATGCAGTGTTTTTAGTGCACAAACTTTAGATTTTCTAACTTGTTTGGTAAGAGTAAGACCAAATAATATAGTCCAAACCTTATTTTTGACAATACTTGACCGACATTTTAAAACGTTCTCTACTTTGTTATTCTGTTAGAATGTTAGGATACGACATAGTTAGAAAACATGATCGACAACACCCTCCGATATATTACTTTGCTAAACATATAATAATTTTAACAATAATAAAACACTACTATAAACATATAAACATGGAAGGATCCAGACGCGAGAGAGAGAGAGGAGGAGGGAGAGAGAGAGAGAGGGAGGGAGAGAGAGAGAGAGAGGGAGAGAGAGAGAGGAGAGAGAGAGGGAGGGAGAGAGAGGGAGGGGGAGGGAGGGAGAGAGAGAGGGAGGGAGGGAGGGAGGGAGGGAGGGAGGGAGAGGGGGAGGGTGAGAGGGAGAGGGAGAGAGAGAGAGGGAGAGGGAGAGGGAGGGGGAGGGAGAGGAGGAGGGAGAGGGAGAGGGAGAGGGAGAGAGAGGGAGAGGGAGAGGGAGAGGGAGGAGGAGAGGAGAGGGAGAGGGAGAGGGAGAGGGAGAGAGGGAGGGAGGGGAGAGAGAGAGGGAGAGGGAGAGGGAGAGAGAGAGAGAGAGAGAGAGAGAGAGAGAGAGAGAGAGAGAGAGAGAGAGAGAGATAGAGAGAGAGAGAGAGAGAGAGAGAGAGAGAGAGAGAGATAGAGAGAGAGGGAGAGAGGAGAGAGAGAGGGAGAGAGAGAGAGGGAGAGGGAGGGAGAGCAGGGAGAGGGAGGGAGAGAGAGGAGAGAAGAGGGAGAGAGAGAGAGAGAGGAGAGAGAGAGAGAGAGAGAGAGAGAGAGAGAGGAAGAGAGAGAGAGAGAGAGAGAGAGAGGAGAGAGAGAGAGGAGGAGAGAGGGAGGGAGGGAGGGGGAGGGGGAGGGGAGGGGGAGGGGAGAGGGAGAGAGAGAGAGAGAGAGAGAGAGAGAGAGAGAGAGAGAGAGAGAGAGAGAGAGAGGAGAGAGAGAGAGAGAGAGGGAGAGGGAGGGGGGAGGGGGAGGGGGAGGGGGAGGGAGAGGGGAGAGGGAGAGAGAGAGAGAGAGAGAGGAGAGAGGAGAGAGAGAGAGAGAGAGAGAGAGAGAGAGAGAGAGAGAGAGGTGGAGGTAGTTAATTCTTTAGTTTTGGGTAATGAATTCTTTCACTCGCTCTTTTGTCATTTTTCTTTTAGAATGAATTTACACAATATTTTTTGAGGTCGGGAAAAACTACCATCCTATCCTGTTATCAACCCAATCCATGACAATAACATCAAATGATTGAGTTTGTTTTTTAATAATCATATTTTTTCAATCATTAGCGGTACCAACCCGCTATTTCGATAACTTCTAGTTGCTGGTTCATTTTGTGAAGGGTGTTGATATTTGAGTTTGTTTCGTTCATGACCGGTCCTGACATTTTACGGGTCTAAGCCAAACTTAAAAAAAAAAAGACCCCTGATATAATTTATATAAAGAAAAAAAAATCAAATATGATAAGAAAAACAACTAGATAAGTTTTTAAATATACAAACAAATTTATCACTTGAACACTTCTTTTCTTATACTTTTTGATACAAATTCACTAGTTAGCATATTAATATCATAATAATTGAAAAATAAATTAGAAAAGAAAAAACATACCTTTCATTCGTTTGATATTTTTGAAGAATTAAAAAAAAGTTATAAATCAGACGCGCCACTTATTCTTTTTTTCCAATCCTGCACATCACTACTTGAGTATGGATATATATATATATATACACTGATTAACAAGTTTTAATATTTTTTAAAAATCAAACAAAAAAAATATTAGAAGGCCCGCTAGTTTATTCTTTGTTTCTTTTGGATTGGCCTTTTTTAAGTTGGGCTAATAAATTGAAGGCCTTACAATAAGCTATTGGGTACTGCTCTTTCTTTATTCAGAGAAATGCGTATTTTGGGGGCTCCGGTTGATAATTACACAATGACTATAGCTATAAATTGTTACTGCTCGTTAAAAAAAAAGCAATATGGGTTTTGCGGTATTAGGATGTCTCTTTAAAAGCGGTCAGGTTGCTGATTGTGGTTACGTATAACACCCTGATTAAGGGCCTCTTTGGTGAAGATAGAGGAGAAGAGGCTGTAGAGTTGTTTAATAGGTTACAGAGGGAAAATCTTTGTGAGCCTAGTGCAGTTACTTTTGGGGTCGTGTTGAATGGGCTTTTCAAACATGGACATACACTTAAGGCTCTTGAATTGCTAAGAGTATTTGAAAAAAAGGGAGATTTCTAAACCTGACATCCAATCTTATACCACCATTCTTGATTGTCTATGCAAGGATCGCATGGTTGATGATGCTCTTAAATTATTTTCTGAGATGAAAGATAAGGGCATTACCCCAGATGTTTTCACTTATTCTTCGTTGATCCATGATTGTGTAAGTTTGATAAGAAGGAAAAGGCTAAAATGTTGTTGATTGAGATGTTAGATTATAAAGTTGTTCCAGATGTACATACTTTTAGTACATTGGTTGATTCACATGGAAAGGAAGGTTTAGTAGAGGATGCAAAAAGATTTATAGAGATCATGATTGAAAGAGGCCTGAAACCTAATGTAGTTACTTATACTGCATTGGTAGATGCATATTGTTTAAGGGGTGAGATGGAGGAAGCTATGGGGGTGTTAAGTACAATGGTAGGTAGAAAATTAAAGCTTAATATTCAAACGTATAACAGTATAATCAATGGTTTAGTGAAGAAAGGGTGGGTTGATAAAGCTTTTCAACTTTTTCAATATATTCCTTCAAAGGGACTACAACCTAATACTGTTACATACACCAGTATGATACAAGGGTTGTTTCAGAAGGGTAGATGTGTCATTGCACAGGAATTATTCAAGAAGATGAAATCTGAGGCTGAGGCTGAGGGAGTAATTAGTCCTAACTTTGTTACATATGGAATAATGTTAAACGGATTGTGCAATAATGGACGTCTTACCGAGGCTATATCTTTATTAGTCTCCATGGAAAGTAGCAATGTTACTCCTAACATTGTGATGTATAATACAATTATTCATGGATTATGTAAAGATGGCCAACTTGATGCTGCATTAGATGTTTTTTACAAGTTATCAAACAAAGGTTTGAAGCCTGATATACGTACATATACTATTATGATTGGTGGACTTTGTCGGAAAGAATTATTAGAAGAGGCAAAAGAGTGGCTCTCAAGTATGAAGAAACATGGTTTGTCGCCAAATAGTGTGACCTACAAAGTTATTATACAGTGGTTTATGAAGAATGAAAAGTATGAAGAGGCAATTGAATCAGTTAAGGAAATGAGAAAACATGGCTTCTCAGTTGATGCAACTACTTATGAAATCATATTTAAACATCCTAAGCTTCTTCATATGATTCTAACAGATGTAAACTTTTAAAAATCAACAGTCTTTGCATATTTGTCGTAGTCACCTTATTAAGTAAAAGATAGTCAGGTTTCAAATCAGAATGAAGTTTAAGTCAGCTTTTGTATTGAATAGCAAGAATCTTTTAATTTGGAAAGAGAGAGTAATGTTAGCATTAAATATTTGAACGGCTTAGTAAAAATGTGGTGTGTAATAATAACTACATAACATGTTCTTGTTTTTTTCAGACTCTTTAAGACTGTTTCATTTAGATATTTGACGATTTTTTTTTCTTTTTTCTATAATAACCCCCTCTCCGTCTCAGATAACACCTCAGCTAATTTTTTTTCTTTTACACTGCTAAAAGTCCCCAATTACATTTTTGTCCAATAATTTGAAGTTGCACTATGTTCATACATGAATAAGAAGCTCCAATTGAATCCCACCTGCAATATTATTTCAACATAAAAGGTAAGTCTTTTTTATTTATCACTCACTCTAAAAAAAACACAGCTCGAAATCAGAGTTAACATATTGAACTTGCAAAAAATATCATAGCAACGTAAATATGTACTCTGCACTCCATTTCTTTTTTACAATTGTATATGTACTTTAGAGATTCCTCAGAATAAGCCTATTGATGTTTGGATTTGTTGCAAAGATTCATATGCATGTGGTTAATCAATTAAACACTAATAATAACATTATATTATATATTTCTGTAAATATTACAACACAATGCCGCTATTAGATTAAATATTTCCAACCCCAACCATAATCAAATCAGTTGTCTAATTATTTAGCTAGTTGAGCAAAACACACATTCATTCCATTTCATTTCAATAGAAACACAAAACATTCATTTTTTAAATCCTTAAACAACTACTATAAGCTTCTTCTTCTTCATCTTCATCTTCATCTTCACTACTCTGGATAATAAGAACATCTTTCCTACTTCTAAACTTCTTTATAGGTCTTTTATTCTCATCATCATTAACTTCACATTTGGATTCATAATTCTCAATTTCCTCTACTATTCTCTTCCCATACTTTGCTGTTTTCAATTTTTTAATTATCATCTCCAACTATACAACATAAATACAATCATAAGTTACATTTCCCAACAAAATATACTCAGAAACTACCTGTTCCACTGATTTTGGTTTCTCACTACTAAGTATTGTAATTTGTTGAGTTGATAAAACAGAATGAGGAAATATTCCTCCATGAATCGAAGCTAATTCCTTTCTCAACTCATCAAGTCTAAATTCCTTTCTCAAAAATAAATGAAGCATCCTTTATCTTGTAATACTTGCTTTGCAAGTGGACCAACTGTTACATAAGCAATTGTAGCATAACCAGTTTGCTGAAACTCTTCTTTCTGAATAAAAAATAAATAAAGATTAATTCATGTATATTAACTAATATTAAATTATATTTATATATATATACCAGGACTCGTCCACTATGAGTTGAATAACAAGTTGTTCAAGCTTCTCCCTTTTCAACCCAGGACCTGAGAAAATACATCAACTTATTAAGATTTTATAAAGATTAATGCATAATTATTAATTCTTTTGTAAAAACATTGTGGGACCCACCTATTTCTTTGTTCTTAGTCTTTATCCTGTCCAGTAGTTGCAACATTGTTGCTCTCTGTTCATTATCTTGTAAATCCTTTAATGTCGATACTACAAGCCTTGCCTGACCTAAAAATTAGAGATATTCAGAAATATAAATAAAAGAAAAAATAAGAAATTTATTAAATTTACAAATGTAACTATACCACAAAGACATCCATTTCATTAAGATCTCATGAAAAAGCACAGTTATCACTAGGGGTGGAAATCGGATCCGAAACAATAAACAATTCCAGATTCATTATTCGAGTAAGAAGTTTGTATATATACTCAGCTATTTCATCAATAACTATCTTTGCCACAGATGATTTTTTACAGACCTGCAAAACCCATTTTTTACTGTTCAGAATAGTAACATTTGAAGAGCAGTAAAAAAAGTAAAATTTACCATGTAAAAAAGATTGGGTCTATTCACTGTGCTAACAAAATTAAAACATATTGAATCGAAGATCTTCAGCTTGTGAATCCCAATTAAATGATCCGGACCAATTTTCTATAGTTTCGGAAGTGCCTTCTTTTCTGGGGCTTTTTACAATTTCAGAACTTTCTAATAATGCTTTAAGTTCGGATTTTCTCTCATACAATTCATCTTGTTTACTAATCAGTATATTTATCTGGCCTGGAGATTGCACATGAATGTATCAGAATGCAAATATTTGCTACATTTTGAAATGTAAGGTTATATTTGACTATTTTGCATAATGCAGGGAGCAATTGTGCAATTGAAGTTTTAAATCATATTTGCAAAGTTATATAGGGTAAATTGCACAGTTATATTTTCAAAAAGTAACAAATAAACCCCGATAATAATCTTAAATATAGCAAATATATTCCGTGCGTTGTAGTGTTTATGGAGGAGTATAACAAAGGGATTGTTACATTTGCTACTTTTTTAAAGCATAGGGCTGTATGTAGACTCAGGGACCAACTATGCAATTAACTCTTAATCATACTAACTATAAACTAAATGGAAGTAACAACAACAAAATTATAAAACAGCCACAAGCAAAACAAAATGTATAATAATCCAAAAACTGATAAGCATAGAGCACAGATTTTTACACTTAAAAGTCCATCTCCAAAAGCACACAACTTTGTACATTAAGCTTTACACTATCTAGAATCGGAAGATAGCGGAACAAAACTAGGTCTATTATTCCTAATCTGAACATAATCAACTAAGGAAAATGATAAATTAGACAGATTATGAAGCTTTTTCTTGCTGGGAGCTATGTATATATTCATCTTCGCTCCCATTCAAGTTGTAGCATATATCACACTGCCATTTACAATACCCAAGTATAATGTTGCAATAAAGATTCACAATTGTGGGAGCGATGTACTATCTGTGGCCCAGGTGAAATCTTCTTCCAGAGAAAAACCAATACCCCCAAATCCTAAACTAGCCACATTTGCAATTTTTTTTTCATATGAGTCGAGAACAAGACGTTTGAAGATTCCACTGAGTGCATTAACTCTTCTATAGCTTTAGAAACTTAAACTAGCCCATCTCCCATATCATAAACCTCCTCATGATACTCATTATATGAGATCTCTGCTGCTTGTAGCAATGGTGTTTTGACTGTTACTGTTCAGAATTTGCCTCCTCCTCAACCCAAGAAGCCCAAGATCATTGAAGTTCAATGATTGCTTAATTCATGATTGATTATTTAATGAGTTTTTTATTTTTGATGTGTGATTTTTCATGGTCGTATTTTTATAAATATGAAAGCATGCCTTTTGATCTTTGTAAATTTTATTGCGTGAGAATGCCAATGTTGATGAAATCTCTGCTGCTTGTAGCGATGGTGTTTTGAGTGTTAATGTTCAGAAATTGCTTCCTCCTCGGTCAAGAAGCCCAAGACCATTGAAGTTTAGTATTTTCTTAATTCAGGATTGATTATTTAATGCGTTTTTTCTTTTTGATGAGTAACTTTTCATGGTTGTGTTTGAATGAATATGAATGTATGCTTTTTTATCTTTGTAAATTTTATTCTCCTAAAGTTTCTAGTCTAACTCAAACTTTTTAAAATTAGGAATTATATTGAGTAGTAAGAAGTTTGTAATGTTGTGTTTAAGTTTGTCACCCAAAATTAAATACATATATTCAAACAAAAAAATAAAGTCTCGTAAATGATTAGTGAATTTGTTACCGATCGTTTGAATCTCCAAAAGTTATTATACGAAGCCGTTAACATGCACAAGAGCCCCCTAAACGCATGTAAAGAGCCTACCAAACGCGTGTAAAGAGCCCACCAAACAACGTGTAAAGAGCCCACCAAACAGCGTGTAAAGAGATACCAAACGTGTGTACAGATCCCACCAAACATGTGTACATACCAAAATGTGTGTACAGAGGTCACCAACCGTGTGTACAGATCCCACTAAACGTGTTTACAGAGCCCACGAAGGGTATTACTTACTATAAATATTATAGAAATTGGCTGAACATGTTAAATGAAATTTATTTTGGTTGTGGACCTTTTGGATTAATTACCCAATATTTACATTTTTTATGTAATTTATAATTTTTTTTAGTAGCCTATTTTTTAAAGTCTGCCCCCAAAAGTGTAGGACCGGACTTGTTTACTTGGGAGTGTTGTTTTTTTTGTTGAGTGTTGATATTACATCTATATAATATCCTTACAAAGCATTCTCAAAGGCATGGAATGTTTAATTTTTTGTCAGCTCAACTGTAATTTCTCTGTTAGATTTTCCGGTCGAAATACAGGAAAACTCCATTCAATTCTCAATAGAAATGGATTTTTGCAAAAAATATCACTAGAATTGGAAGATCAATTCGAAATATTGTATTTTAATTCAAATCAAATCAAAAGCTTGGGTCAATCTAAGAACTAGGCCTGTTCCGTACGTAGTAACTATATATGCAATTCGAACCAATCAATCTAAGCGGGAAAACACAAGTTAGTTTCATGTGACATCAATACCTATATACAAACTATTGTATCTTCATATAAAAAACTCGGTTCAATTCATATCGGTTCTAGAAACTTGCTCTGTTCTATCTTCTCATATGGAAGAGTTGATAAGTGATAAATTCCCATATCTTTGTCGTCACCTCTCACCTAGGATGGAGTGGAGAGTAGCCTTTTTCATCGGAAAATGAATGCAATTAGGTTTAGAATTACTAATCTCTGAACACTCAACCATAAATGATGAGTTTCTACCAAAAAATATAGCTTTGTCCCCCAAATTCTAAATCTTTGTCCAGAACAACTCACCATCTTATGTATTCACCTCATAAACCAAAAATTTGTTAGTTTGATAAATGCGGGATAGAGGGTTTCGAATAATATCTTCGAGAATTGAATACTGTACAACAAGATGCAATTTCTTTGAAACTTCAACCATATTGAAAGAATTAAGCCATCAAGGTAGTAAAAACGGTGATGTTCCAATGGTGTTTCTTGTCCGTAAATTTGTTGTGGTTTAGTTGGGTTTGGTCCATTAACATGCATCCATCTTAGGATTCTGTACACATAATCATGACACGTGTACATGTAATTGTTCAGATAAAACATTGACACAACTTTTTGATATGAATTGATAAGAGTTGGATAGCTTGAGGTTTATGATGTCAAGCTTCCATTGAAGATCAAAGAGGAAGAAGAAGAAGATGAGCTAAGGCAGAGAGAGGAGAAAGAAGAGTAATCGTGTTTATTTCATCTAAATCAACTTGAGCTCAATTGAGCTCAATACATAGTTTAAATAGTTGTTACAACTAACTAACAAACCTTACAATAATTACCATATAGTCCCTATAGTTTAGTTTAACTAACAAGCTAACCTATAGACTATTCTTATATATCAAGAGCCCCCCTCAAGCGCAACATGTATATTAGATATGTTAAGCTTGGATAAATTGTTGTGAAACTCAACTGATCCAAGTGGTTTTGTAAACATATCGGCAAGTTGTAAATTTGAAGGAATATGAAACAGTTTGATCAATCCAGCTTGAATTTTCTCGCGCGTTATTTTGCAGTCAATGTCAACATTTTTTGTTCTTTCATGATGCACCGGATTTGTAGACATTGCAATAGCGGATTTGCTGTATGAATACACAAGTGCTGGAATACAATGATCAACACCATAATCTTTTAACGCATATACTAACCATTGAATTTCACATGTTAGAGCAGCTAATGCTCTATACTTTGCTTCAGCTGATGAACGGCTTATAGTTGTTTGTTTTTTGCTTTTCCATGAGATTAAGGAGTCTCCAAGAAAGATACAAAAACCTGTTATGCTTCTTCTTGTGTCAAGACATCCAGCCCAATCGCTATCACAATAGGCTTTGATTTTGAGTTCAGAAGCTGAAGAGAAAAATAGGCCCTGTCCTGGTGTTTTCTTGATGTAACGTAGGACTCTTTGAGCAGCTTTCCAATGGCTATTACATGGTTTTGCTAAGAACTGACTGAGTGAGTTTACAGAGTAAGATAAATCGGGTCTTGTGATTGTTAAGTACAACAATCTTTCAATTAACCGTCGATAAGAAGAAGGATCTTCAAACTCTTGATCATCTTCTTGTCTTAGCTTCAATGTTGTTTCCATTTGGAAATTTGTGGGTTTTGCAGCCATAACTCCACATTCATTTAAAATGTCGAGTGCAAACTTTCGCTGGCATAGAGTAATTCCAGTTGATTTTCGAGCTACTTCTATGCCTAAGAAATACTTTAGTTCACCTAAATCTTTAATTGTGAACTCAGAGTGTAGATGATTCTTTAAATTCTTTATCTCATCCATACTATTACTTGCAAGTATAATGTCATCAACATATACTAATAGTGCTATGAATGTAGAGTCTGATTTCTTAATGAAGAGGCTGAAGTCACTTGATGAGTGTACAAATCCATAAGCTATTAAGGAAGAGGATAATTTTGCGAACCATTGTCGTGAATCTTGTTTTAAACCATACAAGCTTTTGTTCAACTTACAGACTGTGCCTTTCTGAGCTTGAAGACCTTGTGGTATAGTCATATAAACTTCTTCATCTAACTCACCATGTAGAAACGCATTATTAACATCAAGTTGATGTAAGAACCATTTATTTATTGAGGCTAAAGCAAGTATAATTCTTATTGAGACAAGCTTTGCCACAGGAGAGAATGTATCAAAGAAATCAAGTCCCTCTTGTTGGTTGTAACCTTTTGCAACTAATCTGGCTTTATGCCTTTCCAATGAACCATCTGCCTTATATTTTAGTTTAAAAACCCATTTGCATCCAATAGGTTTCATTGAGGATGTTTGAGGAACAATTGTCCAAGTATTGTTGTCTTGAAGAGCTTTAAGCTCCTTTTGAATTGCAGAAATCCATTCATTAGACGTTGAGGCTTGTTTATAAGTCTTTGGCTCTATTTGAGAAGATATATTCTCAATGTAGTTGGCATATTTTGATGTAATTCTTGAGGTACTAATGTAATCTTGTATTGGATAAAGTGGTTGAGGTTTTGAGTTACAATGAGAAGTTGAATGGTATATATAATCCTTCAAATATGAAGGTGGTTGTCTAGTTGTTGGTCGAGTTTGTTGAGATGTTGTAGGTTGATTGGCTGAGTTTTGTGTGTTATTTTGATCAATGATAATGTTAGGATTAAGAGGTTATATATATGTGTCAGAAGGAGGAAAAAGAAATGTGTGGAGGTTCTCTATAGGTTCAATTTCTGAGAAGGGAAAAATTGTTTCATGAAAGATCACATTTCTTGAGATTATTATCTTGTTGTTTGATATGTCAAGAACTTTGTAACCTTTTGTAGATGGGGGATACCCTAAGAACACACACTTTGTAGCTCTAGTATCAAACTTTGATCTATTTTGTTGAAGTGTTGAGACATAACAAAGTGATCCAAACACTCTTAGATGGTGTAATGTAGGTGGTTTGTTATATAGCTTTTGATAAGGAGTAAGATTATTGAATAATGGAGTAGGTAATCTATTGATTATATAGACAGCTGTAAGTATAGACTCAGACCAGAATTGTAAAGGAAGATTTGATTGAAACATAATAGCTCGTGCAGTAGTTAATAGGTGTTGATGTTTTCTTTCCACCAACCCATTCTGTTGTGGAGTTTCAACACAAATCAATTGATGGATTATTCCATTAGATGTATAGAAGGTTTGAAGATTAAACTCAGGTCCATTATCTGACCTTAACACTTTTATTTTTGAACCAAACTGAGTTAATATCATTTGATAAAAATTGTTTAAGTGCATATGAACTTCTGACTTAGCATTCATTAAGTAAATCCAAGTGCCTCTTGAAAAATCATCAACTATGGTTAAGAAGTATCTATGTCCTGTGTGTGAGACTTGTTTGAAGGGACCCCATATGTCACAATGGATTAAATCAAAACAAGCATTTGAAGTAGAAGTAGATACAGGAAAAGAGAGTTTTCTTTGTTTAGCAAAATGACATGGCTCACATACACTATCTTGTAAAAAAGTAATAGAAGGATCAATCTTTTTAAGGGAAGGCAATTTAGCTCTTGATGGATGGCCTAATCTTGAATGCCATGTATCACTCTTTCTAGTTGAAACAGCTGAGACTTTATGAGGTGTTGATGAAGACTTCATGTAGTATAATCCATTTCTTTCATAAGCAATCCCAATCATCCTCTTGCATAGATGATCCTGTATAGTGCAATAAAAAGAAAAGAAAGCAACTGTAACAGCTGAATCTTGTGTTAACTTTGATATTGAAAGTAAATTGCACTTGAAATTTGGAACACATAACACATTTTCTACAGTAATGTGATTATTTAAGCTAATATCTCCTTTATGTGTTGCAAATATAATCTCTCCATTTGGTAATGTGACTGGAATATGAACATTTTGTGGCTTGTTTGTGTACATAGAAGCTGAATATATCAAGTGATCAGTAGCTCCTGTGTCTAAGATCCAAGATGAGGTGAAAGAATTACCTTCATTGATTGTGACTTGATGTACAACCGAATTGTTCATCTTCTCTGTATGCGCAAGAGCCATGAGTTTGCTTATCTCCTCAGGTGTGAATTCATAGCTATTGAGAGGCTTTAGTTCTTGTTCAACATGTGTGAATTCTTCTTGAGTATCAACAAGATGTGCAGAATGTTGCTGGTTCTGAGCAAACCTTTTGCCTTTAGGTCCTCCCCATCCAATTGGATAGCCATGTAACTGGTAACATTTGTCAACTGTATGACCATAATACCCACAATGTGTGCAAATAACTCGCTTCTTCTCTGCGTAATTTTTTGATTTTTGATTGTTCTTTGAGTAAAACGCATGAGTTGGTGCAGAGAAAGATGAATTTGACAACAACCTTTGGCTTTCTTCTTGAATGAGCATTGCAAAAACCGAGTTAATTTGTGGTAAAGGAGTCATTAACAAGATTTGACTTCTTACTGCAGCAAAAGAATCATTCAATCCAATCAAGAACTTGATCACGAAATCACTATTTTGTCGTTCAATCAGCGTATCAAGAATCTTGCAGCTGCATTGATTCATACTTCCACAAGAACATATAGGCATAGGCCTGAAGTGAATATATTCATCCCAAAGCGTTTTGATCTTTGCGAAATACTCTGAAATTGTGCTTGAATTTTGAGAAATCAAGCTTAATGATTTCTCAAGAACAAAGACCCTTGTACCATCACTTTTTCCAAAACGTGTTTTAAGCTCATTATATAGATCATGAGCTGATTTTACATATAATAGACTTCTTCTGATTTCTTTAGAAATGGAATTAAGCAACCACGATAGAACTAGATTATTAGCTCTGTTCCAAGCTGAGAAAAGAGGTAAATCTGTGAGAGGAGGTTGAATGATTTCTCCATTAATGAAGCCAAGTTTATTTTTAACCGATAATGCAATCTCAATTGCACGAGTCCATGACAAGAAGTTATCATTGTTAAGAACTTCCAAGACTAACGAAGCACCTGTGTTTTCACTAGGGTGGATATAGAACGGCGATGAAAAATTCTCTGTTACAGAGTTAGCCGCCATTGAAGATGTTATTCGAAGCTCTTGATTTCTTGATCTAAAGCAAGAATTAGTGTTGTAATCGCGGAATTAAACTAGTTTACATCTGATACCATGATAAGAGTTGGATAGCTTGAGGTTTATGATGTCAAGCTTCCATTGAAGATCAAAGAGGAAGAAGAAGAAGATGAGCTAAGGCAGAGAGAGGAGAAAGAATAGTAATCGTGTTTATTTCATCTAAATCAACTTGAGCTCATTTGAGCTCAATACATAGTTTAAATAGTTGTTACAACTAACTAACAAACCTTACAATAATTACAATATAGTCCCTATAGTTTAGTTTAACTAACAAGCTAACCTATAGACTATTCTTATATATCAAGATGAATTATCCATTAAGGTCCAAGCCATATCTCCAAACTTATAAAAATAAAACAATTTGCAATAATAATAACCGTAAAATCCGATATTGAGTTTGGGTTTGCGGAAAAACGACCCTCGAGAGGAGTGATTCCCCATCTACTGCCATTAAACCAAATGATAAGACCATGTTCTAAATTGGTCTTATGTATCCTTAGTTCTTAGCTTCTGTTTTGAATAACAATCCCGTTTTATGGGCCTGCCTTTAATAAACTTAGATATATTTGTGGGTTTTAAGTATGGTAGAATAAACCTTCATCCCAATTGATGGAACTTCATGATTATAATCTAGGGATTTTTATAGATAAAGGGTTGAAACAAAAGCATAAATAAATTTTTATAGGGTGCACTTTGTATGGTGATGTCATGATTAGCCTCGTCATCTGCAATTTCCTCGTCATAATTTGATTGATCAGATTTTGATAGAATATAGTAGTTAAACACCTTCAATAACACTCAAACCCTTACTACAAAACCTCCTACCATATCTAAAGCAAGGCATCACTCATCTTCTATACAAAAATCTTATTATGTGTACTTTTTCTCAATCCATTTACTCAATGAAACCTTCTCTTAAATATTTTGTCCATATTTGAACAATTTAGTCATGGACATATGCAAATCACAAGGGTCGAGGTCGATATCAAGTGAAAGTTTTAGTGCAAATAGTGAGACTTGAAAGTGAACTTAACTTCGAACCCTGTCACGTTCAACAAAAAAAAATACATTAGCAAGTAAGTTACACGAAATGTTATGTAAGTTGTCCATTTTATCAGATTTATTATATAAAGTTGAAGGGACAATTCCTATTAAATAAGAAGTAAAGATAATTATGGTCCAAATATTGTACTTAGAAACAAACAAGCGGTGCTTGTTATTTGTAATACACTAACTTCTACACTAGTGGCCGCAAAAGGGTTTTCAATTTTCGTGAATGGATAGATTTAGCGAGCGCACTAGTGATCACAGTTACTCGCACTCCAATAGCGACCACACTGTGGACGCAGAAAAGCATTTAAATTTTTTTGCCTCCATAATAGCGGCTAGATCAATTAGCGACCAGGGTGCACTTGCGAATGCTAATTAATTAGCGATTACACCCCGTAACCGCAAAAGCCCTGCTCGTTAAAAGTCTACACACTACACACTGTAGTAGTGTTGATTTCCTGTCTCCCAAGGCGGTGGGCCCAGTGTTGTAAAGTCACTTGGTGGTTCTTCAGTAACAATTTACGTCAGCATAGCGCTAAAAGGTCTTTATTTTTTAATGCCATGGGTCACGAAAACTGATTCTCCACGTATGCATCTGATTTTGTTCTAATTGGTTGCATTTAAATCTTATTTTTGTTATCTTGCAATTTATCATAAAGTCTTACAAGTTATGGAAGAAAATTGATTATGATGGTGTAATATGATCAAAATATCTTCTTTTGTATTTTATTGCCTTTATTGTCCAGCATAAAATTCTTAACCTAAGAGCAAAGAAATCATAATCACTAACTAGGTCTATTTCATAATAACTAGTTATGAAATGCGAATCAATAAATCAAAGGAGTTAATATAAAATTAAGTCAATGTGAAATCAATATCTATATAGACAAGTACTGTATTATCTAAATAAATCGGATTAAAAGCTTGGTATAATCCATGCCAGATCTATAAACTTGCTATATTTTATCTTCTCATAGGGAAAAGCTTCAACTCTTCCATCCAATAAGTGATAAATTCCCATATCTTGGCCGTCACTTCCCCCCTCGCATAGTTTATATATATCGGTGAAGTATATGCAATTGGCCTTACAATTATTAATCTCTGAACATTCAACCATAAATGATGACTTTTTGCCCAAGAATATAGCTTTATTTCCCAAATTCTCCATCTTTGTCCACAACAACTTACCATCTTCAAAATTGCCCTCATAAACCAAAATACTATGAGTCCTCCATATTTTGGACAGAGGAAGCCAACTAATATCTTTCGTATATTTCAAAACAAGATAAAATTGAGTTGAAAACATAACCATATAAACTGTTTTGTAAAAGAGACGTGGTTCAATCGGTGTTTCTAGTACGATAATACTATCGATTTGCTGCGATTCAATTGGGTTTGGCCCATTAACATTCCATCTTACAATTCCGTACTCATCATCCAAAAATTTATCATAATCATATGTATACAAGTAATTGTTCTGATAAATCATTCGAATGATTTCGTAAGGGGAATTATCTATTGCAGTCCAAGCAGTATCTCCCGACTTATAAAAATACAACTTATTTAGCAATATTATTATAACCGTATGATCCGAGGTTGAGTTTGGATTGGAGGATAATACAACGTTACGGAGGTCGTAAGCTGGTTCAGTATTAGGGTTCAGGTTTGGAAGATGGATTTGAACACGTGACACTAGGTGCAAAAGACTCGTGTGGGTCCCATCTTCTTCGTACATTAATATCCAATCTTTCCATGATAAGAAAAATTTATTGGTAGCTTCAGGTAAGAAAATCTTACGAGTCTTTCTAGTAGAAATGCTGAAAAATTCCCGCATGTCAGGTGGTGATTCTTGTATTTTTCTGATTAAATTGAGTTGTCCCGTGTTAAAGCACCCCAAAAGTTTTCTTGATGATTTTTTCTGGGGAAGCATTAACCACGGGCTTCCGAAAGTTTTTAGCCTGAGATGTTGCTTATCCCGAGGAGCAGCAGCTCGCCATGATCTACAAACTGCACCAAATGAATCGTAACTCTCGATTGAATCCAAGTGGTTTCCGATCTCAAATAGAAGGTTGTTTGGAAGTTCTGCCCAATCAGGTTGATTATTGGATTCTTCTCTAGCTTTGGGTAAGAAAATGTTTTTATGTTTTGTTGATGCTAATGATTCTTTCGGAAGAACCATGAAGATTGGACTTCCAAAAGTTTGTAGTTTCTCTCTCTCAACAAAATCAACAGAATCATCTATTGAAGCCAAGAGTTGTGCCATTAGGCCCTAAGCTTGTTCTTTAGTGAAGTTAGAGATCTATAGTTTATATGAGAAACTAAGTAATAATTTGTTTCTAAGGACATCCCATTTATAGTGAATTGCTACTCTACATATAAAGACGTCTTGTTTAACAAGAAAACATGAGATCGTTACTTATTTTTGTGAATATGTTATTTAAGGAAAGTCTATTACTATTCGAAATGGAATTAGAAGAATTAAAATAATAAAATAACTATATATTTATTTGATTTGGGTAAGTGTACTACTTTGTTCAATTTTGGCAACTATATCATGGATTTATTTCCTAACTCATATTTTCTAATAATATCTTTATTTATTTTGTTCAATATCCTTGCTTGATATATATTTACACATTTTTCTTAATATATTTACATACACGGTACACCTCATATAATATAAATGCAGAATTAAAAATTAAATTTGGTAACATTGTCAAGATATAAAAAATTGATTATATAGATTGAATGTTTGTCTGTTTCTTTTTATTTGTCTAAAAAAGGGTGGTCAACCCACCAATTTTTTTTAAAAAAAAAAGTCTTAACCAGCCATAATGGTGGTCGGTAAAGATATTATAGAATAAAAAATAAGGTAAAACCTTAATAGAACCTTTTAAATTAAAGCAAATTATCTTTATGACCCTGATGTTTGAGAATTTGTAAAATCGTTGTTTTTTTTTAGTTGATGGTTAATTAACACTACATGGTACCATGTCAGCTCCACTAATTACCAAGTGGTTAATTTCGTCACATCACCAAATATGACATGTTATTTAAGGAAAGTCTATTACTATTTGAAATGGAATTAGAAGAATTAAAATAATAAAGAAACTATATGTTTATTTGATTTGGGTAAGTGCACTGCCTTGTACAATTCTTGGCAACTATATCATGGATTTATTTCCTAACTCATATTTTCTCATAATATCTTTTTTTTTTGTTCAATATCCTTGCTTCATATATATTTACACATTTTCCCTAATATATTTACATACACGGTACACCTCATATTATATAAATAAAGAATTAAAAATTAAATTTGGTAACATTGTCGAGATATTAAAAATTGATTATATGGATTGAATGTTTGTCCGTTTGGTTTTTTGTCTAAAAAAAGGTGGTCAACCCACCAAAATTTTAAAAAGAAAAGTCTTTACCAGCCATAATGGTGGTCGGTAAAGATATTAAAGAATAAAAAATAAAGTAAAACCTTGATGGAACCTTGTAAATTTACAGCCAATTATCCTTATGACCCTCATGTTTGAGAATTTGTAAAATTGTTGTTTTTTTTTTAAATTTTTTAGTTGATCGTTAATTAACACCACATGGTACCATGTTAGCTCCACTAAGTACCAAGTGATTAATTTCGTCACATCACCAAATATGACATGTTATTTAAGGAAAGTCTATTACTATTAGAAATGAAATTAGAAAAATTAAAATAATAAAGAAATTATATGTTTATTTGATTTGGGTAAGTGCACTACTTTGTACAATTCTTGGCAACTATATCATGGATTTATTTCTTAACTCATATTTTCTCATAATATATCTTTATTTATTTTGTTCAATATCCTTGCTTCATATATATTTACACATTTTTCCTAATATATTTACATACACGGTACACCTTATATTATATAAATACAGAATTAAAAATTAAATTTGGTAACATTGTCGAGATATTAAAAATTGATTATATGGATTGAATGTTTGTCCGTTTCGTTTTATTTGTCTAAAAAAGGGTGGTCGACCCACCAAAATTTTAAAAAGAAAAGTCTTTACCAGCCATAATGGTGGTTGGTAAATATATTAAAGAATAAAAAATAAGGTAAAACCTTGACGAAACCTTTTAAATTTAAAGCAAATTATCCTTATGACCCTGATGTTTGAGAATTTGTAAAATCGTTGCTTTATTTTTTTTATTTTTTTAGTTGATCGTTAATTAACACCACATGATACCATGTCAGCTCCACTAAGTATCAAGTGGTTAGTTTCGTCACATCACCAAATATGACATGTTATTTAAGGAAAGTCTATTACTATTCGAAATGGAATTAGGAGAATTAAAATAATAAAGAAATTATATGTTTATTTGATTTGGGTAAGTGCACTACTTTGTACAATTCTTGGCAACTATATCATGGATTTGTTTCCTAACTCATATTTTCTCATAATATCTTTATTTATTTTGTTCAATATCCTTGCTTCATATATATTTACATATTTTCCCTAATATATTTACATACACGGTACACCTCATATTATATAAATACAGAATTAAAAATTAAATTTGGTAACATTGTCGAAATATTAAAAATTGATTATATGGATTGAATGTTTGTCAGTTTTATTTTATTTGTCTAAAAAGGGTGATCAACCCACCAAAATTTTAAAAAGAAAAGTCTTTACCAGCCATGATGGTGGTCGGTAAAGATATTAAAGAATAAAAGATAAGGTAAAACTTTGATGGAACTTTTTAAATATAAAGCAAATTATCCTTATGATCCTGATGTTTGAGAATTTGTAAAATTGTTGCTTTTTTATATTTTTTTAGTTGATTGTCAATTAACGCCATATGATATCATGTCAGCTCCACTCAATACCAAGTGGTTAATTTCGTCACATCACCAAATATGACATGATTTTTTTATAAATTCAATTTAAATAAAAAAACAAACTCATCTCTTTCGCTTCGCCATTAAACCAGGTAGCTGAAATTGTGTCACACACACTAAACTTATAAAAAACACACTCACAAATATGTCTTTCACCTTCCTCTCTCTATTCTACCTTTGCTCACTATAAGATGACAACCCACCTGAAGTTGAAGAAGACTCAGTGCAAGGAGTCAACAAATCCATAGCCAAGTAGCTCAAGCGAAAAAACTCCAAGAAGAAGAATTTAAAATGCAAAATTAAAAGCTAACGTTATTGATTTTTGTAATAATGAATATAACACTGAGATTGAATAATTCAGGGGGATAGAGGTCTCAACTAGAGCTTATGTGTAGGAGAGCCACCGAGATGTTATTATAGTAGTCAATGAAGATGCTCGTTCTACTACAACGTATAATGAAAGACAACATTGAATTTTATAGAAAAAACTCATTTTCGGGCCATGGTGTTATAGCTACTCACATACGCAGGGTGTTAGATATGTACATAATTTATTCATTTTTTAAAGCTTTGACAGAAAAAAGTGTTTCAATCTCATTAGATTGACAAAACATAAAAATTGCTAATTGGATGATCAGATGAGTTTGACTATGTTTTATTAAGAAGATGAGTTTGAGTTATTTTTATTTTTTTTATAGCGATGGCGAGTGCGATTGGACGCTCAGTGATGCTGAATGAAGTTGGAGATGAAGTTTGGCATTTTTATTATGTAGAAATTGGATCTTGATGCTACAAATGTATAAACTTAATTTCGATTACTAGTTTGGCATTTTCTTACCTGAAGCTAAAGAAGAATCCAAGAATCAACCTGATTGGGCAGAACTTCATAACAATCTTCTATTTGAGATCGGAAACCACTTGGATTCAATTTGATAGAATTAGAGAAAAGAATATAGAAGACTATTTTTGTATCGAATGAATTGATGATATTAAAGTGAACTACATAGCAATATTTATACTAGGACTAAGCTTGGAGAGCAAGCAGTCTAACTTGGAGAACAAGAAGTCTAGCTTGGAGAGCAAGTAGTCTAAAATAACTATGGTAAATAATCTCACTAACTAAGGTAAATAATATATCTATTATACACCCCTCCTCAAACTCAAGGTGGTGAGAATGATATTAGCTTGAGTTTGGAAATCAAATCCATAAGACGACCTGGAGGATGAGATTTGGTGAAGATATCAGCTAGCTGGTCAACAGAAGGTGTGTACTGAAGTCTTGTTGTACCCTGAGCAACATGTTGACGAATGAAATGACAATCACACTCAATATGACGAGTACGCTCATGAAAAACATCATTATGTGCAATTTGGATAGCACTTTGATTATCACAATGAAGAATCATGCCAGTAGCCTGAGGAGCACCCATATCTGAAAGGAGCCAGCGAAGCCATATCACCTCCTGAGTAGCGTCAGCAAGTGCACGATATTCAGCTTTGTTACTAGAACGAGCTACAACTGTTTGCTTTTTTACTTCGCCATGAGAGGAGAGAATCGCCTAACTGAAAGCAATACCCAGTTTTTGAACGACGATCAGTGGGATCGCCAGCCCAGTCTGCATCTAATTAACTATGTAAAACGAATGAGGCGCTCGTGGAGAAGAATAAACTATGAAATAAAGTTCCCTTCACATAGCGCAAAATACGGAGGACGGCTGCATAATGAGTGGAGCGAGGAGCAGACATAAACTGGCTAACCAAGTGGACATCATAAGCAAGATCGGGCCTAGTGATTGTGAGATATATAAGACTACCAACCAATTGACGATATAAAGATGGATCCTCAGGAGGAGTAACATCCATCGGTGTAAGACGTAAATTAGGATCAAGAGGAGTAGACGATGTCTTACTATCAGTGAGTCCAGCACGAGCAATAAGATCTGATGAGTAATTAGCCTGAGAGAGATAATAACCATCTGAACCCGAAGAAACCTCAATGCCAAGGAAATAATTGAGAATATCAATATCCTTCATCTCAAAGTGTTGACCAAGAAATTTCTTGAGATCAGAAATACCCTTTGAATCATCAACCGTAATAAACATATCATCTACATACAATAACAACAAGATCATACCAGCAGAAGAGTGACGAATGAAAAGAGCAGAGTCATGCTCGCTTGAGATACATAAAAAATCACCAATGGCAGAACTAAACTTAGAGAACCAGGCAAAAGGGGCTTGTTTAAGACCATATAGAACACGAAGAAGTTTACACACCTTATGAGTAGGATGATGATAACCTGGAGGAGGCTTCATAAACACTTCTTCTGTAAGATCACCGTTAAGAAATGCATTCTTAACATCCATTTAGAATAATTTCCATTTGCGGTCAGCGACAACAACAACAAGGCTACGAACAGATGTGAGGCGAGCAACTGGCAAATGTTTCTTCATAGTCGACGCCATATTCTTGAGTAAACCTTTTGCAACAAGACGAGCTTTATATCGCTCGATCGAACCATCAGACCGTGTTTTGATCTTGTAAACCCATTTGCATCCCATAGCATGTTTTCCTGGAGGGAGATCAACCAAATCCCATGTATGTTTGTCTTTTAATGCACACAATTCTTCTGCCTTAGCTTTCTGCCATAAATTGTTAGAAACTAGCTTCACCGTAACTTTGAGGCTCATGCAGAGATAAAATAGTAGAAAAAAATGATAATCACGTAAATGTGTGGGAAGTTTTCTTACTCGAGGAGGTAGATGATTTGGAGACTCGGAATCTGGTACATGTTCTATAACTGGAGCCGATGACTCGGGATGGGCCATATTAACGGAGGACCTTGGGAGCACTGTGACAGAAGACGTGGGAGATCTTGGATCTGAATTTGAACTTGTGTCATTATCATCACTAGGGAATAAATCCATGGTCGGGTCAGTAAATAAACGTAAAGATGGAGCATGAGGCAGAGAGAACAATGATAGGGATGAAAACATTTTATTTTCCCAGAAAATCACATGGCGTGATATACGCAAACGTTTTGAGAGTGGATCCCAACACCTATAACCTTTATGTTCAATCCCATAACCGATAAAACAACATAGACGAGCTCGAGGTTCAAGTTTAGTACGTTCATGAGGAGGAACCATGACAAAACAAGCACAACCAAAGATGCGAAAGAGGTCATATATGGGTGGAATACCATGTAGGCGTTCATATGTGGTAAGATTATCAATAATGAGAGAGGGTAAACGGTTTATTACATACACAGTTGTGAGGGAGGCTTCTCCCCAAAAAGGTTCTGGGCATGAGGCGGAAATGAGAAATGTGCGAGTGATGTCAAGGATGTGTCGGTGTTTACGCTCTACACGTCCATTCTGTTTATATGTGTATGGGCAAGATTGATGTGAGACAGTTCCATGTTTACGAAGAAGAGAGGTAAAGGTAGACGACTTATACTCCAAGGCATTATCTGTACTGAGAATCTTGATACGATGTGAAAATTGAGTGTAAATCATGGCAGTGAATTCTGAATAGATTTGAAAGAGATCTGACCAGTTTTTCATAAGGTATATCTATGTGAATCTTGAGTAGTCATCAACAAATATAACAAAGTAACGAGATCCCCCCATGGTCGGTGTGGAAGAGGGTCCCCAAATATTTGAGTGGATTAAGTCAAAGCATGCAGATGATGTGGATTCACTTTTACTAAAGGATAAGGCTAGTTGTTTACCGAGTTGACAGGATATACAATCGATCTTTTGAATAGGGACCTGACCTAGTGACCCTTTTGAGACTAACGGTTGAAGTTTACCTAATGAAGCGTGCCCCAATCTATAGTGCCAAAGTTGAAGAGGTGATGAGACTGATGATGGGATGGGTAGAATAACAGAAGCAGCGGTATGAGATGGGAGATAGAGGTTGACAAGCTCAAAAAGTCGTCCTACTTTACGGCCCGTCCCAAGTCTCTGTCCAGTTATAGGATCCTGCACAAAACAACCAGAATTAGAGAAAGTGACGGTTAGACCAAGGTCACATAGTTGACCTACAGAAATAAAATTTAAGTGAAAGTTTAGGAACAAGATAAACATTGGAAAATGAAGCACTAGAATTAGAAACTAACCAAGTATGACTTATGGACATAGGTGTACCATCATCAGTATAAATGGGAGGAGAATGTGGTATAGTGTTTACATTAGTAACCAAATCAGAATCTGATGTCATATGATTTGAACAACCAAAATCGAAGAACCAGTAATTCTTACCAGATGTTACAGAATTTACAACCGAAGGAGTGTGAGAAGATTGTGACATGACTTGTTTAAATATACTCTGAATATCAGCAATTGAGATGGGCGAGATATTTGATGTAATGTTAGAATTTTTCGTATTACTGACATGATTTGGCACGGACGAACGACTCGGGCAATCATTGAGATAATGACCTGAACAAGTTAGAAGTCATTGTTTTTCTAGAAGTATTTGTTAAAAACAGGCTTACCGGAAAAGAATTTGAGAAAACAGACTGCGGAAATGGAATCAGTGGATCGAAAAACCTCAATAAGGGTGAAGTCCAAAATCTCGTTTAAGTGATGTGGCAGACAACCCTGGAATGACGATGACGTGGTAATACAGTAGCTAGCAGAAGGTGCGATGAAGTGGCGCGTTTTTTTTTCTTTTTTTCTCAATTTTTTTTTAGAAAAACCTGGAGCGGCGGTTGTGGCGGCGCGTGGGGGCGTGTGCAGGATTTTCCGGCGGTGATTTTTACGGATATAGAATCGTC
This sequence comes from Nemophila menziesii, assembly GCA_029959085.1. Classification (NCBI taxonomy): domain Eukaryota; kingdom Viridiplantae; phylum Streptophyta; class Magnoliopsida; order Boraginales; family Hydrophyllaceae; genus Nemophila; species Nemophila menziesii. The sequence goes on from JARWIR010000109.1 coordinate 154,715, forward strand.
TCGTCGAGAGCTTTCTTTTGATATGCTATTCGACTATATTTGAAGATAGTATGAGGAGATTATAATGGATTTCAGTTTCGAATTTTGGGTAACGATTTTAATGATTTCGATGGTGGAAAAAAAACGATGACGATGGTACAGGTTACCAGAGTAGTGGCTCTGATACCATGATAGAATTAGAGAACATAATATAGAAGACTATTTTTGTATTGAATGAATTGATGATATTAAAGTGAACTACGTAGCAATATTTATACTAGGACTAAGCTTGGAGAGCAAGCGGTCTAGCTTGGAGAACAAGCAGTCTAGCTTGGAGAGCAAGTAGTTTAATATAACTATGGTAAATAATCTCACTAACTAAGGTAAATAATAAATCTAATATATAATTACATATATAATCTAACACAATCGAGAGTTACGATTCTTTTGGTGCAGTTTGTTAATCATGGCGAGCTGCTGCTCCTCGGGATAACCAACATCTCAGGCTAAAAACTTTCGGAAGCCCGTGGTTAATGCTTCCCCAACAAAATACATCAAGAAAACTTTTGGGGTACTTTACAACATTAAAGGGACAATTCAATTTAACCAAAAAAATACAAGAATCGCCACTTGACATTCAGGGATTTTTCAACGTTTCAACTAGAAAGACTCGTAAGATTTACTTACCTGAAGCTACCAATAAATATCTTTTATCATGGAAAGATTGGATATACATATACGTAGAAGATGGAACCCACACGAGTCTTTTGCACCTAGTGTCACGTGTTCAAATCCATCTTCCGAACATGAACCCTGATACTGTTCCAGCTCACCACCTCTATAACGTTGTTTTATCCTCCAATCCAAACTCAACCTCGGCTTATACGGTTATAATATTATTGGAAACTAAATTGTTTTTTTATAAGTCGGGAGATACTGCTTGGACTGAAATAGAATATCCCCCTTATGAAATCATCTCAATGATTTATCAGAATAATTACTTGTATACATATGATTATGATACATTTATTGATTATGAGTACGGAATTGTAAGATGGGATGTTAATGAGCCAAACCCAATTGAATCAAAGCAAATCGATGGTATTGGTGTACAAGAAACACCGATTGATCTATATATTATATGTTTCCACATCTGCTCATATGTTTAAGTTTTCACAAAAATTCTATCTTGTTTTGAAATATTTGAAAGATATTAGTTGGCTTCCTCATTCCAAAATATGGAGGACTCATAGTATTTTGGTTTATGAGGGCAATTTAGAAGATGAAAGGTTGTTGTGAGAAAATGGAGAATTTGGGGAATAAAGCTATATTCTTGGGCTATGAGTCATCATTTATGGTTGAGTGTTCAGAGATTAATAATTGTAAGGACAGTTGCATATACTTACCAATACATTCGATTGGGAAAGTGACGACCAAGATATGGGAATTTATCACTTATCGGATGGAAGAGTTGAACCTTTTCTCGATGAGAAGATAGAATTGAGCAAGTTTCTAGAACCGACATGGATTGAACCAAGCTTTTGATTTGATTCAGTTAGATGATACAGTACCTGTCTAGATAGATATATGGATTTCACATTGATTTAAATTTGTATTAACTTCTTTGATTAATTGATTTGCATTTCATAACTAGTTATTATGAAGTAGACCTAGTTAGTGATTATTATTTCTTTGCTCTTAAACTTGCAGGTTAAGAATTTTGTACTGGAGAATAAGGAAAATAATAGTGTGATAAACAACCATAATTTTGTATAAGGGCAATAAAATACAGAAGAAGATGTTTATATCTCTTGATCATATTACACCATTAAAATCACTTTTCTTCCATCACTTGTAAGAATTTATGATAAATTGCAAGATAACAAAAATAAAATTTAAATGCAACCAACTAGAACACAATTAGATGCATACGTGGAGAATCGATTTTCCTGGCCCATGACATTAAAAAATAAAGGTCGCGACTTTACGACACTGGGCCCACCGCCTTGGTAAACAGAAAGTCAACACTACTACAGTGTAGAAGTTTAACGAGCAGGGCTTTTGCGGCTAAGGGGTGTAATCTCTAATTGGTAAGCATTTGCGAGTGCAACCTGGTCGCTAATTGATCTAGCCACTATTATGAAGTCAAAAAAAAAAAAAAAATTAAATGCGTTTCTGCGTCCACAGTGTGGTCGCTTGGAGTGCGAGTAACTGTGAGCACTAATGCGCTTTCTTAATCTATCCATTCACGAAAAATTGCAAACCCTTTTGGGGCCACTAGTGTAGAAGTTATCGTATTCCAAATAACTAGCACTGTTTTTTTTAATCACAATATTTGGACCATAATTATCTTTACTTATTATTTAATAGGAATTGTCCCTTCAACTTTATATAACAAATCTGATAAAATGGACTATTTGCTTGCTAATATAATTTGTTTTTGTTGAACGTGACAGGGTTCGAAGTTAAGTTCACGCTCAACTCTCGCTGTTTGCACTTAATCTTTCACTTGATATCGACCTCGAGTCTCGTGGTTTGCATATGTCCATGACGTCTAAATATTTCAAATATGGACAAAATATTGAGGAGAAGGTTTCATTGAGTAAAAAATACACATAATAATAGAAAATGTGTGGTGCCATACTTTAAATATGGTAGGAGGTTTTGTAGTAATGGTTTGAGTGTTATTGAAGGTGTTATACTGATATATTCGACCCAGAAAATCTGATCAATTAATCACAGAAACACAGGAAGACTTACAAATAGGAATAATTTTTCTAATAAACACAGGAAGACTTACTAATAGGAGTAATTTTTCAAATATAAGTTATAAGCAAAACGAAAAAGAAAAACAGACTAGATAGAAGTGAAAGAGGAAGAAATCTTGATGATATATGTTTGTCAATTCCTCAAGAAAAGAAGTCTCATAAAGAATCACAAGCAGGCAATTAGTCATAAAATTAAATTTTTATTTCTGGATTATTTTTTGAGTACTTGATGGCCTTCCTTATCAGGATTGGGGGCACCTAACATTAAGATATCATGATGGTGGTATTTTTACCGTTTTACTAGCCTTCGTTGAGATTTGGATAACTATTTAAATTTTTTTTCTTTCTTTACTTGGTTTTACTAGTATTGTGAGATACCAAGTTGTTACTATGCTTTTATGGAATATCTTGAAGTCTAATAGTTATTGTGAAAGCACTTAAAATATTGGTTATTTTCCACGGGTTTCCTTTGTTGGTGTACTTAACATTGGTCATAGATGTAGCTTAAGAAATTTCTCATGATACTGTTCTATATTGCAATTTTGGACCACGGTCATGTAACTTTTCCCAAAAAAAAGCATTTCTAAGAAATAAATCATTTACTATATGATTTTGAGAGGTGATGGCCAAAATATATAGAATGGAGCAAGTTTGGAAAACAATAATAGATATGTCCAAGCTTTTGATTTGATGAAACATTGGGTATATATTGATTTCAGCGCTTTGATTAATTGGTTCTCCTTTGCATTTTATAGCTAGAGGTATATCATTTTTATTTTTTATAACTTTTGTCCCATCATCATGTTAATTACGATATACAGTGTGGAGTTATAACTAACTATCGGTGATGCTTTTAGTTTAGAGAACAAAGATCTATCTGTGTGTATTATGTTGCGTATTATGTTTTTGTCATATGTTTCTGTATTATAGCTTGAATATGAACTGGATTTTATAGTTCCATCTGAATTAAAAAATAGCTCGAAAGTTAAAATGGATTTTGAATATGAATTATTCTGAAATTATAATTTGAATTGGATTCTCTATTGAAATAACTTGTGGCACTTTTTGTCCATAGAATTTTTGTTGTTTCATTGGGTTTGGTCCATTAGCATCCCATCTTCCAATTCCATACACATGAACATGATTTGTGTACAAGTAATTGTCCAGATAAATCATTGACACAACAATCTAAGCCATATCTCACAACTTATACAAATATACAAATGATTATACAAAAAGTTATGATATTTTTAGCAATATTAAGACCAACAATGAAATTGTTACATGGAGATCTGGTTGTTGATCACACTATTATTGCCTTTATTCTCCAGTACAAGAGCAAAGAAACCATAATCACTAACTAGGTTTATTTCATAATAACTAGTTATGAAATGCAAATAAATTAATCAAAGAAGTTAATACAAAATTTAGGTCAATGTAAAATCAATATATCTGTCTAGACAGGTAATATATTATCTAACTGAATCAAATCAAAAGCTTGGTTCAATCCATGTCGGTCCTAGATACTTGTTCAACTTTATCTTCTCGTCGAAAAAAGCTTCAATTCTTCCATCCGATATGTGATAAATTCCCATATCTTGGCCGTCACTTCCCCAAGCGAATATATCGGTGAAGTATATGCAATTGGCCTTACAATTATTAATCTCTGAACATTCAACCATAAATGATGACTTTCTTCCCAAGAATATAGCTTTATTTCCCAAACTCTCCATCTTTGTCCACAACAACTTGTCATCTTCTAAATTGCCCTCATAAACCAAAATACTATGAGTCCTCCATATTTTTACCATAGGAAGCCAACTAATATCTTCCGTATATTGCAAAACAAGATAACATTGATTTGAAAACATAACCATAAAAACAGAGCTGTAAAAGAGAGGTAGTTCAGTCGGTGTTTCTTGTACGACAATACCATCGATTTGCTGTGGTTCATTTGGGTTTGGCCCATTAACATTCCATCTTATAATTCCGTACTCATCATTAATAAATGTATTTAAATCATATGTATACAAGTAATTGTTCTGATAAATCATTTGAATGATTTCGTAAGGGTAATTATCTATTCCAGTCCAAGCAGTATCTCCCGATTTATAAAAATACAACTTATATAGCAATAATATTATAACCGTATAATCGGAGTTTGAGTTTGGATTGGAGGATAAAACAACGTTATCGAGGTGGTGAGCTGGAACAGTATCAGGGTTCAGGTTCGGAAGATGGATTTGAACACGTGACACTAGGTGCAAAAGACTCGTGTGGGTCCCATCTTCTTCGTATACTAATATCCAATCTTTCCATGATAAAAAACATTTATTGGTAGCTTCAGGTAAGAAAAACTTACGAGTCTTTCTAGTAGAAACGTTGTAAAATCCCCGCATGTCGGGTGATGGTTCTTGTATTTTTCTGGTGTTAAAGCACCCCAAAAGTTTTCTTGATGATTTTTTCTGGGGAAGCATTAACCACGGGCTTCCGAAAGTTTTTAGCCTGAGATGTTGCTTATCTCGAGGAGCAGCAGCTCGCCATGATCTACAAACTGCACCAAATGAATCGTAATTCTCGATTGAATCCAAGTGGTTTCCGATCTCAAATAGAAGATTGTTTGGAAGTTCTACCCAATCAGGTTGATTCTGGGATTCTTCTCTAGCTTTGGGACTTCCAAAAGTTTTTTGTTTCTCCCTAGAAACAAAAGTTTGCCTTGATCTGCAAATTCCACCAAAAGAATCATCCAGGAGTTGTGCCATGAAGACCTAAACTTGTTATTGAGTAAAGTTTATGATCTAGTGAATCTCCTTTATTAAAAAAAAGGACTTCTTGTTTAATAAGAAAACATGAGATCGAGGAAACTCCATTCGCTAGTGAAGGGCGGTGGGAGTTTAGGTAGTCGCTATGTTTCAATTATAAAGGAATGTCGTGTATTATTGAGCAATTTTCCAAGTTTCCAAGTGAACCGTATCTTCCGAGAAGCCAATCTTTGTGCGGATAAGTTAGCGAAAAAAGGGGCATACATGAACGATCAGCCAATGAACCTTAACGAGCCTCCTGATTACCTTTGGACACTTATTACAAGAGACAGAAGCGAATGTGCAACTGCTAGAGTTGTACTTGACTTTGAATAAGAACTTTTGTTCGTATTGTAATTTAATGTTCTTACCGGCTTTTTAAAGCCTCTTATGTATGCAAAAAAAAAAGTGAAAGACAAGATTTAAACATTTTCTTAAATATGAATAACCTAATTTTAATTTACCTAAAAATATAGCTTACATATCAAAGTAATTGCACCACTGTCTTTTTTCTTTCTTCTTTATAAGCTAAACGGTTTCATTAAAGTATATAATAACATCATGAATTGTACACAAATTACATTTACCTAAGAGTGAAAACTTGCGGTAGTCTCAAGAAAGAATCCAGAATTTCAAGTCGAGGAAAACTATTATAATTATGAAGAAAATAATTCCCCTAAATAAACATTCACAAATTTTTTATATATCTAACAAAATTATTATAAAACATCCATAATTAGTAATAGCTATTGACCTGATTCCTTCTGATATGAAAAAAGCTTGGAGTCGGGATCAGGTGAGAGGTGATGGAAGTCAATTCAGAGTTGAGACAAGAAAGTTATGGTAGTTTTACCAACGTAACTCGAACTTGAAGATCATAGCATAAAACGGGTTGTAACCATTTTAGGTCACTTATGTGAGCCAATTAGGTCAAAAATGTTTTTGGACTTAATATAAGATTATTTGAGCTCCTATTTTCAGTACGCTTTAATTTTTTCTCAAATATTTTCATTGGAGAGAGTTCAAGTGTCTGCAGACGAGGGAAGAATGGTTTTACACCCAAAATTTACCACTCTCTGCCATTTCTCAACCTATATGTTCCATATTATAGGTTAATTCAATTCTGTTTTATATTTTGAACATGATTCTAGTACTATTCCATTGTAATTTCCTTTTAGTATGAGCTAATTTGATTTATGCTTGAAACCTGCATTGGTATAAACCCTAAATGATTTTTATTCGTGTTTTGGTAATATGGGATACCTTTTATGTATTGAAATGAATTGAACCTTTATTATCCATTGTTTATATATTTGTGCATGTTGTCTATATATACCCTGATCAAGTATAAGTAGTATGAGTCTTCTCGACTAACACCTGGGTGGGGTTGGAATTTCTGACATTAATATATAAGCACTTAGTGCCTTTTATCAGACGATATTAGCACGCTAGGTAGTCAGTAAGGCCTTGTGCTTAAACCTTCCTGAAAGCCAAAAGACTAGTAAGTTAGAAAACTAATTCGACTATGAGGGGATTTAGATGCTATTCCATCCCAGCTAATGTGAACCAAATCCAATTCGCCCTTATACCATAAACAAGATAATTGTCAATTATGTGGATTACTTGCAAGAATTAGGCATTCCACTCTCATATTTTATAAATTATTTTTAGTATTTTACTCATTTACATTTGTGTTTAAATTTTACTTATTTTCAAGTTAGTCCTTTTAATTATAAGAACTCAATACAAAATCTCCTTTATTATTATTGTTTCAATGGTAACTTAACATTCTACTGCATTCAAAACACATTATCTACATCTTTAGTAGTCTAAGTAGATCTATAGCCCTTAGGCTTATCATATTTTTGTTTGGCGACAACTTGTACATTTGCGGGGAGTTTAAGTTCCATTGGTAACACTCTATCATAATTATACAAAACCTGGAACAACCTATGTTGTAGATTTAGGTTCTAAGGCCTAGGCGGTCGACCAGGTCCTAGCGCCTAGCGAGATTACACAGGGGCCTAGGCGGAATGATTTTGAATCTCTTTGTGTAATTTTGTATATTTAGTAATATGTGTAGTAAATAAGCAATTTTAACTATTTAAGTCATAAAATTCATCTAACAACACTATAATATATATATATATATATATATATATATATATATATATATATATATATATATATATATATATATACTAAAAAATTGAGTTATAATATCAATTAAAAAATTCTCTAGAATAAGAAAAATACAAGAAGGCCTATGCAAGCATGTTTTTCCATTAATCGTCGCCTAGGCGACTATTTTTTGGCATTAATCGGTGCCTATACGGGCTAGGTGCCTATTCCACGGCGACTAAGTCGCTAGGCAAAAACGCCTAGAGTTTTAACTAGGCGTAAGCGCCTGAGAGGGAAGTTGGCGCCTAGGGCGGGAGATCTACAACATAGGGAATAATGAACAGTAACTCACATCACAAAGGGAGTCCTTGTATATTCCTTGGATTAACTAGTAATGGTATAAAATCAACAAACTAAGGATACCTATCAACGAACTGGAAATAAAGATTTATCAGAGGATATAAAGGATACAATAAATAATCACCATTCTTTACTAAAGAAGTGGCAAACTAAAAGTGTTTATTTTCCATTACTTTGCTACCATGAGTTCAAGGAAATGTGAAATTGCATATTAAATTTCATACACGCTTATTATTAACAATGTCCAGAGTTATGCAATGCAACAATTACAAATAATTATAAAGATCGATCCTACATTAGTCATCAAGTGGAAGCCGAAGTTTTGCAAATAGGCAGATCCTTTTCAACAATAGGCGGGTTCCTAAGAATAGGATTGCTTTCAAAAAAATTAACTGGTTTTATATCAAAACTGGAAGTTACCGTTGGCATAATGGGGAAATCCTCTTGGCATGGAATATGGTGGAACCCTAATGTATACCATACAACAATGTCCTTGTTCTCGATCGGGCGGTCTCTACAAAAAGAATAAATGATTCAAATTGGCTCTCTTGTTAAAGTTTTTATAATGAATTTTTCTTTTTTTTTTGTTCAAAGTTTCATAATGAATGCTTATACTTTAGAAATATTGTGGATGGCATTCATATGGTAAGGTAGGATATGTTTTACATGGAACAAGACATTGGGAATATGTGTAAAATATTATAAAACAATGAACATGTATGTAATTTAAAAATTCAGACAAATTTAAAATCTTACAAAATTTGGGGACTGATTTACAATATTACCAAACTGAATATTGATTTGAAATGCTATTAAATAAGGAGTATTTATTTAAAATATGACAAAACAATAAGTAATTTGAAACCCTATGAAACAGTTGGGATGGATCTAAATTTTATGTTGCAATTACCCTTTTTACATAGTCACATGCATGTTACATGACCACTTCTCTTTGAAAATTAACCTTAATTTAACAGTTGGGATTAAAATGAATAAGGTTAAGAAACATTACTAATTTAAATTTTTTTTGAAATAAGAGGTATGACAACAAAGGGTACATATTACATGGAGGATTCAGGATTTTACTATGAAAGGCAAAAAAATTAAAACAACATATATATGCTGAGTATGAGGCGCCAGGTCGGTTTTTTATTCTTTTTTTGGATAAATTTTAATTTGAGGAGGCTAAAAGTTTAAAATCTAGGTTTGGGGGGATAAATTCAATTTTTATTAAGGTGTCTAGAAAATTTACCTGTCGGACCATACTGCTAGAGTGTCTTCACCACGACTCTGACAAGCAAACAAACCACCTGCCCATATTTCACTATCATTATAAGGAGTAACCCAAATTTGATTATTTGTAAATGCTGCCCTCTTTTGTGGTGGATCGTCATGATCTAACAAACTAGCAGCCGTGCCACCAGGAACAACTTTGTATCCGACAGGGTTCCCTACTCGTGTCTTCTTTGACGGATTAATCACATGATATTCAGATGGATCGTAAAGGTTTATTTTAATTTGAGCATCTTTTTCAGACTTGGCAACATTTTTTTACTGCTTTTAAGTAACTTTTTCGTGGTGATTCTCCGGGTGAAGGGTGTTCTTTTTTCAAATTCACTTTGACAAATGTATTATTGGAACCATCAATGTCCATGTCGAGATAAAACGTGACATAGTGATCGTGGATTACACCGATCACATTTTCTGATATAAGTGTGCCGTAGAGGTTTTCTTGTGGGTTCACTTGGTTCATGTTGATGTAAGAAGTGCCTTTTACCAATAATATGCCGCTTAATCCGACCTGTAATTAAGAACCAACGTATAAGTTGCGGAGATTTTACATAGATATTGAACCATGATCCTAATGGAAAATTCTTCCATCATATATATAATAATTCTATACTTTCATCAATAACAAATCATATTATAAATTCACACAGTATTTTAAACTTATATGATACATCATACATATCTATTATTTTATGAATGACTAAGAATTAGTTACCGATGTAGGGTGAAAATCTTTGGTGTCTAAGTAATCATAATTTTAAACTAATATCATTCATTAAATATGTAAGAATCTATAAAAAAATGTGAGAGATCCAGTCCACTTGACAACAAAAGTTGTATGCTTAAAGCTACTAATTATGACTAAGTAATCTTAAATTTAAACTAATCTTGTTTCGTAGTGTGAAAAAATTATTCTAAAATGTTAGAAATATGTCATCTACTAGACAACACAACAAGTAGGCTACTGGTTTCGTATTTAAGTATCTCAATTTAGAATTAATATTGTTCCGCTATAATGTAAGAATATCTCTACAAATTGTGAGAACATTGTCATCTACTAGCTAGACAATATTTGTAGCTACTAAATTTGTGTATAAGTATTCTCAGTTTTAAATTAATCTTGTTTTTTCGTTAAAAATGTAAAGAACTCTCAGACTCAGTAAATGTGAGAAAGATGTCATTCACTAATCTAAATTTTGAATGATTCTTGTTAGCTAATTATATAAGATTTCTTAAAATAAAATAAAATAAAGAAAGTCATAATGGATTAGACAACAATATATCGATAGTCCCAAACCTTTACTCTGATAAGGCCATCTGTTTGGAACTCCCAGTCCACAATATAATCGTAGTTGCCTATTGATGCTACCATCCTCACCACTAGCGTCACCTTTGGTCTCACCTCTTGTGCCTATTATTTATCGTGAATATATATACATTAGAATTCTTTATCTTGTTTAATTTATTTAGAGTAATGATATATACTATTTAAAATCATACCATCCAACTATCACATAATAACATAATATGAATTGGTTGATAATTAATAAAAGAATAATGATATATATACCATCCAAAATCATACTATCCAAATACTACCTAATAACGTGGCGTGAATTGGTTAGTAATAAATTATAAATTAGATCAAGAAAATAAATAGATTAATGATTTATAACCAACCAATTTACAGCACATCATTAGGTGGTAATTGGGATGATGTGATTTTGAACGATATATATCATTACTCTTTTATTAATTACCCGTTCATCTTTATTTTTCAATTTGTCAACCTACAATATTGTTTTTGCCATTTTTACAAGTTACTCCAGTATTTTCATTTTTATATTAAATGAAGAATATAATAGAAAAATGTGTTAAAATTGGAAAATACAAGAAAAAATAATTACATATAAAAAAAGTGAATCCAAACGTATTATTTATTTGAATTTTTACAACATACTTTCACATGGTTCTATACAACCCAATACAAACATTTTAAGGTTAACAAAAAGTTCAAAATCTTTTAACTAGCTACATTGACGGAGTAAAATTCACTTTCCGTTAAGTTTGAAAGAAATTTGAGCGTAAGGAAGTCGATGCACTTATTTTAAATCACGAAAAAGTAACCCACACTTTTATGACCAAGAAAGAAGGGTGACATTAGTCGTGGCGCGGGTAAGTATAGGTGACCCGGACCATCTACTTATTAAAAAAAAGTTGACATTATTGGTCAAGGACAACATATAATTCCCAGGTCTATGTAAAATCAAATTTGATATACTTATAGTTACAACATAATAATAATACTAATACTAATACTAATAATAATAACAATAAAAATAGTGATATATACCACCCAAATTCATATTATCCAACATACCATCCATGAAGTGGCGTGGTTTGATTGGAAGTAAATCGTCAATTTACTTATTTACTCGATTTAATTAACGTTTTACTTCCAACCAAATCACGCCACATCATGGGTGGTATGTTGGATAGTATGATTTTGGATGGTATATATCATTACTCTAATAATAATAATAAAAATAATAATGATAATAATAATAATAATAATAATAATAATAATAATAATAATAAGAGTAATTATATATACCACCCAAAATTATATCACCCAAATACAACCCAATGACGTGGCGTCAATTGGTTGGTTACAAAACTTTAATCTATTTATTTTCTTGATCTAATTAAAGATTTGTAACCAAGCAATTCACGCCACGTCGTTGGGTGGTATTTGGGTGGTATGATTTTGGGTGGTATATATAATTACTCTACTAATAATAAATCTTACTCCGATAGTAATTATAGTATCTGAGTGTCTCCATCCAATATCGCCACCATAGCTTTCAAACACACAAATCATGTTTGATCTCATATAAGGTATTCCATCAGGAGCTGCAAACACACTGTCCATGTAATAAGCATTTCGTGGGCAATCATTAAGCGGGTCAAGAGGCATAGCTAGTAACCCGAACCCGTATTCACCCGCATCCATATACGTTAGGAAGTACCACGCATCTGTAGGGTCCATATATGGTACAAACATCTCAGATGTGAATCCTTTATACATCACATTCCTTAACTTTCCAGTTTCCGGGTCCTGAACCATTGCCCTAGAAATGATCACACCGGCTCTCAAGTCAGGTTTCAAGTGAAATTCCCAATTTGCCCATTTTACTAGATGACCGTCTTTAATTGTGAAACTTGGACCTTTTGGTTGCTCAAGTGAAATTGGATTTATCGAATATAATTGTCGACTAGTTTGAGCTGAGTAACGGTAGTCCGTGTTGGTGGCCTTGGGTATCGGTATGTTACCTCCCCGATCAGAAATTTCTATGACTTCTTTGGTATCAATGTCAAGAAGCACAGTTAAACCTTCGATAGGTCTCATGTAGAAATTCGCGGTATCTTTCGTGGTATAACATTGTATTTTAACCAACCTTTTATTTTCTTCTTTTTTACCTAAGAAAAGAAAATTGTAAGAAAATAGAAATTTAATGAGGGATTATAAATCCTTGTCCCAGTGCCGATCCAAGATATTATGATTTCGAAAGAGATTAGAAAAATTGGCCACGTCTAATTATAAACACGGTTACAAATTGATTTAAAAATTATACAAAAATAAATATTTCTTTATGTTTTAAATCATATTTGTATTTGTTAATCTTTCAATAAAAGTAATATACTCTTTTAATACATTTTGGTTTAATTTTACATGTTTAATTTTTTTTTATAAATAACTATTATATTGAAATTCAAATCTTGAGATTTATTTTAAGTCTCTTGTATTTTTATTTAAATTAAATGAGAGATAAAATAAATGTATATTCAATTTAAGGATACGGAATTTACTGGACTTATGGTGATCGGTTAGTTAATAAAGAGGTAGAATTAATGTTAAATTTGATATGACTTGTGAGTTGAAATCATCAAAGATATAAGTTGATGGTCGACTCATAGAACCGTTTTGAGTACCTATATGTGTTTATTAGAATTTTTAAATAAACTATATATTTATTTGGTCACATAATAAATTATGAACTCTATCTTTAGATACTTAACAAAAATTATAAAAATCTAATAAAATTAGTAAAAAAGCCTAAAAGTGACTTTTTAGAATATATTTTGCATAAAAATAATAATTTTAAAATGTTTTTTCTAAAAATATTTATAAACCATAAGTAATAATTGTCTATTTTTTATATTTGCTCTAATATATATTAAAGAAATATCTATTGAAAATTTGACTTTTGACCTTTAATATATGTTGAAACAATGGGCATAAAGGATTTTTAATATTTTGGTATCGTGGACAAGTGTATTCTTGATTACTTTCAAAATTGTTTGAACACAGATACAACGTAATCAATAAATATTGAATCAAATGATTTAATTTTAGTAAGCACTCCATTTATTTAGTTTAAATAACATGGTTTTGGTATTACCGTCGTGTTTTGAGTTATTATTGATTGTTTAGTTAGTTAGCCGAGAATCCATGGTTGAATTACCTACTTATATGAGGCCTAATGAAGTTAAACCTAACACCCATGATGATGAAAATTACATAGGCAATCTACACAAATTAGAGTAACTAACATGTCATATTTTTCTGAACTAACTTTTCGAGACTTGGGGATTGGTTCGTTGCTGAAAGTTGAAATGGTTACTTTAGAATTAATTTTTTTGTAATAGTTAGATTAATTTTTTATTCAAAATATAATATATGTAACTTAAGGATTATAACGTATTAACTGTTTGCGTTTGTCTTGTACTCGAGTTATATAGCTTTAAATTTTGAGTTATAATAACTTTAGAAGTTATTGTTTTACTATAAATTAATGTTATATTAGTGCAATAATGTAATTTGGAAATGTTTTGGGCCACAATTATATTTTTTAATAAGAATTAATCTTCTTTTTATAATATCAAAAAAATTGACCAACTTTGACTACTTTTAACCTGGGTAAACCCGACCAGCTCAAGGTGAACCCAACCAAAGAAGATTTCTACCTTTTGGGAAAATTACATGGTTGGTAATCCAATTTCCCAACACGAGTTACTTACCCAAAATTTAGAAATATTCCTAATCTGCGACTGCGGGTAATCCGACCCTTTCCTTACCCTGTTATCTAGTTATAGATGATCCAATTTGGTATACTATATTTTGAGGTCAAATGTATTCTAAACCATGAATCTTGAATTTTGAATTGTACAAAATCATTTTAAAAGTTAAAAAAAAATCTTAAATGTATATATATATGTATATATATATATTTCCAAAGGTCGGGAACATAACTTTTGGGCCCCGGATTCTATGAGAGTTTTCTCAACCTTTTAGTAAGAAAAAGACATTACCCCCCCCCCCCCTTCCAAACCTATATATAGGGTTAGCATGGATCAAATACGGACTCTTCAGATTTCTAGTGGATACTCATTTGAATATAGACCATTAAGGAATACGAGGATAGATTTTAAGGCATGTTTGGATATAGGAGGGATTCTTTGGTAATGGAAAGGAAGGGAGAGGAGAGTATTAAGTGTTGTTTGGATTGAGTAGGAAAGAAGATGAAATATTAATAATTAATTCTTTAGATTTTATATTTAGATATCAAAAATAATAGAAAGGAAGGGATTATTTTATAACTAAATTACTTTTGTACCCCCAATAGAATATATTATAATAAAAAAATACAGATAATAAAGATATTTTACGATTTAAAATGATAATCCAAACAAATGAAGGATACCTACTGTCCTTTATAACAACTTCCACCTCCTTCTAATCCCTCCATCCAAACAACCCCTTAGGCATGAGTGATTTAAGGATGTTTGGACGATCTCGTATCTCAGAAGTTTTTATCTAGTGAATTTGGATCATAGAAAAATGATCATGATCGATATGTAATATAGATATGTATATACACATGGTCAAACAAATATTAAATTAGATTTAATTAATTCATAAATATAAGAAAATTTTATTATTACCATCTAATATATATAAAGCTCCAAATATATTTCGAAATTTGTTTCTACAATCTCAAGGGTATTATAGAAAATTATGAAGGTAGGGTTCTATCTTATTTAAATTCCAAATGAACTATTAATATATAAGATTCTTGATGAGTCGTGTTACTCTTAGAATAATTTTGGCTTTTTTGTTGGTATTTTTGAGTTTTATAATCGTAGTCTTTATCCTTACTTTAAAATATTGGATGATATCAATATTTTAAAAAAATCATATATGAATAATGCTAGATATTATTTTAAATCATATCACACAAATATATCTATGATATATATTTTAAATAGTGTACTCATATCGTTTATTTTAATATAATTATTTACTTTTTTTAATTATTAGATCATTTAAAATCTACATTATAATTGAAATTTAGATGATATGATTTTGATTCATATTAAATATTACTCTTTATATAGAAAAAATTATAATAAATATTTCTTTTACCAAACCATCCAACCGAGATAGGCAAACAAACAAGATCAGCAATATCCACACCACGTCTAATAATCGTCTGGTTAAAATCGGCATTAGCAAGTGGAGCCCACGTCAAGGTCATATCCTCCATAGTCATAATTGGGTATCCCGAAAGGTGGCTCATTTCTTTCTGGATCACTTCACTTGTTTGAATATTAATAATAAGCACGTGGGAAATATTTTTGGCACGTGCAATAACCAAAGCTTTCCTAGGTGGTAAATCATCACCTAAAAAATAGATGATAAATTAGTTATTAGTTTAGATCCAAAATAATTAGTTATTAATGAATGAAATTTTACAATATATATTTGATATTCTAATTTACATGAAGAGTATTGTTGGCATATTGTCCCTTATAGTTTGTTTTTATGTGACAAATCTTCGTGTGACTACTTTCTCTAGTTGTCGTTATCTATTACTATCACATGTGCAACATATCATTTGTTATATCACATATCATTCGTGCAATACAACAAGCTAAAATGTGCATCATATCATTTTGATCTTATAAACATGTTTTATGTTATATCATATTGTATGCAAATTATCTCTAAATGGTATCAACTATATTTTCATATATTGTAAAATTTGGAACATTTCATATGTCAAGTGCAAGAGCATCCAAACATTTTTTTTTTCTCATACAAAAACATGCACTTTTAGTTTCATATTATTACTCATGTTTTGTGTCATATCTGAATGTGTGTTTAGAATTGACTGTTCATTTGAACTACATATATTTTAAAATTTCACAAGTAACATTTTATTTGTTGAAAGTTTTTCTATTCACGTGACGAATCAAAAATTTGTAAAATGCAATTACAGTTTAATTCGACAACCTTGCATAAGAATGAACCGGGATAGCAATCCATTTCAAGAACCCATGTTGAGCACAATAACGGGACGATGTTTTAGGTAAAGACGACGTTGTTTCAACTCATCATCAATATAATCGTTGGAACCAAGAGCTGCCACATGGATTCTAGCCATTGGGAGTCAGATCGACAACGTGTTTTGTACGAACTAGGATCCATATTTCAAAGTACATTTCCACGTAGATAATCTTGTTAGGGTAACAAAATTCCTATAAATAATATACATTTTCAGCAACAACTTAACCCTTCTCTCCACCATCTTTATACATCTTTGGAGACCAAATTAAGCCATTAAATCCAAGCTCAAATTGTGTCAATCTTCATCAGCAAAGTTTAATCGAACATTATCATTTTACTAATAACTCAATAAAGAGTTAATCTACAAGTATCACTTTATCATCCACCCTTTAAGGAGTCAACAAGTTTCACTTTGTTATCTACTCTTTAGGAGATTTTAGTTATTAGAATATTAACTAAACATTTAGAGGTTTTATATCCTACTCTATATTAGAGAAGAGATGATCTAGAGGTTGAGACTGAGCCTAGTAAAAATCTTACTTAGGACGTGACTTAGCCCGGTAAAACTCTCGATTTAGGTTCGCGACTGAGCCAAGAAAACGAGAAGATTAATGGATGAGCTTAAAAACCCTAAGATGGACACCTTAGGTAGTGGATGTGGGGTAATCAAACCACTCTAAAGGATTGTGTAACCTCAATCCGCATACTTTTTACTTTATATTGTGGTATAGAAATGCATAAGTATTTATCAACTAATACTATCGTGTTTACTAGTTATCAAGTGTTTAATAAAATCTCTCAAAGTATTTTTAAACTTATATTATCTTCAGAAATATTTTTAGTTAATAATAACATTGATTAGAGTTACATTCACCCCATACGACTCACATGTGCTACCAGAGCCTAACTTCAATATATTACTTAACCGTAATTGATTTAACAACATGGAAACTAATCATTAGGAAGGTGTATCTATTACTAGATCCCATCTCTTTATAGTTACAAACTATAACTATTGGAAGAAGAGGATGGGGATATATCTTCAAATGTTTTGATTATGAACTAATAAAAATAACCAATAAAGAACCTTATGTTCCTTACAATGAAACCAAGAATAACACCAGAGAAACTGTGATCACCAATTAAGTGAATCCTAGTGAAGAACTTACTAATAGTGATAAGT
Organism: Nemophila menziesii; assembly: GCA_029959085.1. Classification (NCBI taxonomy): domain Eukaryota; kingdom Viridiplantae; phylum Streptophyta; class Magnoliopsida; order Boraginales; family Hydrophyllaceae; genus Nemophila; species Nemophila menziesii. Next base: position 172,628 of record JARWIR010000109.1, read on the forward strand.
TTAACTCTCCAAATATCTTAGAGCTTTAAACACCTTGATTTGTGGATTGCCTGAGCCGTAATATTTGTGTTAGTGAATATGAACCGGTTCATGTTATTTGGGAGTATTTGAAGCTTTCCTATTAAATAATTATTGATGTCAAGGAAACAAAGTTTGGACTATTCATCACCCAATATGAAATGTTTAGAATGAAGTCCAAAGAAAAAATTCTTTTTGCTCTTCCGAAGAAGAACAAGACTAAGGTAGTTGCTAATGTGGAGGAAAGCGACTAGTCCAAAATGACTACTCACGAGTTTATTCTCAACCTCATGACATATGAAACTGCTTATAATCAAGACAGGATACAGTTTGAAGAATAGAAAAAAACTCCAAAGAATAATCTTTCTTTACATGCATCTCACCGAAGAAAAGAGAAAAAAAATAAGAATCCCATAGTGAAAGTGATGAAGATGTTGAAGGTTCCATTAGATTGGATAATAATAAGCTATTGGAGCACTTGAAGTGTTATGCTCAACCTAGCTAAAAAAAAATCATTTTATGGAAGAGACATGAAGGGTAAAATAAAAGAAAATTATATTATTACTAAGAAGATGGTTACTACAGAACACATTCCCCTGAGTTTCTTGAGGAAAGCAAAAATGATGGTCATAGGGCCAATTTCGTTGCTTGCACGACCATTAACGATGATTAGATAAACTCAAACTCTAACTTGTGTTTATCTCATGACGGTATTAAGAATGATATTCAAATTACTTATAAATCTCTTTTAAATAATTTTGAGTATTCTATTTAAACAAACACTCTATTAACTACCAAACTGAAAAATAAGCAAAAACAAAAACAATTTTTGTGTCTTTGATTTTTTTAAAGGAAATTATAAGTTTGATAATGAAAATTCTTACATAATTAAAGAAAATGATTCATGATCCCAAAAAGTCAAGGAGTTTGAGAAAATTGTTTTGAAATTTATAAATGGTCAACAAAACTTGGAAAAAAACAAATTTTGAGAAAATGGTGTATGTTCAATCCTTTTATCAAGCAAAATATTTTTGAAATATATCTCTGTAAAAATGTCCCTATCACAAGGAGTGTCTTTTTCTTGTAGTAAATATTCTTGCACCTATTGTGAAAAACATGGCATATTGCATATAATTATTATTATCAAAACCAATTGGCTCCATAGTATCTTATTAGCAAAGTTCAACGTACATTACAAAGGGTACTTTTAAACCTTAAGGGCCCAAAACATGTTGGGTACCTAGTACCTCGTCTTTGTAGTTGTAGGAAAATGAGCAGTAAGAGACTTAGTGGTTGATTCCTTAATGATGGGTGCTCTAAATCATAATGAAGATTGAAAATGGATAAAATATTCATTTCTCTTTGCTTATCTTGCTTTCATAATTATATGTCTTTATTTGTTATATGGTGTATGAGAATTATCTTCTCTTGACTCTAGTCATTCACATAGTCTATTTTACGGCTATTTGCACGATTCCTATTAAATTCGATATGTATGCTTGCTTGCTCATTCTTAAGGAGAAAAGCAATGCTTTAAAAAAATTGACATGCTTATCCTTTTTTTGACGAAGACAAAAGGGAAAAAATATTGTGTTGATATGTTGCATACAGGTTATCTTTTATGATATCATCTGTTATGACATGTTGTAGTATGAGATATCCATACTTTAATATTATTTGTTGCATTTTTTTCATCAAACTAACATATGCATATATTGAATAGGAATCATGCCTCGAGAAAATCCATTTATGTTGCATAAATATGTCATTAGATGAATGTTTTGTTGAAAGATTTGCCTCATAAAAGGGAGAGAATATTGACATATTGCCCATTCAAGATTGTTTTTATGTGACAAAACTTTGTATGACTACTTTCTCTAATTGTTATTATCTATTATTATCACATGTGCAATAAATCATATATTCTATCACATACCATTCATCCAATACAACTAACTAAAATATGCATTCTATGACTTTGATATTATAAATACATTTTATGCTATATCTTGTTGTGTGTATATTATCTCTAAATTGTGTCAAATAAATTTTTATATGTTATCTCATTTAATATATTTCATATGTCAATTGCAAGAGTATCCAAATATTTTTTTATCATGCCAAAACATGCACTTCTAGTTTCATATTTCATACTTATATCTTGTGTCATATCTCTGTGTGTTTAGAATTAACTCTTGAGTTGAACTACAAATATTATTAGAATTTCACGACTGTTATTTTGTGTGTTGAAAGTTATTTCATTCGGGCCACAAATCAAAAACTTGGAAAATGCAATTATAGTTTAATTATGCAACCTTGCACAAGAATGAACCGGGATGCCTATCCATTTTGGGGACCCATTTTGGGCACAAAATGAGATGACGTTTTAGGTGACGACGACGCCGTTTCCACTCGTCAGTAATATAACCGTTGGAACCAATAGTTTCCAAAGGATTCTAGCCATTTGAAGTCAAATCGACAACCCATTTTGTACTAATCAGGATCCTGATTTCGAAGAACATTGTCACGTTATATGCCACGTAGATAATTCCGTTGGGAACACAAAATGGCTATAAATAAAATCCATTTTTCAGCAACAACTTAGCCCTTCTCTCCACCATCTTTATACATTTTGGAGAATAAATTAATTCATTAAATCCAAACTCAAATCAAGCCAATTTTCATCATCAAAGTTTGATCAAATATTATCACTGTATAATTCATTCAAGGAGTTCATCTACAACTATCACTTTAAGGAGTCAACTAATTTCACTTTCTTATTTTTGTTCATTGTAATACTCATCAAACATTAAAAGGTTTTAACTCTTCCTCTAAATTAGAGACGAGTGTGTTTAAAGGTTGAGATTGAGCCTATAAAAACTCTCACTTAAATGTGACTTAGCCCATTAAAAATATCGATTTAGGTTTCGTGATTGAGTATGGTAAGAAGAACGGTGAACAGTTTGTCGTTGAGGCCAAAAAGCCACCTTGTATCAAATTTTTTTCACCGATAAGAAACCAAGAAATTTAGTGGATGAGTTTAAAATCCTAAGGTTGCTCCCTTATGTAGTAAATGTAGGGTAAACGAAAAACTGTAAAAGATTGTGTAATCTCTATCCTTACACTCTTTACTTTATGTTATGATATAGAATTGCATATGTTTATATCAACTAATACTATCTTGTTTTACTAGTATATATGTGTTTGATAAATCACTTAAAGAGTTTTCAAACTTATATTATCTTCCAAAATATTTTTAATTAGTAGTAACATTGATTATAATCTAACCAGTTGGGTTAGCTCAACTGGCCAGAGCCTTGCTATTTCTTCAACACTTAAAAGGGAGGTCCATGGTTCGAATCCCCTCCCTAACGGGTGTAAAGTAAGAGGTACAATGCTCGAACCTCTCCTTGAACATGGGTAACCTAATTCTGATTTACCATGAGAATATATATGGGGAGACATGTATATCTCAATGTGATAGTCGGGTGCGCGCAAGTTAGCCCGCATCACCCATGTAAAAAAAAAAAACATTGATTATAATCCAATTCACCTCCTCCCATCCTAGAACTCACAAGTAATTATGCCGTGATTAAAAAATTTAGAGATCAAAATTTACTTGATTTAAAATGACTCTTACATAAAAAAAATACGTAAAAGAATAATTTTTTACTCAAGCGTTCTTTTATCGATCTTTAGTTTTTAAACTTTTTTAATTAAGCAAGCACTCTTTTTTATAATATATCTAAAAATTACTCTTACTCAGATCATGAATTTTGGCCTTAAACTAATTATCAAACTAAAATTAGTATTAATTTTATTTCATTAAACAACGATAAATCATGGAACTACAATTTTTTTTCTATAAAATTATATTGATTTTGTCTAAATTTCCTGACTTTATTTGTTCCACTAACTTTCTAAAAGTTCCACTTGGACCTACAGCGAGAGCTGCCTTCGAACCCAAACAACCCACTTGGCCCTATCATTAAAATTCTTGCCTCAAAAAAATACACTAATACAGTACGTCTTCTAATTTTTAGTCTCCAGAAAAAATTGTTAAATCCATCCCATGTCAATAATTATAAGATATCGGGATTCTTGATATACTAGTATAGTCTAGAGGTTAGATTGTTATTAAACAAAACCTTAGGGACTACATTGTAATTATATGATAAGAGTAGAGTAGCTTGAGGTTTATAATGTCAAGACTCCATTGAAGGTTACAGAGGAAGAAGAAGAAGATGAACAAGACAGAGAGAGAAAGAGGAAAGAAACGATTATAGTGTATTATTCATCTTATTGAACTTAAGCTGAAAAATGAGCTTAATACATTGTTTAAATAGTTGTTATAACTAACCAACTAACTCTATAATAATTACAATGTAGTCCCTAAGGTTTTGTTTAATAACAATCTAACCTCTAGACTATACTAGTATATCAAGAGCCCCCCTCAAGCGCAACATGTATATTAGATATGTTAAGCTTGGACAAATTGTTGTGAAACTCGACTGAACCAAGTGGTTTTGTAAACATATCTGCAAGTTGTAAGTTTGAAGGGATATGAAATAATTTGATCAAACCTTCTTGAATTTTCTCGCGTGTTATTTTGCAATCGATGTCGACATGTTTTGTCCTTTCATGATGCACCGGATTCGTGGACATTGCAATAGCGGATTTGCTGTCTGAATACACAAGTGCTGGTGTACAATTATCAATGCCATAGTCTTTTAACGCGTAAATTAACCATTGAATCTCACAAGTCAGAGCAGCTAGTGCTCTATACTCTGCTTCAGCTGAAGAACGACTTATGGTTGTTTGTTTTTTGCTTTTCCATGAAATTAATGATTCTCCAAGAAAAATACAGAATCCTGTGATGCTTCTTCTTGTATCAAGGCATCCAGCCCAATCACTGTCACAGTATGCTTTGATTTTTAGTTCAGAAGCTGAGGAAAGAAATAAGCCCTGTCCAGGTGTTTTCTTGATGTAGCGTAAGACTCTTTGAGCAGCTTTCCAATGGCTATTGCATGGTTTTGCCAAGAACTGACTTAGAGAATTTACACAATAAGATAAGTCTGGTCTTGTGATGGTTAGATATAGTAATCTCCCAATTAACCTTCTATATGATGAAGGATCTTCATATTCTTGATCATCTTCTTGTCTTAGTTTTGAAGTTGTTTCCATTGGAAAATTTGTTGGTTTTGCAGCCATGACTCCACATTCATTTAAAATGTCAAGGGCAAATTTTCGTTGACATAAAGTAATGCCAGTTGAGTTTCGAGCTACTTCTATACCTAGAAAGTATTTTAGTTCACCTAGATCTTTAATTGTGAACTCGGAGTGTAGATGAGTCTTTAGGTTCCTTATTTCATCCATACTATTGCTTGCAAGTATAATGTCATCAACATATACTAAAAGTGCTATGAATGTAGTGGTTGATTTCTTGATGAAGAGACTGAAATCACTTGATGAATGGACAAAGCCATAAGATATTAAGGAAGATGATAATTTTGCAAACCATTGGCGAGAAGCTTGTTTTAAACCATACAAGCTTTTATTTAACTTGCAAACGGTTCCCTTCTGAGCTTGAAGGCCTTGTGGTATATTCATATAAACTTCTTCATCTAACTCCCCATGTAGAAATGCATTATTTACATCAAGTTGATGTAAGAACCATTTGTTTATTGAAGCTAAAGCAAGTATGATTCTTATTGAAACAAGCTTTGCCACAGGAGAGAATGTGTCAAAGAAATCAAGTCCTTCTTGTTGATTGTACCCCTTTGCAACTAGCCTTGCTTTGTGCCTTTCTAATGAACCATCTGCCTTGTATTTTAGTTTAAAAACCCATTTGCTTCCAATATGTTTCATTGAAGATGTTTGAGGAACAATTGTCCAAGTATTGTTTTCTTGAAGAGCTTTAAGCTCCTTTTGGATTGCAGAAATCCATTCTTTAGAAGTTGAGGCTTGTTTGTAAGTTTTTGGTTCTATTTGAGAAGATATATTCTCAATATAATTGGCATATTTTGATGTAAGTCTCGAAGTATTAACATAATCTTGTATTGGATAAAGTGGTTGAGTTTTTGAGGTGATATGAGAAGTTGAGTGGTATATATAATCCTTCAAATATGAAGGTGGTTGTCTATTTCTTGTTGGTCGAGTTTGTTGAGATGTGGTAGGTTGATTGATTGGGTTTTGTATGTTATGTTGATCAATGGTAGTGTTATGATTGAGAGGTTCTACATATGTATTAGAAGGAGGGAAAAGAAAGGTATGAAGGTTCTCAATAGGTTTAATTTCTGAGAAGGGAAAAACTGTTTCATGAAAGATCACGTTTCTTGAGACTAGTATCTTGTTGTTTGGTATGTCAAGAACTTTGTAACCTTTTGTAGCAGGAGGATAACCTAAGAATACACACTTTATAGCTCTACTATCAAACTTTGATTTGTTTTGTTGAAGTGTTGATACATAGCAAAGTGATCCAAACACTCTTAGATGATGTAATGTAGGTGGTTTGTTGTATAAATTTTGATAAGGTGTAAGATTATTCAATAAAGGAGTAGGCAACCTATTGATTATATAGGCAGCTGTAAGTATAGACTCAGACCAGAATTGTAGGGGAAGATTTGATTGAAACATGATAGCCCTGGCAGTTGTTAATAGGTGTTGATGTTTCCTTTCCACCAACCCATTATGTTGTGGAGTTTCAACACAACTCAATTGATGGATTATACCATTAGATGTATAGAAGGTTTGGAGGTTAAACTCAGGTCCATTATCTGACCTTAACACTTTGATTCTCAAATCAAACTGAGTTAACACCATTTTATAAAAATTGTTTAAATGAATGTGAACTTCTGACTTATTATGCATTAAGTATATCCAAGTTCCTCTTGAAAAATCATCAACTATTGTTAAGAAATACCTATGTCCTGTATGAGAGACTTGTTTGAATGGACCCCATATGTCACAATGTATTAAATCAAAACAAGCACTTGAAGTAGAAGTAGATACAAGAAAAGATAATTTTCTTTGTTTAGCAAAGTGACACGGTTCACATACACTATCTTGTAAAAAAACAATAGATGAATCAATTTTCTTGAGAGCATGTAGTTTAGCTCTTGATGGATGACCTAACCTAGAATGCCATATATCACTCTTCTTTGTTGAGACAGCTAGGATTTGATGAGATGGTGAGGAGTTCATATAGTACAATCCATTTCTTTCATAAGCAATCCCAATCGTCTTCTTGCATAGATGATCCTGTATAGTGCAATAAGAAGAAAAGAAAACAACTGTAACAGCTGAATCTTGTGTTAATTTGGATATTGAAAGTAAATTGCACTTGAATTTTGGAACACATAGCACATTTTCTAAAGTAATGTCATTATTTAAGCTAATATTTCCTTTGTGTGTTGCATATATGACCTCTCCATTTGGCAATGTAACAGGAATATGAACAATTTGAGGCTTATTTATGTACATAGATGCTGAGTATATCAAGTGATCTGTAGCACCTGTATCTAAAATCCAAGAAGATGTGCAAGAATTACCTTCATTGATTGTGACTTGATGGACAGCCGGATTGCTCATCTTCTCAGTGTGTGCAAGAGCCATAAGCTTACTTATCTCCTCAGGTGTGAATTCATAGCTACTAAGCGGCTTATGTTCTTGTTCAATCTTGAGTTCTTCTTCAACATCAACAAGATGTGCAGAATGTTGTTGGTTTTGAACAAACCTTTTTCCTTTAGGTCCTCCCCATCCAATTGGATATCCATGTAGCTGATAACATTTATCCACTGTATGACCATTATACCCACAATGTGTGCAAATAACTCTCTTCTTCTCTGCGTAATTGTTTGATTTTTGGTTGTTCTTTGAGTAAAAGGCATGAGTTGGTGCAGAAAAGGATGAATTCGACAGTAACCTTTGACTCTCTTCTTGAATAAGCATTGCAAAAACTGAGTTAATTTGTGGTAAAGGAGTCATTAACAAGATTTGGCTTCTTACTGCAGCAAAAGAATCATTTAGCCCAATCAAAAACTTGATCACGAAGTCACTATTTTGTCGCTCAATTAATGTATCAAGAATTCTGCAGCTGCATTGATTCATATTTCCACATGAGCATGTAGGCATAGGCCTAAAGTGAACATATTCATCCCAAAGTGTTTTGATCTTTGCGAAATACTCAGAAATCGAGCTTGAATTTTGAGAAATCGAGCTCAATGATTTCTCAAGAACAAAGACCCTTGTACCATCACTTTTACCAAATCGCGTTTTAAGCTCTTTATAGAGATCATGAGCTGAGTTTACATACAATAAGCTACCTCTGATTTCTTTAGAAATCGAATTAAGAAGCCACGATAGAACTAAGTTGTTAGCTCTGTTCCAAGCCGAAATCTTAGCCTTGTATAGTGGTGCATAAGGTACGTCAAAAAAGGTGAGGGTGATTATGAAGACTAGGTTCAAGAGAAAGAACATATTTTTTCTATCCATTTTCTATAAGTGAGTGTGTTATGGGACTAATTGAAGGATTTATATAGAGAAATTCGTGTGTGTGTTAGATCAAGCATTTAATTTTTTTGATTAGAAAGCAAAAGCCAAATAAGTAGTTTTTTCTTTTGATTAGAAGCCAAAAGCCATATATGAATGATGATATAACGCGTGGGACAAGGATCCTCTACAAATTAAATCTAAATCTTTTTTTAAATTTTTTTTCCATGAATACGACCAATTAAATTATATTTAATTGTAACTTAAAATCATTGAACTATTTTATATATATATATATATACATATATATATATATGAGTTAGTTACCTAAGAGGATCACACACCACCGTTTCGGCCTAAAGGTACCAAACCAACAAAGTGACCCAAGTACCCCTAAATTACAATCAATGTAGTAACTTGCCAGATTAATAAAATGGTAGTGAAACCCACGCGTCCTACTATAGAAGCTCTAAAGGTGAATCAAATGCAAAGCGGTCTGCAGAGCAAAAGGAAACAAATCGAATCATCTCCACGAATCATGCGATCCCACCAAAAATAGGTCATCAATCTATCGATTGTTTTGTGTGGAGATCTTCATAGTATTTGCAGGTGCAAGGAAAGAAAATGGTGAGACCTCCGTTGAAGAGCAAGGAGAAGAACTAGTTTTGTGAATTCGAAAAATTTGAAGAATCGATTATTTCCCAAGTGGTTTGTGAATTTGTATGTCAAAAATTGGGTTTGAGTTCTGTGTTAATGGATAATGGGTTGACATTGTCATGTGTTCGGAGTATAACAATGCTGATACTTGTTTTTGAATTATGCTGGTATTTCAATGCAAGAATAGTGGTGTTCATTTGTAAAGGCAAGATGTGTGACTTGACTGTGTTTTTTGGTGAAATTTTAATTTAAAATTAGTGATGTATACTAGTTAATGGATGGTGTAATGTTTAGATTATCATATTTCTTGGAACAATAATGAGAACCATCTTTAGATTGAGCTATACGAATACAGCTAGATTGCAGAGCTTGAAAACCGCTTAAAACGTTGGGAGGTTCTTACAACAAAATCCAAGAAAGAAGACGATATACTTATTAATCTATAATTGATTAGTTCTTGTTAATAAGTCTAATTAATAAACGATATATATGGATGTGTTTCAAGTGTGTAAAAATATAGCAACATAAAAGACAGTTAATGATCTTGTAATTGATTTGGTGAATTTTGTCTTTTATATTACATATTTAAAATTTAAGAATTATTTTATTATTAAATAGGAAATTTTAGGAATAAGTAGAAAATTCGGAACCTTTTAAAATAAAATTAAATTTTATAAAAGGTGGTGTATAAGTATTTGATCTATTTTAGGTAAAAACTCTAAAAAATTAAAACGCTCAAATCAACCTTGATGATTAGAAATGCCACCACTAACTTTTTTTAATAACACCAACCAAATCCTTTATATAAAGCTCTCAATTATAAAGTGACACTTGCTTATGGTGTGGATACCAATGGCGCTAGAAAATGATTACATATATATATATAATATTATATGGAAATATTTCCCGGACAAAAAAAAAATATGGAAATATTTCCAAAATTGGAACATGAGCATGAACGGTTTTTTTTTTTTTTTTTTTGACACCAGCATGAACGGTTTGGTGTTGGTTGATGTTGATTTTTTTTTTTTTTTTGGACATGGTTGATGTTGATGGGTTGTGAATTTCTTTCCTCAACAACTCATCCCACTATACTTGTCATATGTGTGTCCTTCTTTTAAGTTTTGTTTCCATATTATTTATTATTCTATATTTTCCATTTTAATAGTCTTTTATTATTCTTCTATCCTTTATATTTTCAAAACTATTAACGGTGAATTATATATAAGGTCTTGAAAAATATCTTTCTTCTCTATAAAGTAGTTCCAAAAATGATATTCTTCTTAGGGACCTCATTTTTTTACAATAGTCTTTCCTACCCTTACTAACACTAAAAGACAAAAAAATGTGATGTCACTGTTTCTCTCTCCACTACCTACCACTAACCACCTACCTCCAAACTCCCACCACCTACCACCAACCTCAAACCTCCGACCTCCCACCACCGACCACCGACCTTCGACCACGGACCTCAGGCCACCAGTCACCGGTCACCGGAAAAAATATAGAGTACTCCGAGAATTTGCTGAGTACTCCGACAATTTTGCTGAGTACTCTATATATTTAAATAAGTACTCTATATATCCAACCACTGACCACCGACTGCCAGAAAATTGCGAAATACTCTAAGAAAATCTCGGAGTACTCTAAGAAAATCTCAGAGTACTCTAAGAAAATCTCGGAGTACTCTGAGAAAAACTCGGAGTACTCTTAAAAATTGAGGACTAATATAAAAAAAATTAATGAACAATTTATTTAACGAAAGTAAATGAGTATTACTAAAACAAATATATTATCTCATATATAATTACACAAGCCAAAAAAAAAATACTACCTGGTTTGACCAGATCTAGATCTGGTCAACCTACTGAAAAAAAAAATTACACGCTGCTTCTTCTTCACGCGCGTTTCACCGCTGCCATGGTCAAGAAACCCACCACCGCGAGCTCAGTGGTTCTCTTCGCGAAGCAACCAACATTCGAGCTTAACCACCATACCACGATCACAACCACCACCACACGAACACCACACGAAGACAGCAGTTACCACGATTGAGAAGCTCCGCCACTGCAACTCAAAAAATTAACGCCACTGCAACTCCTCCATGGCTGAGCACGAAGCCACTGTAACTCCGGCGAACAACACATCGAACCACCACCACATATCGAACCAGCGGCGCGGAGTTCAGATCTGTAAAGCTAGATAAGAAATACAACGGCTATGGAGCTTCAGGAACAAAAACCGCCATTGCTCGACTGAAAACCGCCATTGCTCGAGCTCGACTGATGACTGCCTTATTCGCCAGAGAAGAAGGCAACTACCACCCCTGCCAAGGCAACCACCACCATTGCGAAGGCAACCACCACCGTGCGCCTTCCTGTGGTTGAAGATCCGGAGTTGTTAAACTTCATTTCGTGATTTCCGGAGTTGTTGAGCTTCATTTCATGATTTCCTCCATGGATGACGGTAGGTGGAGCTTTCTTGCAGCGGGCGTGAAGCTTTCTTGCAGCAAAACAGTAACTCCGGTGAACTCCATGGATGTGTTATGGTGGTGGTTCCGTGGATGTGTTATGGTGATGGTGGTGTTTTGGTGGAACCTCCATGGCTGCCATGAGAGGTTGCGAGAAGGGTGGTTGTGGTGGTGTGTTTTAGTGGTGGTGGTGGTTTTGGAGCTACTCACATCGGAGGGGAGAAATGGGGAGGAGAGGGAGGTGAGAGAAACTGGATCTGGATCTGAAAATGTAGTTTGTGGTATCTAAATTAATATATATAGGAAAAGAAAAAATAAAACGAGGGTAGAAAGCTGGTGGTCCTTTGTGTGTTCTAAAATAAATGAAAAAGTAATTGAACCACAACCGCAAGTGTACGATTGTCCCAAGTAGTAATAAGTGATTCTAGGATCGTTCGCAGGGACGGTTTGGTTAACTACAATGCTTATCGAATAATGAATGGTTGCACTTATGAAAGCAAATAAAGATATAATGATTGATTTGGTTTTTGTATTAATTCTAATTAATGAAAGACTAAATATAAAATGCAAGTAAATAGTAAAACGCAAGTAAATAAGTGGAAAACGCAAGTATGAAAAGGTAGCACTTGAGAACGCAAGGGATCCTCCCAATCCTATTTCATAACCTATTCTGTTTAAGGGTTAAATCGGTCAATTACAATGGTCTGGATTCTAAATTCCCTATACCCCCGTCAAGGTGGACTATAAGGCTATCCTAGAGTGTCACTAGTCCCGTCAGGGTAAATATGATCCACTTTTAGATGTTTAAGTTAATTACCACATTGGCCCTAAAATTAGCTAAGTTCGTCAGAATCAATAGCTTCTATTTTAGATTAAATAAATATTTCTGTACCTAAACCCTCTGTCAGGATGATCCAATCGCCACTAATTGGAATAGCCTAGATACTAACACCTGTTCTCAGTTAGCTACTCCAAAAACAATAAATCATCTCAATTTATTGAAAAGAGTAAAAGACCCAATTTAATTTAATTTAACAGAAACCCAAATTCAGGACATGAAATTCAATAGAATTGGGATTTACCCATAAAGCATTCTCAAGCACTATTATGAAATTAGCTCATACTAATTAAAAGGAAAACTAAATAAAAAGAAATTGAATTCATATTGTTTTACAGAAATAAAGATAAAAGAAACCTAATTTCCGGAATTGGAATGACTGAGAACGAAGATATAGACCCTCTCCAGCTCTTGCAGCTTCTTCTTTCTTCCTTCTGTTGCTTCTCTCTGATGTTTAATCTTGTAAAAAGTGAATTGTCTGCAAAATAGAAGTTAAGAGCTCCTTTTATATGTGGAAAAACGGATTAGGGCTTGGACCTAAGAATAAAACACTAATTAAATGTCCAAGCCCAATTTTTAAGTCCAAAATTACGTAACTGCTGATACACCTTCACTAAAACGACTTTTCCCGCTTCGTTATAACTCCGATTGACCTGAAATCACTTGATAAATTTCCGTAACTCGATAAGGAATGTTTTCTCTTCAAAGGTCAGCGGCTCAATCATCTCTTAAGTGCCTCGAAATCAGCAATCTTTGGCCTGGAAAACAGATTTGCAGCTCTAAAAACAAATTCTTTCGGGATTTATCTTCAAGTCTTGACTCCATATCACGATCTTTGACTTTCTTCTCGGATTCCATTCCTAACTAATATTCAAAACCTACAAACTTTCCACTAAAATACACAAGATTACGCGCAAAAGTTTAATAAATCAAAAATACTAGAAATAAAATAGGAATTCCGGATTATTGCATTTTTAACTCAAAAGTCTATCAAAATATTCAATTAAACATAAAAAATGATGTCTCTCAAGGGTCGAAAATAAGAACAATTAGGGAGACATCAAAAGGTAACATGGGTTTTGGGGTTCATGTGTTAAAAAGTTGTTGAGGTCTTTAGTAAGAAGAGGCTCTAGGTCGGGTCCCCATCTTGAAGAGGGAGGTGTGTTTAAGACCCTAGGTGTCATTATCTCAACTATTAATTGTTTCTAGGGAAAGTTTTGGAAAATAGGGTAAATTATTAAAGATTGAAATATCATATTTAAATATAATAATTAGTTTTAGAGTAATGATATGTACCATTTAAACCTATACCATCCGTAGTATTTATTATATGAGTCAATTATAGATTAATGCATATTAAAAAACATATTTAAAAAAAGGTACCTAAAATAAGACTCTTTATTAAAAAAATGCATCAACCTAAAATACCCCTAGAAATAGTAATTAAAAAAAGAAATAAAAAAACAAAACAAAAACAAAAACAAATAAACGCACGCGCGCGTCCGTGAAATTTTTTTAAAATCGTCATAACTAATTCTAAAAAAATAAAAAAAATAAAAAAAATAATTTTTTTTATATATTTGGATAAATGAAATTAATTTTTACGTCTATGATTCTTTTTGGGGTTTAGCGATTTTTTTTTTTTTTTGAATTTTTTCCGCAGACATGGAATTTCATGTTTTAAACATGAAAATCCGTGTCTGTGAAAAAAAATCACTATTTCAAACATGGAATTTCATGTTTTAAACATGAAACCTGTGTCTGCGAAAAAAAACAATTAAAAAAAATCCAATAAACTCCAAAAAAATCATAGACGTAAATATTAATTTGCTTTATACAAAAATGATTTTTTTTTCCGATTTTTTTTGAATTAGTTATGACGATTTTAAAAAAATTTAAAGGACGCGCGCGTGTGTGATGGAATTAGTTATAGTAGGTGGTGGTGGTGGTGGTTGTGGTTGTTGTGGTAGTGGTGCTTGCTGTGGTGGTGGTTGTGGTGGATGTAGTGGTGGTTAAATACATCGTGGTGGGATGGTGGGGGTGGTGGTGGTGGCAGTGGAAGTACCATATTATTTGTTTAATATTTATAAATTAATATTGTATTAAAATAAAATAATATATTTAATAATAAGGGTAGTAAAGATATGAAAAATATAAAGGGAGTGTTTTTTATAAATAATTACTTCTATAAATGCAGTTTTTGACGGGCCCTGCAAGGGTTAAATGTAGTTTTTGATAGAAACTAGATAGGTTAAATTCAATGTCTACAGTTATATAAGTTTTTGTTTGTGATTAATTTATATTGATAATATTTCTCTGTACTATGATATTGTGATCTTTTGGATATATATACTGATATTATTATAAGGTTTATTTGGTCGGATTTTTATTCGGTGTATGGATTTACTATATTCGAAAGGAAAGAGGCCTTGCAGGCTTCAGAGTTTAACTTGTAGACATGCGTCGGTCTCGTCCCGCGTTTTAACTTAGAACAAATTTTTGGGGCGTGACAAAGTGGTATCAGAGCCTAGGTTATGATCTCTTGGGAGACAACGGCTAAGTCGTGACTTTTCAGAATTAAAAAAAAAATCATCTAAACTTATGGTTTGTTAAAGATGCATGAGTTTGTTTACTAGTTATAAGCGTAGTTAGGATTGTACAAAAATGGTGTTGGTTTTATAGTTTGCCTTATGATATGATTTCTAGACAATGATAGAATCCAAAAGTAAGACTCACTCAGCAGGTCTTGATAAACTTAAGTGGACGAATATTGTTGCTTAGAAGGTTATGTTGTATAGATGTTGAAACGATCATTATCAGGTCCAGATTGAGGTAGAAATTATAAATGAATGGTCACTAAAAGGATTTCAGGAAGTTTAAAATACAGTTATGTTAAAATTAAGAAACTGTTTCACCTGTTACAGTTTTGTCCTGGAAGAGGAAAATGCATCTTTATTGTTTTTCCTTAACTTCGTGATTGCTTGTGGTGGATCAACCATCAACTTATCTCTTACACCCTTTTTTTTAAAGCTCCAAATCTTGGAACACCATATTGCCTAATCTAAACCAGTACTGCAAAAACTAAAGACGAAATAACTCAAGAGTCAAAAAGAAGTAGAATACAAGGAGCATAAATAGCTATGAAGTGTAATTCAAGTTATCCGAGCGGGTGGCTTGTATCCGAATTCGGTAATAAAGAAATAGAGATTTGTTCTTGAGAAAGGCTTTTACTTCACGTATGGAAGAGTTATTTTATTACTGATCATGTCTTAATATTTTTAACCTGTGCAATTTTGAAATTCGTAAGGTGCTGACTTGGATAATAATCAAAGATCTTCTGGAATGCTACTATGAAAATAGCTGCTCTTGTGGGTAAGCCCCTCCACTCAGATGCTCGAACGAACTTGATAAAAGAATGAACTTTGTGAGACTGTTGGTTGAAATCAATTTATCGCAATAATTGGTTCATGAGGTTGAGTTTGATTTGCCTGTGGAACTCCTTTATCTCTCGAGATTGACTATGAAAAGCTCCTGGTTAATTGCGTGAAATACTTAGCTATTGGTCATATGATCGGGAGGCGAGTGCTGATGCTGATTATAACTCGAATTTGAGACGTGGAGCCGGTACAGGACAAAACTTGAATCAGCATCGAGGTGCTCCAAATTTTGAAAAAAGTACTGTTGCTCATCCTTCGAGGAAGAATGGGACTTGGGCTTCAAACCCTATTTCCAATAGTTCGAGGACCAATGTTAAATTATCTCGTAGTTTTGGGGCGCTTGTTGCTATCCAAGAGACTGATCATGAACTTGTGTCCTCAGGAAAAAAAAATTGATCAAAGGGGATGTAGGATTCAATCAAAACTCTTCAAGGATTATTCTTAGTTTTAATTCTACTCGTGGGCCTGCTACAGGTGCTAAGTTTATGCAACCAGGGACTAGCCGTGCAATTAGAAAAGTTAAAGGAGCTGCTGCTAATAATAAGTACTCGAGTGTCGTTTCTTGGGTGGTTAAAAATTCAAAGAAATTAAATTCTAAAGATATTCGGCCTCAGAAGGGAACTATTTCTATCATAGGGATTGTTATGCAAAATTCACTAAACTTCCCCCTGGTGAATAATCAGTTTATGGAGGCCAGATGAAGAACTTCTTGTGTGCCGAAAGAGAAATTGTTAAAGGAGTTTTTCGTTAGGGTAGTTCTAGCTCGAAACCGGTTTATAAACTGAATCACGTTCGAAACCGTTTATTCTCGTCCAAAGCCCGAAAAACTAAAAAGAGAGGTGAATTCTAAGAAAAAAATTGTGCTTCCTACAATGCTAATTTAAGGTCTGCTAATGCTTTTAGGAGTTTGAATTTTTCTGCTATTCATTTAACGGCTCCAAGCTATATCCCAGGTAAGATTATATTTGTTGATATGCTTTATTCTCGGTGACACAAATTAGAATATTATTTAAATATTGAAGTTTCGAGGACAAAACTTTTGTAAGGAGGGAACAATGTAACATCTCTAATTTTTTTAGTTTTAGTTGGGGCTGAAGTGTAACCTTTGAAAATAAAATTGGTCAAAATATAATATTGTGAAAAACTGAAGGTTATTTTTGTAATTGTGATAAAATGAGATATATTAATAAAAACAAATAAAAGAAAGTAAAAAGGGCCTTAGTTTCTATTCAGGAAAAAAAACGCTTATAAAAAAAAGGAGAAGAGGGCGAAGGATCAAGGAAGGATTAGAAATATGCAAGATTAAACCTAATTTTGGGAAGTCTTGGAGGGTATCAAAGTGGAGGTAAAATTAAGCTCTTTTCACTCAAAACTTCTGATGTATTTGTTATTATTGGAAAAATGAATTTCTCTCCTATTTGATTTATTTTTTAGAATATTATATCTTTGAGTTTCTACTATGTGAACATTTTTTCCCTTTTTAATAGATTTTACAACGAAAGACTGTGTATATAAAATTCACTGTATCTTCCTTTTGCAAGTATGTATTTGATATTGTTTAATTCCCACAGTATTCTTGTAGAATGAATATGTGGTCTTTTAATTTAAAAACATTTCAATCATTCTTTAGGAATTTCTAATGTTATGTCTTTTTTACCTTTTTCTTACTATTGAACTATAATTTATCAATATTTCTAGTTTAATTCCCAAATTGTGTTGAATATATGTTTATGTGTGTTTGAATGATTTCTGAAAGTTAGTAATGTAAGTTATGTATTTATATATATTATGTGAGAGGTGTTTGATGGCTTTGTAATCATTAGACCGGTGCTGCACGGGTTAAATTCAGTTTTTGACCGGCGCTGCATAGGTCAAATGCAGTTTTTGACCGGCGCTTTACGGGTTAAATGCAGTTTTTGACAGAAACTAGATAGGTTAAATTCAGTGTTTACAGTTATATAAGTTTTTGTTTGTGATTAATTTATATTGAAAATATTTCTCTGTACTACGATATTGTGATTTTTTGGATATATATATACTGAAATTATTATAAGATTTATTTGGTCGGATGTTTATTCGGGTATAGATTTACTATATTCGAAAGGAAAGAGGGCCTTACAGGCTTCAAAGGTTTACTTGTAGGCTTCCGACAGCCTCGTCCCATATTTTAACTTGGATAAAATTTTCATGACGTGACACTTAGTGTTTGATTTCTTATCGAACTCATTAAGATGATCCAAGATTCTCATCTTTCTTATCATGTACTTTCATGTGTATTGGTCAATGGAGGATTAGATGTGTTTACTTTAGAAGAGTTCAATATATGAGTGTTTGGGATATTCATTTGACATATTAATTTATTTTTTATAAATGATCCTTCCTATTTATGTAATAATTTATTTAATAGTTGTAGGATCCTCAAGTTACTCTCTGACAACTATTAACAATGGAGGGTTAGATTTTATCCAATTCGAAGATCATTAAAAGTTCAAACTTATTAAAAGTTCTTACAAAAAGTATTAATATTATATATTGTAAGTATATTTCACTCTTGTAAATCAACTATAAATATATAAATTATGTGCAAATATTAATTATAAAAAGATACAAATGTAAACATTCATACCTACTATGATTATGTAATACCGCAAATAAATTTAAATTAGTATTACATCTTAAATAACTATAAATTATACGAAAAGTAATTAAAAATTAATAACGTTAATTTTTTGAAAATTCGGAAGAAGAGAACTAATATGAAGGGTTGAATAATTAATATTTTTTTGGCGCTATTCTCGGCATCTTCTTGAATATCCAATCACTAATCCTCTCTACATATACAGATGCAGTGTAGATATGTGATCAGACAAAGAAAAGGTAAAACCTTAGATATGGGGAGGTTATTCCATGCGGTAATCACTTTATGAAAATATATCCATTTTTATGAAAAGATAGATATACTATATGAGATTATACCTTTTACATGAGTCCCATGTCATTATTAAAAGCTGACACCTTTTTCATAAGGTTTATTTTCATAAAATTTAGGTATAGGTTCATAAAAAATAAGTATATTTTCACAATCACTTTATGAGATCATACCTATTACCGCATGGAATAATATTCCTTAGATATGTGATGAGAAGTTGTGTGATCAGGTCTATTTGCGAATTTTGTGGGTCAATAAGAAAAACCCATCAATATTCATTGGGTCAATAAGGCAAACTCATCACTATACATTATGATATCTATAGTTAGAGTTGTAGTTAACTTAATTCACACCTGGGATGCCCAAGTCCTTCACGACTAAACGCATGGTTGGTTTATTTTCAAGATATTTATGTATACAAGCTAACATAACTTTCATTGACTTAATCGTTTTAGTAAATTTTAAACCTTCTTTTGGGACTCCGATGAATAAAATCTTCAAAATTACAAGACTCGGGCGCTAAACGCATTCCATGTATGACCATTACTTACCTGGAAAGTATAAGATCGATGATTTCCAAATGCATAGACATAAATATTGTGGATGAACAGACCCATGAAATTGTTTTCCGGTTTCCTACATCCAAGGCCGGCACTAACTTTGAGAGGTGAGTAAATGGCATCATCTTCAAGGAGCTTCATGAGTTCGGAATCTGATATTGACGGGATTAATTGATGATCAAGAAGTATCTACTCGACCGATATGTTTTGGTGAATGATCATACGCTTGTTCACTTTGTATTCTTGACATTTTGACCCTCATTAGATATTAATTGGTCTATCCACAAATAAATACCATGGTTTAAGGAATAGCTAGGTGCTCTAAAATTTTATTATGCGCCAGACCTACTTAAGTAATGGAATGGACAAGGGGCAGAGCCATGTTAAATACTTGTCACGTAGGCTTGTAAAAGGGCATCACCATTGTTCATATGATATCAGACGCAAATCTTAGGAACACCCTCCCCCCGCCCCCGAATAACCAATACATCCTCGGAAGAAGCCATCTTAGTTCGATAGTCTTTGGTTAGTCCTTACTTAACGGGGGTTTTTTTTTTGTCTACAAGCGGGGGATTAGCTTCATACTTATATATTGTTTTGTTATAGATGGCTATAGATTTAATAATATAACTAACTTATAAGATTTAATATATGTACCTATGATGCAATTTTGCATAGTATAAGGGCCTTTAAAGGAATTTCAAATAATATAGAGACCTATAATGCACTTTTGGATAATATAGGGACTTGTACTGCAATTTTCATAATATAAACTAGGGACCTTATAGTGCATATTCTGCGTCTTATAGAGACCTAATTTTGCATAATATAGGTACCTATGGTGCAATTACCTAAACAAGAAACTATGACACACAATAAAATTTTCCACCTCCGTGTGGGGGCGAGGGTGGGGGTTGTGTGGAAAGGTTTTTGTATTTTTTTTTTACTTATTTTGTTGTAGCTCCACTTGTGGAGGCGGAAAAGGAAATGATCGAAGGAAATTATCTTCATTAAAAAGGGAGTAGTTGAAGGGTCACTTCTCGAAAGGTGAGGGGATTCCACTTGAATATAATCTTGAGGGATTAAATGCAGTTAGAGTCGACAAAGGGTGTTATGTGGGCTAAGAATTACTCGCTCGGACACATGACCGTGGTGTTATTAGAAAGAGTTTACTTTCTTTACGGTGTTACTTGATAAACTTTGACCACTTACTAAAAATATAGTTTTATATTGTGTGTCCAAATAGAATATCGAGATATTTATGCCTGTCTCGTAGTTTGCTTCTTGTTTCTTCATCGAAGTGATGGACTTATCTCAAATATCACAAGATCGAAGAGGCTTTCTGGCCTATTTAGACCCAGGAGATGGAAAAGTAAGCCACCATAACTCCTCCACCGATGAGTCACTGACCCTAATAGCCTCACGCCTTGGGTAAACCCGGATGCCGGAATCTTGTGAACATGACTAGCCTCACGCTAAAATCACGGGGAATTGGTCACCTACGGAAGTGAGAATGGTGAACTTAGACCAAAATTTAGGAATCCCAAACCCTAGACTAGCCACTATTGAAGAAGAAACTCTTGCCGGTAATAATTGTGCTTCTTTTGCTACTTGTGAAGTTATTGGTGTATCTTGTGAGGCTAGAAGTATATTTGTCAAAGCTTGTGAGAGTTTTGATAAGCAAAGCAGTATATATGAAATGAAATAGTGGCACACCAAGTGTTTGATGAAATTACTAAGTGAAACTCCTTGGTGATTAAGAAGCCAATGATGGTAGTAGTTAAGGGTACTTATGTATCAAAGAAGGTGGTCAATGGAGGGTGTGAAAGGATTATCGAGAAACCCGTGGTTATGACTAGGAATCTCGTCACCGATGAAACCCACTCAACTCAAGAGGAAGCCAAGAGATTATACTACAAAAATGTTCTTTTAAACAATCAGAAACTATTGGTGGGAGTGGAACTAAATTATTTTGAACCTATGGAAGGTGAAATGTTACAACTTTTAGAAAATGATGTCCTACCTATCGGACAAACTTTTGGATTTTCACTTATTGGATATGTTGGCGGAAAGTAATCTCCGTACATCGAGTACACTGTAAGAATTGTCAAAAAGAGTGGAAAGTTGAGTGAAAAATTCGAGAACATCCTACCGGATGGTTAATTTTTAAACTTGATAAACATGAGGATAGTAGAAGTATCCTTATTAAAGGACGGATCCTTTCTTATGGGTGTCTCATGCTTCTAATCGAGATCCCGGAGTTATTTGATGTTGGTAATCTCGAGATCAGTAAGATATTGACTTGGATTATTTTAATGAAGTTACCAAATCAAGCTAGAAACGAACTATAGATTAGCGGAAGTTGCCTCGCAAGTGGTTAAACCGATTCGCACGAATGGAATAACATTTGAAAATGAGGATATTAGTTATGTGAGCGTTTTTATAGAGTTGGATTTAAACAAGGATATTAAAATATAGGGTAGAGTTTGGATCACAAAAAGAAAAGAAGCATTGTGTTGATGTAAAGTACGAAGATTTACCTCCGTTTTGTTTGAAATATAAAGTGTTTGGATATTTGGGGAATAATTGTATCTATGTTCTTGATAAGAATGTTCGTGGTATTAGGAGTTGTGGTTCTTTGGATGTGGATAAAAGTAAAAAGGTTGCAAATTTCCAAGGACCCAATTTACAGCAAGAAAAGAAGGCACTAAACAGCAAATTTAATTTCACTGCCGCTATTGCAGAAAAAACAAAAGACAAATAAATATTAAACAACAGGTCCATGCGCGGGATACGGGTGCAAGTAGTAACGTCCAGCTTGCGCGTGATACTGGAGTAATGCAAATTGGAATTGCTGGTCAAACAAAAAAATTGCTAAGGTGTCCTGCAAGCAAGTCCATGCGCGAGTTACTGGTGCAATTAGTAATGTCCATGTGTGTGATACTGGAGTACTACAAATTGTAGCTACTGGTTAAACAATTGCTGAGGTGTCCGGCGAGCAGAACATTGGACCTTAATATTGAACTGGATTTTGACAGCAGCGGTAAAGTTTCAACATTTTACGTAGGGTCGGGTTCGCTCACAACTGCAATTGTGGTGCATCTAAAAGCCGAGAGATAGAAGTTAGTTTGAAAGCTATGAGCGGTAGAAATTGTGTATTATAGGTGATTTGGAAAATGAAGGGATGATTGTGGAGGTTGAATGTGAGCAGAAGATTTATTTTGAGATGGTTATTAGGCAAAAATAAAGAAACGAGAGACGAGTTATAAAAATTTTAAACTCGCTAGAAGAGAATATACTTGACAAAAGAGATAATAATGAAGAGCTAAAGGCGCAAAGATTAGGAGCACAATAGGAAACCCTCCGAGAGCTATTAATGATTATTACAACATAATATATGAGGGGTTTCGACTCTACCTATAAGAGGCGAGGTGTT
Source organism: Nemophila menziesii (assembly GCA_029959085.1). Lineage (NCBI taxonomy): Eukaryota > Viridiplantae > Streptophyta > Magnoliopsida > Boraginales > Hydrophyllaceae > Nemophila > Nemophila menziesii. Next base: position 195,463 of record JARWIR010000109.1, read on the forward strand.
ACAAATTTAATTAGGAGAACAAATATTGATATTTTGGGTATTTTGAAAACTAGGAGTAATTCCAAGCGTGTGGAGAATTTCATTAGTAAAATTCTTAGAGGTTGGAATTTCGTAGATAATTTTGATCTTCTCGAGCATGGGAGGATTCTTTTTGTTTAGGACCCGGATAAAGTCGGATTGGAGGTTTTTGCTAAAACGCCCCAAGCTATCCATTGTAAAGTGGTGTGAAAGGTAACATATTTAAACTTTTACGTTTCTTTTATTTACGTATTAAATGATAAAGTATTAAGAAGAGATTTTTGAAAAAACGTTATTGATCATACTTCTATTTTTGATGACTCATGGTTTATCTTGGGAGACTTTAATAATATTCTTACTTCAGTTGAGAGGATAAAGTGACAAAACGTTACATCGGGAGATTATGAAGAGTTTGCGAATTGTTACAATAGTCTTGGACCTGAAGATGTTCAATATAACAAATTTTTAACTTGGGATAATAATCATAGTAAAATTTAGCGTGTGTTAGGCAATCAGAGACTTAAAGCTTCAGATCATTAAAATCTACCGTTTCCAATCACTCGCCTTGTTTTGTATATTTATTTCTACAAAATGTGAAAAGGATTACTCCATTTCAGTTCTTTAACATGTGAGTAGAACATTAAGATTTTATCAAATGGTGGAAAATGATTGGAATAGGAATATTGTTTCGGGTAAGAAATAATTTATCTTATGCAAAAAATTAAGAGTTTTGAAGTTTGATTTTCGTAAGTAAAAAAGGAGAATTCTCACATAATTCTGAAAGAGATAAAACTAAAAAAATCTATCAAAATTTATTTATATTTAAAATAATTTGTGAAATTTAGATAATATATGAATTCCCGTAAAAAATTTATATATTTCAAAATTGGATATAGTTCCTTAAATATATAAAAGAATTTATAAGAGATACGGGTGTGTAACCAAAAATAAAAAGAATTTAGTTCAACATATACGTGGCACGAAATTAGGACATCAGCAAAACCCCACGTGTAATAAACCCAGATCTTCGTCCAAGTATATAAAACAAACACAGACATACGACAACCTCGTACGCCACCACCACAAAATGCACCGTTTAAAACCCACCACCGTGAACTTCACCTACTTCACCAAACACCTATTCTCATCTTTACAAAATACCGGCACAATGGCATGTTTATTAAAAACCCGGTCCGTCATCCGGTTCAGCGGACCTGACACAGTCAATTTCCTTCAAGGGCTAGTGACCAACGATGTGAGACGGTTAGGTGAACCGCCGGAGGAGAATCACGGTTCTCCGGTCCCGACACCAAATGCTCCGGTGGTGTCATATCCTCCACTTTACACTGCGATGCTTAACGCTCAAGGGAGGTTTTTATTCGATATGTTTCTCTATAGGCCTCCCCGGACCGATGAGAAGCTCGATCGTACTGGGTCTGGGCCTGGGCCTGGGCCCGGCCCGAACGTTGAGCTCGAGCTGTTTGCTGACGTTGATGGGTCTATCTTGGATGAGCTCTTAGAGACATTAAAGAAGTAAGCTTTACTAGTGGTTAGTTGAATAATCTGCATCATTAGTCCCTTTGTTATACTAAATATACAAAAATTATATTATTACCATGGCCCCTCAAATTATTCAGTATCATTCATTTGGCCTCCAACTTTTATATTCTTATTCCGCTTTTATTTTATTTGTATGTTTATTTTCTTTTCCCTGACAAAATAATTTGTGTAGTATAAAACTTAATTGTAATTTAAAAAAAAATGGGGACATATAGTGCAATTTTCTCCTAATATAGATATAGACTTGTAGTGCAAATTTTGCATGATATAGGGACCTAGAGTGTAATTAACTAAAGAAAAAAAATTAGGCATTGCCAATACCCCATTTTTGAGTATATTGCCAAATAGATCCTTATAATACTAATTAATTAGTTTTGTGTAACAGATACAGATTGAGAGCTAAGGTTGATATTAAATCTATGGCAGAAGAATATTCGTGTTGGCAAAGGTTCGGTGAGAATCTAGATGAGAAGTCCAATCCCGGGCCCGGGTCCGAGCCCGAAACTGCAGGTCTGGGGTGGGGAGGTGGAGTTGATCGGGCCGGGGCATCTTCTTCAGAAGGTAGCAAATATGGATGGACGTGGTATAAGGATCCTAGGTTAGATTGCCTTGGATTCAGGAGCATTTTTCCATCTAATATTACACGTAAGTTTTTCACTCTTTTTTTTTTAAAATTTATTTTGGCCCCATAAAGAATATTATAATTATTTTGTTGTAGCACCACTTGTGGAGGCGGACAAGGAAACAAGTGAAGAAAACTATCTTTTATGGAGATTGGAGAAAGGAGTAGCCGAAGGGTCATTAGAGATCCCAAAAGGTGAAGCGGTTCCACTTGAATACAATCTTGAGGGATTAAATGCGTTTAGCTTCAACAAAGGGTGTTATGTGGGTCAAGAACTCATTGCTAGGACACATCATCGTGGTGTTATTAGAAAGCGTTTACTTCCTTTACGGTTTCTTGATAATAGCAATAAAGGTAATATTTCATTCTTGTTGTTCATAAATAAATGGGTAAAATGGAATCTAATTTGTTTTGATATTTAGATGCGATACAAAAAGTAGCGTCAAAATCGGAAGTAATCGATGCTTCTTCTAAGAAGAAGATTGGGGTTGTGACTACCGCTCTTGGTTCTCGTGGTTTGGGTCTTTTACGCGTTGAGGAAGCCTTTAAAGGTTCGGGCGCATTGACTATTCAAGGTCAACAAGATATTAAGGTTGAAGTTATTAGACCGGATTGGTGGCCGGTTGAGTGGTTTTCGGGTAATTGATAAGCGTACACTCCTTGGCGTTAAAAGATGTGTTGTTATGAATGATCATGAACTTTTAAATGTACAAAATGTGGTGTAAAAATATGTTATGCTATTGCCTTTTGTTGGGTATAGTGATGTTCTGATCTTGATTAATTATGTGGGTTTATTGTTCGGGACCCCCTTGGGTTTACAAAATAGTGTCTGAAACCTCATAGTCTAGAAATGTCAGCCAAAGCCTTAGGTTTTCGATTAATAGTCACACTTTCCCCAATTGTCTAACTCTGTTCACGAACTGACATTATTGCCCTCTTACTCTACAAGTTGTTAGATACGAGGGTATTAAAGTTCATTTACTATAGAAAAAATGGATTAGAAATTGTACTTGCATAGCCAAACAAAGTTTATGTCTTAATTAAAAAAGGTAAATGCAATGCTATCCATTGATTTAATTTTTTGGCGTTATTCCAGGGGTTTTTGTTTTTGGTGTTACCTCTTGAATCGCGTCTGATTAGGATAGGCAAAGAAAGTCCTATGCAAAAGAAGCAAAATAACTCCTGGGGTATGAAATAGTCATAAGTTGTGCAGAACATTAGGAGATCATATTCAATAGTTTTGTTTTGGTCTGGTAAGTAAAAGAGTTTCCAAATGAATACTATCTTATTCAAATAGTTTCAAAGTATTTATTGTCTCTCATATATCTTTATGGTGGTTAGTAACTTGGATTAAAAAAGTAAGTCAAAAACCAATAATTGTCAGTTGGAGGCTTTTTGTTTCTGTTGAACTCATTAAGATATCCAAAAGTCTAATCAGACTCTTTCTTTCATTCATTTCATTAAGATGATCCAAGAGTCTCGTCTTTTTTGTCATGTTCTTTCATGTGGTAAATATATCATGGTTTGGTCAACAAAGGTGTCTTATCTTGTTCTTTCATATGGTAAATCTATCGTGGATCGGTCAATGGAGGATTAGATGGTCTAATTTAGAAGAGTTCAACATATACAGAGTCTTGTTCTTTCATGTGGTAAATCTATTGGTCAATGGAGGATTAGAAGAATTCAGTATTTCTGAGTGTTTGGGATATCATTTTTTTTTTCCGAATGGTCCTTCCTGTTTATGTAATAATTTATTTAATAGTTGTGGGATCCTCAAATTACTCTTAGAAGAGTTACATTTCCTTTATTAATAATGGAAGGTCTGATTTTTTCCAATTCAAAACTCATCAAAAGTTCTTACAAAAAGTATTAATATTGTATGTTTTAAGTACAGTATTGTAAATCAACTATAAATATATAAAATATTAGACTTAAGGATATTTTATGGGAAATGCTTCCATGCAATAATGCGGTGGCTGTCATTAAAAACATGGTATTTACTTTATTATTTTATAGGTTCATAATTACAATAAACTTTTTCAGGTACTTACTTTATCATTTTATGACTTATCGTGATTCTATAAAATGATAAAGTAAATACCATGTTTTTAATGACGGCCGCCGCATTGTTGCATGGAAGCATTTTCCCAATATTTTTTAAAATAACCTCATATATAGCACGTGCAAATATAATTATAAAAAGATACAAACATTCATATCTCTACTATGAATATGTATTATCACCAACAAGTTTAAATTAGTATTATAAGTCAATAACTATAAATTATATGAAAAGTAATTAAAATTCAATAACATTAATTTCTTGAAAATCCAAAAGAGCAGATGATGCAGATGTGCAATCGGCAATGGAAGGATCAGATAATAAATAAGGTAAAATAACTTAAGACCTAGGATGATGAAAAGTTGTGCCATCAGGGTTAGTTGCAGACTTTTAGGTGGGTCAATAAGCAAATCCCAGCAGGGTTGGTTGCAGTCTTGCAGAGTTTTATATGGGTCAATAAGCAAGTCCTATCACTATATAGTATAGTATGATATCTATAGTTAGAGTTGTAGTTAACTTAATTCGTACTTGGAATGTCCAAGTCCTTCACGACCAAACCCATGATTTATTTATTTTCAAGATATTTATGTATACAAGCTAACATCAGCTTAACAACTTTAGAAATATCAAACCTTCAATTAGAACTCCGATCAATAAAATCTTCAAAATTACCAGACCTACAAAATTACAAATGATGATTTCAAACAGACTCCCTCTTTTCGATGAATCGACCCGTGAAGTTGTGCAAAGGGGTACGTGCAAATTAACACTAAGTACCAATAAGGCTTATAAAAGTTAATGTACAATATCATAAAAGAGAAGCAAAAAAATCACAATCACAATCATCAAGACCAAAACTGGTTACTTTTACAAAATTATCTATCATCACAACAAGACCGACCAGGTTTTTAACAGCTTTCAATAACAATTCCACCAACTAGACCAAATTTTTTTACATGTGTCTTCTTCATCTTTTAAAAATCTGTCATTCCAGAAAAATGTTTCTTCATCGCACGATCCTTTCTATAATTTTCGATTCCATACATCCAAGATTGGCACTAACTTTGAGAGGTGAGTTGATGGCATTGTTGTAAATCTTATAAGTTTCAGATCAAGAAAATAGGTTGAAATCGATTTGGGTTTAATGAAAACTTTTAAGTACAAAAATTAAAGAACACAAGAATTTGATTGTGGTTCAGTCAAAATATACCTATATCTACGCTGAACCTAGATAAAAATAGCTCAGATTCACTATATGCCTCAGATTACAAGTTTACATATCTTACACGAATCTGTCAAATTTATCAGATTTTACAAGTTATACCATAAATCTTCCCTCGTACATCAACTACGCTGAAATACACTCAAGGATTGAATTCAATTTTACAGATTTGCTAAACTATTATCTAATCTAATTACTCAAAAGCTATTGATGAAAAAAACTAAAGGTTTCGGCTATTCTAGGATTAGGGTTTGAGAGAGAGAGTTTTGAGGAAAAGTAATCGGAGAAGTAAAATTACAAAAGACATATAAATGGCCTTTTATATGAGATACTCTCGAGATTAATCTCAACCATCCATTCTTTAATCAACTAAGAGTCATGATAAGTCTACGTGGCTATCAAATCAACTAACCAGAAGTTGACACCGTGGCCGTGGTGTGTCAAATAATAAAGTCACAACTTTATAATACTTCAATATAAACATGCATCATCTTCAACGGAATTTAGAAGTTCAAAATCTGATATTAATGTGGTTAATTGATGATCAAGAAGTATCTACTTGACTGATATGTTTTGGTAAATGATCATAAGCTTGTTCACTTTTGTGCCATGTGAGTATCCTATATATTCTTGACATTTTGACCATCATTAGTTATTAATTGGTATAGCCACAAATAAACACCATACATAGTTTAATGAAAAAGTAGGGGAAGAGCCATGTTACATGGCCAAGGGTGTTAGGTGCAACATTCCTATACTTATTTGAGTTATGGGTCTTATGTACCTGAATTAATTTTGTTTGTTAATGGTACTATACTTTTTTTGGTATGTGGATGGTTCGGGCCAACTTGTGCGCACCACGACTTATCTTATGGGGAATATGAATTCTTTCCCATGTATCTTCAAGTAAATCAGAACTAGGTCCTATCCATATTCAGGAATATGATTCGAATCCTGTAATCTTCTACCTATAGCTTTATATTCTTTACACATTATATAAAGCTGGTACAAAATCCAGCGGGGGGGTGGTGGTGGTGGTGGTGCGCGCGTGAGCTAAATCATTGCCTTGCCATGTGCATGATTATTGGGTATTTGGACTTAGTTGATATCACAAAGTATAAAAGTAGCTAAAACTTCTTATAACCCACCGATGTGGGAAAAGTTTAAAAGCTAATATTGACTAGCAAATGTACCAATTGACATAGCAGATGTCCAACAGTGAATCTATTGGTCAATGGAGGATTAGATGGTACTTTAGAAGAATTCAGTATATCTGTGTGTTTGGGATATCGTTTTTTTTGGAATGGTCCTTCCTATTTATGTAATAATTTATTTAATAGTTGTAGGATCCTCAAATTACTCCTACGAGACTTACATTTCCTTTATTAATAAGGGAAGCTCTGATTTATTCCAATTCAAAACTCATCAAAAGTTCTTACAAATAGTATTAATATTATATATGTTTTAAGTATGTTTCACTCTTGTAAATCAACTATAAATATATAAATCATGTGCAAATATAATTATAAAAAGATACAAACATTCATATCTACTATGAATATGTATTAAGTTTAAATTAGTATTATAGGTCAATAACTATAAATTATATGAAAAGTAATTAAAAATTAATAACATTAATTTCTTGGAAATCCAGAAGAGCAGGATTAATATGGACGGTCGGATAATCTTTTGGCATTATTCTCCTCATCTCATCGAGAACCCAGTTACTAACCCTCTATATATAATGATGCAGATGTGCGATCGTCAATGGAAGGATCAGATAATAAACAACGTAAAATAACCTTAGAGACCTAGGATGATGAAAAGTTGTGCCATCAGGGTTGGTTGCGAGTTTTATATCGGTCAATAAGCAAAACCTATCACTATATAGTATGATATCTTTTTTTTTTTTGCTAAGCTTAAATAGTCTGATATCTGTAGTTAGAGTTGTAGTTAACTTATTTCGTACTTGGGATGTCCAAGTCCTTCATGACTAAACCTATGGTTTATTTATTTTCAAGATATTCATGTATATAAGCTAACATCAACTGAACAACTTTAGAAATATCAAACCTTCCATTGGGACTCCGATCAATGAAATCTTCAAAATTACTAGACCTTCAAAATTACAAACAATGATTTCAAACAGACATCACTCTTCTCGATGAATCGACCTGTGAAGTTGTACTCCTGTTCCATTCATCCAAGGTTGGCACTAACTTTGAGAGGTGAGTTAATGGCATCATCTTCAATTGGATTTAGAAGTTCAAAATCTGATATTAATGGAGTTAGTTGATGATCAAGAAGTATCTACTCGACCGATAGGTTTTGGTAAATGATCATACGCTTGTTCACTTTCGTGCCATGTGAGTATCCTATATATTCTTGACATTTTGACCATCATTAGTTATTAATCGGTACAGCCACAAATAAACACCATAGTTTAATGAAAAACTAGGGGCAGAGCCATGTTACAGGGCCAAGGGTGTTAGGTGCAACATTCCTTTACTTTTTTGAGTTATGGGCCTTATGGCATTATGTCCCTCAATTAATTTTGTTAGTTAATTGTATTATACTTTTTTTGGGTACGTGGGTGGTTTGGGCCAACTTGCGCGCACCACGACTTATCTTATGGGGGAATATGCATTCTTCCCCATGTATCCTCAAGTAAATCAGAACTAGATTACCCATAAGATTACCCATATTCAGGAAAAGGATTCGAACCCTATAATCTTGTACCTCTGGCTTCACATCCTTTAAGTGTAAAAGAAATAGTAAGACCTTAGCCACTTGAGGTAACCCAAATAGTAATTGCACTATAGTTTCCTATATTATGAAACATTGCATTATAGGTCTGCAGGTGGGCAGATCCAGGTTTAGTGGGCTTAATGCTACCACAAAAAGCAAGATTTTGTTGGGGTTAATTTGTTAGAGGCTAAAATATAAGTTGGGGAGGGGGTTTAATGTGTACTGCAACCCTATCGCCACCCAAATTGGTCTCCCTATATTATAATATAATTGTACTCTAGGAAATCCATGAGGACTTATCCTAGGAGGATCCAAGCCTATGTCTTTAGTTGCAAACTTTAGTCCAAACACCTAGATAGTCAAAAACGACAAAAGCCCATCTCAAAACACTAGGCTTTTGTCGCCTATAAATACTCGTCACCTAGGCCTGAAAAGGGCATCACTAATGTTCATATGATATACGACAGTCTTAAGAGCGCACCCCCTCAGATAACCAATACACCCTCGGGAGAAGCCATCTTAATTCGATAGTCTTTGGTTAGTCCTTGCTTAGATGGGAGATTAGTTTCATAGTCATATATTATTTGTAATAGGTTTTAATAGCGTTATAGATGGCTATAGATTTAATGATATAATTAACTTATAAGATTTAATATAGGTCCTATGATGCAATTTTGCATCGTATAGGGCCTTTAATGGATTTTCAAAATAATATAGACCTACAATGCAATTTTGAATAATATAAGGACCTGTAGTACAATTTTTATAATATAAACTAAGGGCGTATAGTGCATTTTTTGCATCTTATAGGGACCTATTTTTGCATAATCAGTAGGGATGGCAGTGGTTACAATTTTAATCCAAAACCGACGGATTACCGAACCGAATAAAAACCGATTATGTAACCGTGGTTAAATCCGTTAGGGTTTGGTTTTAAAAAGTGAAACCGATGGTTAAAACCATTAGGATATGGTTTTAGATTAAAAAAAACCGAAAAACCGAAATCCGTTATATATATATATATATATATATATTACTGATTTTATTTTACCTACTAAAGGCTAAAATCCATGTATTTTTATATTTTGAAGTCCATCTTTCTTATATTTTTTTGATTTTTAATTACAAAAAGGCCAAAAGTCTTAACCCAACTATAGATAAGGATGAAAATGGTTATGGTTTAAAATCAAAATCGATGAAAATTTAAACCGATTAAAAATCGATTATGCAACCATGGATAAAACCGTTAGGTTATGGTTCTGAAAAATGCAACTGATGGTTAAATCCTTTAGGTTAAAATTTTAGATAAAAATAAAACCGAAAAACCAAAAACCCGTTTATTATCATCTATTTTTGTATATTTTATAGTACTATAGATAAAAAAATATTTTCATATCTCAAAACTAAAATCTAAATATTAGAATTATCAAAAGAAGTAACAAAAACGTTATTTAATTAAAGATCAACATAATATTTTATATATTGGATACTTGACATGTATTAATGATGTTGTTTCAATATTTTCAATATATTTAGAGAGTTATAGTTTGGCATGTCACAAGAGCGAGGCGAGGTTAGGAATCCTACTGAGAGAGGGACGCCTCGCGAGCCGGGTTATGGTTAAAATCCGAAAAACCGTTAAAAAAACCGAATCCGAATTATTCGGATATGGTTTTGAAAAGTAAATCCGATGGTTAAATCCGTTAGGGTTTGGTTTTTGATAAATTAAATGGATATGGACATGGTTTTGGATTTTTTTGCAATAATCTGATCCGTTGCCATCCCTAATAATCAGGGACCTATGGTGCGATTACCTAGACTATAACCTAAGGCACACAACAAAATATTGAAACTACAGGAAGGTTAGTATTATCTGTTTCCACTTCTTACGCAATACCTATATGACATCAATTATATCAACAATTATTTATTTGTATAATATTCATTGGTCATTGCGAAATTCCCATCTTTAATTGTGTATCTGCTGCAATTTAATATAGTGAAGCCAATGTCTATTCTCCTGAAACAATATGCTTGAAGCAACTGTATGATTAGTTTAGTGAATATACAAATGCAAACATGAAAAACAGTCTAAAAAACAGCTTTATGCGAGTTAAAAGTTGCAATTTAAGCATGGTGAAATTGAGATTTTAGAAATAAGGAGGCATAGGGGTTAAATTGGCACTGATGATTTACTATGTCGGAGAAATTATATAAGGGAAAGAGTTTCCGATCTACACGACTATCGATCACCCCAACTACCCGCGGATAGTTGATAGCATTAGTCAATAGAGGTCAAATGTTATATCTAATGTCATATCTAATTTTGGAATCTAATTTGTTTTGATATTTTAGATGCGATACAAAAAAGTAGCTTCAAAATTAGAAGTAATCGATGCTTCGTCTAATAAGAAGGTTCGGGCTCATTGACTATACAAGGTCAACAAGATATCAAGGTTGAAGCTATTAGACCGGATTGGTGGCCGGTTGAGTGGTTTTCGGGTAATTGATAGAGTACACTCCTTGGCAAGAAAAGATGTGGTGTTATGAATGATAAAGAACTTTCAAATGTACAAAATATGGTGTAAAAATATGTTATACTATTGCCTCTAGTTGGGTAATATGGGTATATATAGTGGCGTTCCGATCTTAATAAATTTGTTTTTGGTGTTACTCCCCTAATCACGTTTGCTTAGGATAGGCAAAGAAAGTCCTATGCAAAAGAAGCAAAATAACCCCTGAGGTCCGAAATAGTCATAAGTTGTGCAATTTAGTCTTTTAAGTAAAGAGTTTTGAAAATGTATTATTTTATTCAATTAATTTCAAATAAATTTATTTTGTCTCAAATCACCCTCTAATAATAACTTTGAATTTTCCAATTTTTTGCAAATACAAGTCTTTTCTAGTTTATACATTAGACCACAAAATAACAACTTAGGATTTGGAACAAAAAAAAGAAAAGAAAAACAGATTAGGATGACGGGTCTTCCTATTGAACTCATTAAGATGATCTAAGATTCTCATCTTTCTTGTTGTCCTATTAAATTCATTAAGATGATCATGTTCTTTCATGTGGCAAATCTATCATGGTGTGGATTGGTCAATGGAGGATTAGATGGTCTACTTTAGAAGAGTTCGATATATCCTGAGTGTTTGGAATGTTGTTTGATATATTAATTTTTTTTTACAAATAATCCTTCCTATTTATGTTACAATTTATTACTCTCTTCGTTCATTTTTATTTGTCCTATTTTCTAAAAAAGCATGTCCAATATTATTTATCCATTTTTCATTACCAAGACACTTTTTCTCTACTTTTTCTAATATTACCCTTAATTAAATAGTAGAAAAGGTAGCATAATAAATGATCTCATATATATTAATTAAGGGTATTTGTATAAAGAAGGATAGTATTAAATGCTCTTTTTAATCTTTGTACACCAAAAAAGTGGAAAAACAAAAATAGACGGAGAAAGTAATAGTTGTAGGATCCTCAAATTACTTATAGAGTTACATTTCATTTATTAACAATGGAAGGTTAGATTTTTTCCAATTCGTAACTCATAAAAAGTTCTTAAAAAAGTATCAATATTATATGTTTTAAGTATTGACAAAAAAAAAATGTTTTAAGTAATATTTTACTCTTGTAAAATAACTATGAATGTGTATTATCGCCAACAAATTTAAGGATGTATTCAATTAATATTTTTAAAAGATTTCACTGAAATGTACATAATCCAGAAAATTGTAAATTTTACGGATTTTAATTTTTTTTTATAATCTTATATAGAGTTTGATAGATTTTTTTTAATTCTATATAGATTTTAACGAATTTCATGTTAGGATGTTAATGGATTATAGTCTATTAAAACATGAGCTATGTATGTTAATAAAGTTTACTTTTGTGAGAAGAATTCTTGAATTCCTAGCGTGGTGAAGATGTGACTATTTCTGCAAGTCAAGAACAACAAATCCAAGGAGCAGCCTCACAAGAGACCAATGGGGGCCAATAGACTTCTTGATTCTCACTTGCAAAATCGTAATAAAGAAGAAACCCTTGTTGAGTATTACTCAAAATTCGTGAATAGCTATTATTCTACTTCATAATCTGAACAAGAAGTAAACTTTGATCATGCATTCTGAGTATATTACAGGACAGAGCCCAAGGGATAGCAGTGGTTTGAAGTCAGATAGTAATGTGGCCTCATCAAAGTATGATTAAATCAAATGCTGCAAGTTCTTCCAACTCCTTAATATAGTGGGATTAAATTCCTAAGACTGAAGCAATAAATGATTCAAATATGTTAAGTTTGGACCCTTATCTTTCATATTTCATAGGTTGGACTTTGGATCCAGAAGTATTTGAATTTGTTCCAACGGCATCTTTGATTAAGTTCGAAGCACCTACAACATTCACTTCAACCTCAATTTCATCTCCGTTAAAGTTAATTTTTGCAATATTAGCCCTTGAATTTCTATCTCCCAATTCTACGACCTCGATATTTTGCGGATCTTCCCCCATTAGAAACTGCACCTGAACCATTGTGTCCACGTTCCATACATCCAAGGCCGGCACTAACTTTGGGAAATGAGTAAATGGCATCATCTTCAAGAAGCTTTAGAAGTATGGAATATAATTTTAATGGGTTAATTGGTGATCAAGAAGTATCTACTCGCCTGATATGCTTTGGTGAATGATCAGACGTTTGTTCACTTTTGTGCCATATGTGTATTCTATATATTCTTGACATGTTGACCATCATTTGTTATTAATCTGTCTAGCCACAAATAAACACCATAGCTTAATGAATAACTAGGTACTCTAAACATTAATTATGCGCCGGATCTACTTAAGGAACAAAATAGACCAGGGGCAGAGTCATGTTACAGGGCCAAGGGTGTTAGGTGCACAACCCTGATTTTTTTTAGTTATGGTATTATGTCCCTCTGTTAATTTTGTTAGTTAATTGTACTGGTACGTGAGTAGTCAGGTCAATTTGCGTGCATCACAACTAATTCTATAGGGAATATGCATGCTTACCTTTCATGTTCTTAAGTAAATAAAAACTAGGTTACCCATATTTAAACGTAGAGGAAATTGTAAAACCCTGTCCAATTGAGTTAACCCAAGGTTATTATTGCACTATAGTTTCCTATATTATGGAAAAATTGCATTACAAGTCTAAGGGTGGGTAGATCCAGGCTTAGTGGGCTAAATTTTACCACAAAAAATAGGATTTTGTCGGGGTTAATTTGTTAGAGGCTAGAATATAAGTTGGGGAAGGGGGGGGTGGTAATTAATGTGTACTTTTACTAACATTTTTATTTTAAGAAATATTGGACAATTTCTAGCCCCATCCTGGGGGACTGCAACCCCATCGCCACCCGGATTGGTCTCCCTAATTTATATAAAGTTATATTCTATGAGTCTAGGACACTTGTGAAGACTTGTGCTACGAGGATCCAAGTCTATGTCTTCGGTTGCAAACTTTAGTCCAAACAACCAAATAGTTAAATACGATAAAAACCCATGGGCTTTTGTCGTCTATAAATACTCGTCACCTAGGCCTGAAAAGGGCATTGTCACTGTTCATATGATATTTTAGGACACTAGTATTAGGAGTTCACCCCCTCGGATAACCAATACACCCTCGGGAGAGGCCATCTTAGTTCGATAGTCTTTAGTTAGTCATTACTTAGTTGGGAGATTAGCTTCAGTCAAATATTATTTGTAATAGGTCTGGAATAGCGCCGTCGATGGCTATAGATTTAATAATATAATTAACTTATAAGATATAATATAGGTACCTATGATGCAATTTTGCATAGTATAAGGGCCTTTAATGGATTTTCAAATAATATGGACTTATAGTGCAATTTTGAATAATATAAGGTCTTATAGTGCAATTTTAATATTATAAACTAGGAACCTAAAGCGCATTTTTTGCATCTTATAGGGACCTAATTTTTCATAATATAGGGACCTATGATGCAATTACCTAAATAAGAAACTGCGACACACAACAAAATTTCCCACCCTGGGGGCTTTTTTTTTGGAAGGCTTTTTTGAAATTTTGTTTCTTTAGTTATGTTGTTGTGAGGCATTAATATATTAAGGCCTTAAAGCCATGTAAGATACTTATAAAAGCCTTCTATTAACTAGCTGGTTGGTAGTTAATGAAATGCTGTCTAAAAGACTAAATAACCCTCTAACCCTTTTTTTTATATGGAAGAGCTATTTTTGGACTCGGTGTCATTCACACGGTTCGAACCTATATAACTTAAAAAGATAATTAAGACTCTGGCCAGTTGAGCTAACCCCAACTAGTTCCCTCAACCTTTTTAGTTCATAAAGAACATGGTAATAAAAAAACCCAATGGAGACTTTTTTATGGTTTTTTCATTCTCCTTTCCCTTTTCTCTTTACGGTAATATTTGAACAAAAAACAAAAGGAATCTCTTCACACTCAGATTTCATCTTTGTCTTTTCACAAGAAAATCGCTGTCTCTTCACACTTATGTCTCACCTTCGCACAAAGCCCCTCTTCTGCACAAGAAAACCCCCGCCAACACAAGAAAACTGTCGCCGCCTATACAAGAAAACTACCGCCGCCTACAAAGAACCTAGATGAAGGTAAAAAATTGAATTATATTTAACCTAATCTTAAATCTTTTTGTTTTTTGCTCCAATGCAAGTGTTAAAAGATGTATTTTAAGTTTTATCATGTTTTATTGTTTTTTTTTTAACATAAACGAAATGTTTCATTGTTTTTCAACGTTTACTTTTTCTAATCAAGAAGTATCTTCTCAATCGATATATTTTGATGAATGATCGGAGGCTTGTTCACTTCGGTAGTATGTAAGGATCCTATTCCTGAAATTTTGACCATCATAAGCAATTAATCAGTGTAACCACTGTTGGAAAAACAACAATCTCACTGGTTTTAAAAGTAGAGAAATGGAATTCCGAAAGTAAAACAAAAGATAATATTCAATTAAAGTAATACTTCACTATTACAATAAATTGAAAATAACGAAACTTACATGTAAAATACGAGAAAAGAACTATTACATGGAATGTAAAATGGTGTTAAAAAGATATTCTAATCGTGCCGGTTATCTCTAACAGAAGTTCTACTCTAAAGAAATATTATACTAAAATATTTGAAAGAGAAATATAATAGTCTTTCTAATTCTTAGTTTCGTTCTACATTCTATTCTTTATTCTCTCTAGAATATTTTTTTTCCTTTCTATTCCCTCTAGATTCTTCCATTCTCTCAAGAATAATCTATTTTCGTCTAAAGTGACAAAGTCACTATATATAGAAGAAAAAGCAAGACAAGAAAACCGTCACATTAATGCTCGTCAATGCTCATTAAAGTCATCCGTTTTTTCTTCCAAATTATAATGTGTGACAAATTGGCACAAATAATATTTTCCACTCTTCCAAGAACATGAAAGGATTATTTAAAATAAATTATATTTAAGAATAATTCCAACAATCCCCCACTCACGTTCTTTGGAAAAGAAGGTGGTCAGGTTTCCATACATAACAACATTTGGGTGAATTGTACTTAAGTCGAAATGTCTTTCAATTTGAATTGCCACGTAGTGAAGTGAGACAACCACCTAAAACATATCAAGTGAATGTACTCTTGAACTTGACGGTTTTCGAGCGAGACCCTCACAACACATACTCTACGCGGCTGATAGCTACAAATTCCTTAAACATCACCCTTTCCTTACACAAAGGTGATCTCCAAGAGCGTCTTGCCACATTAGCCGAACCCTCTTAGATTCTTAGATCATTAAGAGCAATAAAGCTCAACCTCATTATGTGTCTTGCTAATTCATTAAGTCATTTCTCTTTAGGACCACCCTTACGGGCTATGAATTTGTGGTGAGTCTAACAACTCATCCCTTGGGAACATCAAGGACGTCTCCTTGTAGTCATATTATGCGCAATATACAAAAACCTTAACGGTGAATTCATCAAGTCCGTCTCAAAAGGACCACCACATATGGCTATGAATTCATTAAGTATGAGGAATATACAACAACCTAAACGGTGAATTCATCAAGTCCGTCTCAATAGGACCGCCGCACATGGCTATGAATTCATTAAGTTTGAGCATTATACAACAACCTCAACAGTGAATTCATCAAGTCCGTCTCAATAGGACCACCACGCATGGCTATGAATTCATTAAGTTTTAATTTGCTCATGTATGCACAATTTACACTATATAGATAGGAAGTTAGTGCATCATATAGATCAATAGTACCTCTCCCGTACTTTATTAAATGACAAATAATAACCCAATGGTCACCACTTGAGTCTCTTTACAATATGGACAATACCAAGTTGGGTATAGTTCATTAAGAACATCATAATCATTATAATTATTAATTTATATTCATTAAGGGGTACATCCCCCCACAATTCTCTTATTCATGAATACTAGTACTATAAGGATTTTGTTTACCAGATATTATATCAATGGAGTCAAAGATTTCCAACAAAGTGAGACAAACAAAGGTAAATTCTATTATTGACTTTAATGAATTTTGCCCTTAGGATCATCTTTCCCCATATCATTTATTCAAAAATAAAAGAAGTAAGTCCCATGAATGAAAGTACCAAAAGTGGATCATGTCGTATACATATTGAAAAAAGTGTAGCACAAACTGATCCATCTTTTATTAGGACACTATTTCATTAACACGGTGCCCGTTTATAAATTACAAAACAATTTCCTTAGTTTTCATACTTTATCCCCTTAATCCAAAACCACCAACCCTTCATGTTGCACCATATAGATCTCTTCACATAAATCTTCATTCACACATTTATTTAATATCCAATTGATATATATCCATGTTTGTGAATGAAATTTAGGGCAACAAGAGTTAAAAAGTGGTAATATATGTGGCCAAAGTAATCCTTAAACTCATAAAAACATGGAAACTTAAGGACTTATCCATGAGTCGATTCACTTTTCGAATTGTATGAGACTAATTAGATCTTTTTGGGCCATTTCCTGGTGACGTACTTATTCTCATCAGAATCATCACCCTCATGCCTTTTCTGAACCGTTTCACAGATAGTCTTTGTTGACTTCTCAACGGTACACAAATTAAAGGTGGGGTTCGTCACATTATCCAATATCCATCCTCTAACCACTGAATTAGCTTTCTTGAACACAACTTTTAGAGCCAGAAACCTAGCATGTAGTTCTTTGGTATATTTCCCATGAGTAATGCTAGGTATCACCCAAAAAGTTATCACCCAAATATCACCTTCCTAGGTGGTCCAATTAAACTGTTTCATATAAGAGAGAGAAAAAAAGTAATCAAGAAAGAGAAATAGTTTAATTGGACCACCTAGGAAGGTGATATTTAGGTGATCACTTTTTGGGTGATACCCATCATTACTCATTTCCCATTGGCCTCAATATCAGGGAGCACCTTTAGAACGACAAGGTCTAGTTCATGTTGTTCAAGACATATTAGTGGATTTTGTACCCAACGTTTGTAGTTGGAACCATTGAAAGGCTCCAACATAGTCACGTCGGGAAAAGGCCTTCGCATTCAATTATGAAGCAACTGCCGAGATAGGAAAAACCATATCTAAAAAAACTCAGTGATATTACAAGAATATCTTTTTAAATTGTTGGAAAAATATCAATCTCACTGGTTTTAAAAGTAGAGAAATGGAATTCCAAAAGTAAAACAAAAGATAATATTCAATTAAAGTAATACTACACTATTACAATAAATTGAAAATAACGAAACTTACATGGAAAATACGAGAAAAGAACTATTACATGGAATGTAAAATGGTGTTAAAAAGATATTCCGGTCGTGCCGGTTATCTCTAACAGAAGTTCTACTCTAAAGAAATATTGTACTAGAATATTTGAGAGAGAAATATAATAGTCTTTCTAATTCTTAGTTTCATTCTACATTCTATTCATTATTCTCTCTAGAATATTTTTTTCCTTTCTATTCTCTCTAGATTTTTCCGTTCTCTCAAGAATATCTATTTTCTTCTCCTCTTGAAATGAAAGCGACAAAGTCACTATATATAGAAGGAAAAACAAGGCAAGAAAACCGTCACACTAATGCTCGTCAATGCTCATTAAAGTCGTCCGTTTTTTCTTCCAAATTATAATGTGTGACAAATTGACACAAATAATATTTTCCACTCTTCCAAGAACATGAAAGGATTATTTAAAATAAATTATATTTAAGAATAATTCCAACAACCACAAAGTAATTTACCATAATTTAAAATACAACTAAGTGCACAAATCAGGGGTGGCATGAATTTGTATTCAAGGGCAGGTTCCCATGCAAAATTTCCCTTTATGTACCTCTATTAATAATCTTAGTTCAATGTACTATAAGCCTCTATATTAATTTTTTTGAGTTAAATGCACTATAACTCTATATATTATAAATAAAATTGCACGAAGAAAGGGGCGGATCCAGGATTTTCTAATTTGAGCTAAAATTTAGAATGCTTGCGACAGGTTGACCAAAAAACATTGTGAATCAGTCTTCCGCCTAAATTCTTTATGGGACAATTTCTCAATCAATGGGGGACTAAAATGAAAATAAAGGGCTAACAATTTAAACCAAGGTTTCTAACTTTACTCCACTCAAGTTTTTCCCAAAAATAGGGGTAAATTTCCTCTCCCTTAGGCTTTCCCACGACTATTAGGTCATTAAAAAAAATGCAAAAATTGCAATTTTAAGGGTTTTTTTCAATTAATTGCACTGTAAATTTCTATATTATGCAAAATATTTAGACAAGAAAACAAAATAATTTATAGGCTAAAATGATAAGTTTTGAAAAGCTATAGCCAGGTGAAAGATTTTGACAAAATTTTGGGGTAATAGTATATTTTTTTTACTATGGAGTCAATATTTTTAGTAATAAACTACGGGGGCATATCACCGATCGACCACATAAATAATTCAAATAGCAACTTCCACTAGAATCCACCGGAGTTAGGATTTTCATTTGGTTGCAAGATTTATATTCACCGAAAAAAGTCTTTAGCTAATGGATGTAAACCCTTTCCTCTAGAATGAAAGGGGTGCAAATAAGGATATTATATATTAAAAGATATTCGTTAATAAAGTAAAAAAAACTCAATAACTCATTCCCATATAGTCCACCAATTTATAACCAACCCAAAAGGCCCAAATTTTAACTTTTAAGCCATTTCTATCTTTACAATCAATGATTTAACTAGATCGTATGCCATAATTATCTTCTATAACGGATTTAATTAGATCTAGACATAATTATCTCATATAACGGATTCCAAATAGCATATCTACAAAATTCCTTAATTATAGCCTTACACGATGAAAAGATTGTTATTGTCACTATCAATCCTATATGCAAGAGTTTCATATATTCTGATACATGCGAATTACACCGGGAACAATCAAAAAAGCCACTGGGAACATCCATGTATATTAATTCAAATAGAGTTGAGTTAAGTTTTTTAGTATATAAAAGATGGTGGTGTGTGAACAAAGTCAGTGGGTACAATGAGTATTTTGGTGGTATGCTCAACTGTAAATATTCTAAAAATGCTGGTGCGTGTGGTAAAAACAATGGGTTGCATTTGTATCCTGCTGGGTTAGTAAGCTATTATAGATTTTTTTTTTTAACAATGTCTGATTTAGACACAAAATCTTATTAGACAACAAATATCTTGGTTAGCGTCCTTCGTAATGGAGACGAGCAGTGATATGCGACGAGTAGTGGGAACCTTACCTTCGACGACGTCATTAGTGGGTTGTTGCTTCTTCTTTATCTTCGCCATTATCGATTGCAGAATATGTGTCGGTAGGGTTTCTTTGGTTTGGAGTAAGGAAGACGACGGGGTGCGTGTTTGATTCCTATCTGCTTTTTTGGTGCTTGTTTTTTTGGGATTATTTGACTGATTTCATGTACAAGGAAGTTTGTTTTGGTAAGTCAAACGAAATTAAGTTGAGTAGAAGGGCATATCAGACTTTTAGAGTGGGTTGGACTTGATGGAAAACTGTTAATGGTCAGTGGACTCTATGAGTTAATAACCATATATTAAAAAATGTTTAATATTGGCCCCGAGTGAAATCGTTTGTAATAGATCGTTGACAAAGGGTTTAACTGTTTTTTGTGTCATCTCCAGCGGACATCAATAACTGCTTTGTCTTGAGCAAGTTGTACTTTCAAGTGAAAGGTTCACTTGAAATGAATGAGTTGATTATCGTAGGACCATTATATTTATTCCTAGACATTTATAAGTATGTTGTATCTCAACTTCCAAGAGACCATTTTTCGTTGTCTTTTATAGTTAACGATAAACTCTCACCTTGGGCAGGGTCAAGTTTGATCTATGCCAAGGCTGAAAATGTAGAAACCAGAATATTGGCTGGAGGCTAAGGGGGATCTGGAAAGTTGGAGGGGTAAAGTGAAGATTATGTAAATTTGGGGATCATAAAGTATTATGGAGTCAAATTTATTTTCTTGAAAACTTAGGGAGGACGCACCCTAAGCAAACATGTAGTATGCACATCTCGGGCACATACACTAGCTCAGTCTTAATTAATACGAACTTGATATATTTTTCTTGCTTAGTAATTATTTGGGACTAATGAATAAATTGACTATCTTGATCTTGGAGCTCTAATTCTTTGGCTCCAATAATCAGATTTAGGGTAAAAATAAGAGTTGATGTTCCAATCTTGTTGGTTTGCTCGTTGAGTTTAGAGAAAGTAAGACATGAGTTTTTGATTTTTTAAACACAAGGATTAGGCATTTTTGCAAAAAAGTTGGGATTTTGGGTCATGGACGCTAATAGCAATACTAAGTTTTTGTTAATGTTTCAAATAATTTGGTGGAATACTCCCACAAACATGGACCCTAGATTTTCGTGGAGGCAATGGCACAACCCCGTTACTTCATTGACGAGGGAAGGTATAAAATAGTTTTGTAATGATAGAAAGGATGAGTTTACACGAGTTTGTTCACTACAAGAAATAGTATCTTTAGCGGTAAAAAATTTGACATTAAAAATCTTAATTTTGCCGCTAATAATCGTTATTTTTCGTCTCTATAAATTTCTCGCTAAAGATACCTTTAGTAGCAAATTATATGTTTTTGCCTCTATTAACTTTATCTTTAGCGGCAAATATTGCCGCTAAAAATATAATTAGAGGCTATTTTGGTTTTTAAAAATATCATTAGAGGCCATTTTAATTGTTGCCGCAATAGCTTCCCCGCTAATGCTATCATTAGAGACTATTTTAATTGTTGCCGCAATAACTTCCCCGCTATTGCTACTATTTCTTGTAGGTTGATAATAGTGCTGAGCAGAAACACAAAAGGTGGCAATAGCTTATGTATTGACCAATCTATTTAGAAAATATAAAGAAAGTAAGGAGGAAAATACGTCGCTTACTATGGGAACTCGAAGTACCAAAATAAATATATCTATTGTGATAGCATCAAATGAGGATGAATGTTATGTAATCAAAAATAATATATACTTTCTTTCGTTTTATAATGTTTGTCCATTTATTAAAAAAAGTAATTTTAGAATAATTATCAACTTAAAATATCATGATAGTTTTTCCCTTTTTTTTTCTACGATTACCTCTATAAAAAAAATTAGAATTTATGTTTCAAATAAATATTTAAAAAATCGAAATGAAGGATACCATGAAAAACTTAGTTTCAATATAGAGCAACCTTCTATTTTCTTTATGATGTTCTTTATTATGTTTTGTTTGATTCCTAGTTATTTGTTTGTTAAAGGCTCTTCTCATCATTAAGATGATCAAAGAGTCTCATCATGTTAAACTTGTTAAGATGATCAATGAGTCTCATCATGTATTTTAATATCGTGGTTTTGTGAATAGAGTACTTAGACAATGTAATGTAAAGGACTTTTTTTGTTCAAACAATATAAAAGAATTTGATACAGGATTTTGTTAAATAATTTTCTTTTAACATTTGTATTATTTCTAATTATATAATGATACCTCCTCAAATTATCATTTAAATAAGTTACAAATTAAAGGTCAGATTTGTCCAAAATTCGAAATTCATTACAACTTCATACAAAAAGTATTGATATTATAGATTTTCACAAATTCTTGTAAAATTATATTATATTTTTCTAAATCAACTATGAAGTATTTTCTAAAGAAGTTTAATAAAAATATTTAATTGTTAAATATAACTTTTGATCATTTATTTTATTAAAAGATACCTAATAAAAAGACGAAACTAACCTTTTGCAATCCCGGTAATTATCGAAACCCTAGGAGACCAATCAAGAACACGGCTACTATCATCATCTACATCAAGAAACCGCAATAAACTCCCTTTCGAAGCAAAATCATATATCAAAAAACACTCTCCTCTCCCTTTCGAGCAACAAAACCCCTTCAACCCCACAAGAATCTCATTTTTCAAGACGCCAATAATCTCAACCCTTCATAAACTCACCTTCGTCCGATTTACAACTAATTACGTTTATACTCTTAATAGCTACAATTGACTCGTCTTTCAAAATCCCTTAATAAATTGTCGAATATTTACTCTTCCCTAAGATAATCTTTTCCGAGAAATGCTGAGTTGCCTATTCTATCTCTTCCAAGTTAAACTTAGACTCCGGCAAAACCTCACGTTCACATTCAACCATTTAGTTCCAACGATTAGAATACTCGAGAGTCACTAAAGGAAAAGGACTTCTCATGATTGGTCAGTCTTCGGAAATATCCGAAGTGGACCCCACTTTCTGTTTCCGTCTCCTTTGTAAGAAAATGATGAGGAATATAGAGATCGACAAAGTAACGAAAACTGAAATTATCCCGGAAATAATCCCGATTTGGTGAATCTTTGATGAACTTTTATGATGATCTGTTTGGTTTGAGACATTTGCAGTTTGCGGAATGTTTCTTGGGGGTGTGTTAGTATAAGGGGCTCAATTTGATTGTTTGTGTTATCCCAAGCTGTGCAAACTCGTAAAGTAGAAAATCCGACCCCGCATAAACCCGGGTTATTTTCAAAATGAAATCCGCCTTTTAATCTCTTCAGACCTTCACATTGAATGGAAAAGGTATTAGACTATATAAATATGTAAAATATATACTATAAACACTCTCCAAGAACTTAAAACAAGAAAACAATTCTAGAGAAAAGTTTAAATTCTTTTAATAAATCAGAAAATTGTGAGTACAGTTTTTATTAAATTGCCATTACACCCTCAAATGCAGGGGCCGAGCCATGTGTTGTGTGGGGGGGTCCATGGCCCCCCTGATTTTTCAAAAAAAAATAATTATAACTATCTTTTAAAAAAAAAAAATTTATAAGTAAATAACCCCTAAATTTTTTAAATATCTCCATTTGGCCCCCCCTAACTTATAAAATTTATTTTATTAATAAGATTTTTTATTTTTTATAACAAAATATATATTATTTTATATTAAAAAAAAAGAAACTTATAGCATAATTAATTAGAAAAATTAATATCAAGACTTATATTGCAATCTTTACACAATATAAGGACTTTTAATACAATTTTTCATATTATAAAACCTATTTTGCAATTTTTGCATAATACTTAAACTTTTAGTGCAAATAGTGGCAAAAAAAATTTTTCGGGGGCGTTGCCCCCGAACCCCCTTGACCCCCCCTAACGAAAATTCCTGGCTCCGCCCCTGCTCAAATGATAAAAGAAAAATAAAATAATCCGTACTAAAGTATTTTGTCTTAAAATACCATCAGTCATGGCGAAATGATGAGTTTTTCTTGATGGTCTGACTCTGCAAATGGAAAACTCACAAACGCTCACAATTTTTGCCATTACTAGCTTCCTGTATTGTTTTTTCTTCTTTATATTTGTTTTTTATAATGAATCAAACGAGACAACTTATTTGACAGTTTCCAAAGTAAATAAGTGTTCTTTATTCGTTGAGGTAACTAATTCATTCGTAATGTGTGTTTATATTAATCACTTATTTAAAAGGTGATTCTAACTTTAACTATGCCAGCAATTTCAATGTTTTCATGAGTTCATGTTTCAAACAATACATGAAAATACGCATTTGTATTATCTGTTACATACTCGACCAAATATATATCCGTGATATACTATAAAATATAAAGGAAGCAAGATGGAAAATACATCGCTTACTGATGGGAACTCAAAGTACCAAAAGAAATAAAACTATTGTGTAATCAGATATTCTAATGAAGCTACTAGCTAGCATCAGCAAACAAGGTAAGAAAGATATAAATGATGCATATTCTCTTTTGTTAACAAGTACTAAGAGAGGACTCTAGCTCACCACTGATGAAGTAGTAGAACTTATGGTTGGTGGAAGCTCACAAAACACAATGCTAAATACAATGGAAGGAGCTGATTAAATCATAAACATTACCAGTCCCATTATCAGAGGACTGATGTTTACAAGAAAGTCAAACATACCCAGAAAAGAAGCGAATGATTTCCTAAAGGAATCAAACACTCCATCAAAATGATAAGATAAAGCTAACATCTAGAAGAATTACAACTCATCAACAACAAGATGACAGCTGCTAAGTTTGTTAGTTTGTTACACAGTTAGTTACAATAGATATGTATGTATAGTGTATGTAATGATTATCTATATATATCACAGTACACGAATGTAACTATCAACAATCAACTAATAAAATCTTCTCTTCATATCTCTCTCTCTCTTCTCTTCTATATGGTATCAGTGCTATTGAAAGAACAAGCTCTTTTTTTCCGCCATTAATGGCGTCTTGAGCTTTGCTATCTTTCACTTCTCGATCTTCCGCGCTTTTCATCTCTACTCTCTTCTTCTAAATGGCTGAATCATCTTCTTCAACACCTCACATATCATCCAGTTCTGAAATACCAGCTGGATTACTCCTCCTTCGTCAAAACTGGGCCTCGCTTGTTCAAATCAAGCTTGACTCTACAAATTATGTGGTTTGGAAGGCTCAGCTTGAAGCTGTTTTGGAAGCTCATGGATATCTTGATCATGTCACCCGTTCTGGAGCTCCACCTTCATCCACTCATCCAACATATTCGACATGGATAATAGAGGATCATCTACTGAAGGTATCTCTTCTATCTTCAATGATTCCCTCTGTTTTTTCTCAAGTCGTAAGATCTACTTCTGCATACGAAGTTTGGGTGAAATTTGAAGAATTGTTTGTTAATCAATGTCGTACACATGTACATCAATTAAAAACAAAACTGTGCAACATTAAGAAAGGAGATAAATCAATGACTGAGTATTTAGCTAATATACAAGATATATGTGATGGATTGGATACTGCTGCAGCTTCTTTACCTCTTGAAGATGTTATTATGTACACGTTGAAAGGTCTACCTTCTGAATATAATCAATTTAAGTCTAGTATTCGGATTACAAATGCTCAAACATCAACACTAAGCTTCCATTCACTTGGTAGCTTACTAGTCTCTGAAGAAGTGCATATGAAGATGTCAGAATCAAATGACTCATCTGTGCATCATACTGCACTTTTCACTCCTTTTGCGATGAATTTTTCTTCCAATAATTCAACTCGTGGACGAGGACCTTCAAATCGTGGAAGAGGCTATGCTAATCGAGGCCTTGGTAGACATTTCTCTCAACAAAATACCTCTGTTTTGGGAGCTCCTCCATCACATAACTCTGGTATGAATACAAATGCTCCAACATGTCAGATATGCACTCGTATAGGTCACATAGCTCTTGATTGTTGGTATAGATCAGACTTTGTGAATTATCCTTCACCTAAGGCTCAAAATCGAGTCATCTTAGCAGCTCATTCTAATTACACACCAAATCAGTCTACTCAACATCAAGTTTATGATCCTGAAATGTGGTATTTGGATAGTGGAGCCAATAGTCATGTTACTAATGATCCTCACTTAATTGACAACTCTCAGCCTTATCATGGTGCTCATTCAGTCTCAGTTGGTAATGGTCAAAATCTTGACATTGCAAGTGTTGGTCATAGTAAGCTATATGTCTCTAACTCTTCTTTTTCTTTAAACTCAGTTCTTCATGTTCCTTCCATTTCTTCTAATTTGTTATCCATTTCAAAATTCACTAAGGATAACAATTGTATTATCTCTTTCAGTTCTAATTCAGTTTCTATTCATGATTGTGTCTCACATAAGTTGCTCTTTCAGGGCCCTTGTAGGGATGGCTTATATCCACTTTCATCTGGTACAAGCTCATCATCTGCACAGGCTAGTCTTTGTTCAAGTTAACCTTTAAAATGTCTGTCTTCAAAAGTTCAAAATTCCTCAGCTGTTTTATGGCATTTGCGCTTGGGTCATCCTTCTTCTCAAGCTTTAATTCCTCTAAGTTCTATTCTTAATAGTAAGCTAGATCATTATGGTGTTCAATGTAATTCTTGTGCATTGTCTAAAGCACATAAACTTCCCTTTTCTTTGTCTATTACTAAATCAAATAATCCTTTTGATATTGTTCACTCAGATGTGTGGGGTCCAGCCCCAATCTCTTCTTGTTCCTCATTTACATATTATGTCTTGTTTATAGATGATTATAGCAGGTTCAGTTGGGTGTATCCCTTGAAGTTAAAATCAGAAGTTTATGAAGTATTCAAAGCATTCAACAATATGGTTCAAACTCAGTTTAATGCTCAAATCAAATGTTTAAGATCAGATAATGGTGGAGAATATACTAGTAACTCATTTAAACTGTTTCTTCAATCTTTGGGAATCATTCATCAAACTTCTTGCCCTCATACTCCTGAACAAAATGGAGTTTCTGAGCGCAAACACAGGCATCTAATTGAAACTACACTAGCCTTACTCACCCATGCTTCTCTTCCAATGAAATTTTGGTGTGAGGCTCTAGCTGCTTCTGTGTATTTAGTGAATATTCTACCAAGTCCTTCACTTCACAACATCAGCCCTTATGAACTGTTATTTACCAAACCCCCAACTTATGATCATTTAAGAGTCTTTGGGTGCTTATGCTACCCTTGGACAAAACCATACAATCAACATAAAGTTGCTCTCAAATCTGAACCTTGTGTGTTTTTGGGATATTGTTCTTATTCAAAAGGTTACAAGTGTTTCTTTACAACATCTTCTCGTATGTTTATTTCAAGACATGTACAATTTAATGAAACCTCATTTCCATTTTCTATTAAACCCTCAGAAACACCTTCATCTACTCCCACAAATTCTACATATACTGATCTATTTTCACAAATCAATCTATCTTCTCTTTCTCAGCCTTTTTCACCTTTGAATGTTTCTACTTCTACCCAACCTTTACCTCAATCTTCTACTCATCAAAATTCATCTTCTCAAACACCATCTCCTATTATAACTCCACAACCAAATCCTCCTCCCCATCATCATATGGTGATTAGAAAACAAACAGGCTCCCTTAAACCTTCATATAAATGTCAAACACTTATTCAAACACCAACATTACTTGAACCATCTTCATTCAAAGAAGCTGAGAAATTTCAGTGTTGGCAAGACGCAATGCATTGATTAGTCAAAACACTTGGACTCTTGTCCCTACACCACATGGTCGAAATCCTATAACATGTCGATGGATATATAAAGTTAAAATACATGTTGATGGAACTATAGCTCGCTATAAGGCGAGACTTGTAGCTAGAGGTTTCTTACAAGAATTCGGTTTGGATTATACCGAAACTTTCAGTCCTGTGGTTAAACACCAAACTATTCGAGTTATATTAGCTTTAGCTGTGTCAAATAATTAGGTTATTCGACAATTGGATGTGTCTAATGCGTTCCTTCATGGTGAACTAGATGTGGAGGTGTATATGACACAACCACAAGGCTTTGTGGATTCTACAAAACCCTCTCATGTATGCAACTTGAACAGGTCTCTCTATGGCTTAAAACAAGCTCCTCGAGCTTGGTACTCTTTACTACAATCATTTCTTGTTCTCCAAGGTTTCAAAGTTAGTGCTGCTGATTCCTCTATGTTTGTTAAAGGAGTTTCATCATCGTTAACAATTATATTAGTCTATGTGGATGACATATTGGTAACTG
Organism: Nemophila menziesii; assembly: GCA_029959085.1. Taxonomy (NCBI): domain Eukaryota; kingdom Viridiplantae; phylum Streptophyta; class Magnoliopsida; order Boraginales; family Hydrophyllaceae; genus Nemophila; species Nemophila menziesii. Next base: position 223,798 of record JARWIR010000109.1, read on the forward strand.
GTGCAAATGCAGAAGAAATATCAAATGTTATTAGTGCCTTAAAGAATAGATTTCAGATGAAGGACTTGGGCACTTTAGCCTATTTTCTTGGGCTTGAAGTATCCAAAACTAATGAAACTACAACTGTTTCTCAAGCTAATTATGCTCTCTCTATTCTAAAAAAAGCTGGCTTGAGTGAATGCAAACCTTCTACAACTCCTACACTCACCATAAATGGTGTTATATCAAATTATCACAAAGAATTATACGAATATCCTTTTATGTTTAGAAGTTTAACTGGTGCCTTGCAATACTTGACCATTACAAGACCTGACATTTCCTTTGCAGTTAATCAAGTGTGTCAAGCTATGCACAAACCAACAAATGCAGATTTTGAAGCTTTAAAGAAGATACTAAGGTATCTCAAAGGAACTTATCATTATAGCTTACAATTCTCTTCTTCTTCTCCCACTCTTCATGCCTTCTCTGACTCGGATTGGGCTAGTAATATTCAAGATAGGAAGTCTACAACTGGCTACTGTATCTTTTTAGGTACAAACTTGGTTTCTTGGGGATCAAAGAAGCAAAATACAGTCTCAAGGTCTTCAACTGAAGCTGAGTATAGGGCTCTTGCTCATGTTTCAGCTGATCTTAAGTGGTTTACCTTCTTACTTCAAAGTCTTCATATTCCTGTTACAACTCCAACCTTATCTTGTGATAACATGTCAGCGTTGGCCTTAGCAACTAATCCTGTGTTCCATACCAGGACAAGACACATTGATGTGGATTTTCACTTTGTAAGGGAGCAAGTTAAAGCTAAACTTCTTCATCTCAGACATGTTTCATCATCAAATCAATTGGCTGATATTTTAACTAAGGGTCTTGGAGTTACTCAGTTCACATCTCTTCTTTCCAAGCTGCCCATGATCAACATAATTAGCTTGAGGGGGGATGATAAGATAAAGCTAACATCTAGAAGAATTACAACTCATCAACAACAAGATGACAGCTGCTAAGTTTGTTAGTTTGTTACACAGTTAGTTACAATAGATATGTATGTGTAGTGTATGTAATGATTCTCTATATATATCACAGTACACGAATGTAACTATCAACAATCAACTAATAAAATCTTCTCTTCATATCTCTCTCTCTCTCTTCTCTTCTATACAAAATTGGCATCAACAACAATCGTGCTGGTGAAGGAAGGATAGTATCTCTGTTGGAAGCTGATAGAAAAATAATTACGGAGGGAGATATATATGAAGAAGTACTGGACAGGAGAATATAAACTTTAGCTCTATTTTTTTTACACTTTTTTCTTACTGATGAGTTACAATACTACTTCTATTTATACTAGTAGATTACTAAAGTTACTATTTAGATACCAAGAGTACAGACATAAACTCTTGACTTTCAACGTTCTGTCTTGATTCATTGAGCAGGTAGGCCAACGATCTGTCTTGATTCATTATGCAGCTTTGATTCATCCACCAGATAACTTCCACTTACTCCTAAATACAATGCATAATCTTGATACGCGTATTCTATATCCATTGAATTTTATCAAGTTTAATTATCAACACTCGCATTCCAAGAAGACTCTTCAACTTCTCGAACACGTCTTTTCTTAAAGGCTTTGTGAAAATGTCTGCTACTTGATCATCAGTCTTCACATATTTGACTTGAACCTCCTTCTTTGCAATACATTCCCTGACAAAGTGGAAACGAGTATCGATGTGTTTACTTCTATCGTGAAATACGGATTCTTTGCTAAGGCAATTGCTAACTTGTTATCAACATGAATATCTGTTGATTCAACTTGATTGAATCCCAACTCCTTAAGCAAATTTCTTAGCCAAATTGCATGACACACACTAGATGTTGCAGCCACGTATTCAGCTTCACATGTTGACAATGTGACAATTGGCTGCTTCTTTGAAATCCAGGTGAAAGCTGATTCACCAAAGTAGAAAACAAAACCTGTTGTACTCTTGCGATCATCAATATCTCCTGCCAAATCACTATCGCTATATCCTACCAACTTTAAGTTTCCAGAAGCAGGATATAAAATTTCATGATCTATAGTACCTTTAATATATCGGAGAATCCTCTTTGCTACTTTAAAATGATAGATGGTCGGGTTCTCCATAAAGCGACTAACAAGACCAACAGCATACAGAATATCTGGTCTAGTGCAGGTTAAGTACCTTAGGCTTCCAATCAAGCTTTTAAATAAGGTTGGATCGACCGGTTCTCCACCAATATCCTTAGATAACTTCTCACCTACATCGATCGGGGTGGTAATAGACTCGCAATTCACCATTTTAAATTTCTTTAGAACTTCTCTAGCATAACTTTCTTGGCTGATGAAAATTCCCTCACTACTTTGTTGCACCTCGATCCCAAGATAATAAGACATCAAACCGATGGCTGTCATCTCAAACTCCTCAGTCATATCTTTCTTAAATGAGGCAATCATTTCATCGTTGTTTCCTGAAAATATTGGATCATCGACATAGATACAAACTATTAAGATATCGCCCTTTTCATTCGTCTTGACATAGATATCGCCCGGTTAGATTAATATGTAGCTAACAAGTATTTATTGGATAAATATCGGTAGTTCTCGTTTTCCGAGTTAGGTGCATAGATAATGCAGATAGAGATATGACTATCGAACCGACTAAAACTAGAGATTCCTAATGGTTAATTACCTTGAATTGTCAAGTAGGTTAATCTTCATAAGGATTTTTATACTTGTAATCCTTTAACCTGAGATCATCACTATAGTTGTGTATGTGTTTGTTATGTTTTGATACTGGACTACTAGTGTATCATAATGCTAGTCGAAAGGATATTGGACGTAGCTAAGTATATATTCTCCTAGGGATGAGTCAAGATGGAATCTATCAACTCTAGGTAAAGAGTTTGAGCTCTACAATGTCATAAGATTATAACGATTGTATCGAATCCTTGGCCAAGGTGATAGAATGAATGAGGAAAGGAGTTTCTTAGGTCATTCGTCAATCGTTGATAATCTACGTGTAACATAGTTTATTTCTAATGGGATTTGACAGTTGTGCCATATCCCAGGATGATCCAGAGCTGTAAAGATAGAGGGAATACGTGTACGATCCTTCACCAGGTTCTTTGTATAAAGTTACTTCACATTATCCGTTCGTTGGGGAGTGTTGTTAGACGCCAACCTCGATTAGTGGTTAATTTAATTAACTACTACCGGTTTAACGATGAACCCACGTAGTTGCACACTAACGAGTGCATTGAACTTGCTTCATGACGTTAATTAATTATATACTTGTAATATTGGTATATTAATTTGTGCTAATATAAGTCTGATCTAAGACAAAAGAGAAAAAAAATTATTGACTAGTTCGTGAATCAAACCATGTACCTCCAGTAATGTGAAATGTGTCACTAACCGCTGGGCTAGTCAAGTGTTTTTGTATAATGAAGAAGGTCCAAGTCCACTTCACAAGTGGTAATGGACCAGATTATTAAGATAATTAAATTCATTATACGTTCCTGACTTTTCCTATTCTTTGTCTTTTCATTTTCTTCTGTTGGGTTTATAATATAATGAGAGTCACTATACAGAGATAACTTCATCATCAGTTTTTTTTCTTCCAAGAAAAAAACCCACAAGAAATCAAAAGGTCTTTTGTCTCCAAGTCAGAATTTTGATTCTAAAAGCAAGGATCAAGCTCGGTGTGCAAAGCGTGGAGGCTTCAAGGTTTTGAAGCTGGGATTAGACAATTCGATTCTCATACAACGGATTAAGGTATGTAATCGGAGTTTTGTATCAGTTTAAATTCTTAAATCGCACTAGATAGGCTATTGGATTATATGTAGAATTAGAACTAGATGCAGATGTAGAAGCAGTAGCAGCTAATGCAGTTCGATTTTGAGCCTTAGGAGACGGAAATGTGACAAAATCCGTCCAATACCAACAATCAATAGCCAAGTGTCCAAAACGCAAACAAATTTGACAGGTAAAAGAGGAAGGATTATTATGTATACCTTGAGAAGCTGGTGACGCACCCAAAACAGAAGAATTAAATGAATAATTACCACGACCTCGACCTCGAGTAAAAAACCACGACCTTGAGATGAATTAGAATTGAAATTCAAACTCGGGTTAGAATTTGAATTAGAATTCGAGTTTGGGGCTGAGGAAGTGAATAACGCAGTGTGAATTTGAGAAGAAATATCAGCAACTTCATTCATCTTCATGTGCATTTCTTCAGATAAAAGAAGACTCCCCAAAGAGTGAAAATTAAGAGTCGATGTCTGAGCATTTGTGATGCGAATACTTGACTTAAATTGGTTATACTCCATAGGAAGGCCTTTAAGCATGTACATTATGATATCTTCAAGAGGAAGAGATGAAGCAGCTGTATCTAACCCATAACAAATGTCCTGTATCTTAGAAAGATACTCATTCATACTGCGCTCACCCTTTTTGATGTTACACAACTTCATCTTCAATTGATAAACGTGAGTACGACATTGACTAACGAATATTTCTTCTAACTTACGCCACACCTCAGCTGATGTCTGTAATCGAACAACTTGGGAGAAAATTAAAGGAATCATTGAAGAAATTAATGAGACCTTCAATTGCTGATCTTCAATTAACCAAGTAGGGAACACCGGATCGGAAGAGAGAGGAGGTGGACGAGACCCAGTAACATGGTGTAAGTAACCATGAACTTCGAGTACCGCTTCGAGCTGAGCACACAAAAGCACATAGTTGGAAGCATCGAGTTTAATTTGAACTAATGACACCCAATTTTGACGAAGGAGAAGCAACCCTGCTGGAAGAGAGGAGCTAGAGCTAATATAAGGAGTATGGCTGGAAGAAGACGCCATATGTGATAGCGGAAGGATCGAAGAGCGGAAGTAAATCTAACACAACTCAATAAATCGCCATTAATAGCGGAAAAAGAAAAAGAAAATAAGGAAAAAAATGAGTGTGTATCCTTGTTAGGCTCGTTATACCATATTAAATATGAAAGAGAAAGAGAGAAAAATTATTTTGTATTTCTTGTTATCAATAGTACAGAAAAAGTGTTATATTTATAATGACACGAGACCTATCAGTAACATTCTATTTTATCAGAATTTATTATATATCCAAGAGAAAGTATTTGAGTAAGTGTTTATTTTTGGGAAGCGAGACTTAAATCAATTTTGGGCCAAATTCATGTAAACTCATTAAGATGATGAGAGGGTCTCATCATATTAAACTTATTAAGATGATCAACGAGTCTCATCATGTATTTCATTAAATTTGGTAAATCCATTATGGTTTTGTCACTAGAGTACTTAGATTGTCTAATTTAACATAATTTGATATGCATTACTTTGTTCTGTTATATTTTTAAAGGTTTATATTAATTCTAATTTATATAATAAACCATCCTCAAATTATTATTATAAAAATGATTTACATTATCGTTATTATCTTCAATGAGAGGTTAGATTTATCCAGATCAAAATTCATTACAACATTATACAAAATTTAAAGATATTATAGATTTTACAATATCTTTTGAAATTATATTTTATTCTTCTAAATCAACTATAGATATAAATTATATTAAAAAGTTAATTATAAAAATATATAAATATAAGCATCATTTATATATACAATCACTAAGCATCATAACCAACAAATTAAAATTAGTATTGCATTAACAATAACTATGATTTATATAAGATAATTAATATATCAGTAACTCAAATATCTCGAATCTGCGAGCATTGGAAAATTGTGCTCATAGCTGTAATGCCATCCATTGATTATTAATCTTGGAATATCCAAAAGAGTAGAAGTGTAAGATGAGGGATCAGATAGGCCTAGGATGATGAAAGTTATGTGATTTGTTCCGTTTGTAAATTTTCAGCTTAGAAACGGATCAATGAGCAAAACTATCACTATACAGTTATGTTACATAACGTTTATGATATTTAATTATTTTTAGTTAACTTAACTCGCACCCAGGATGACCAGATCCTTTACGACGGAACTCATAGTTGGTCTATTTTCAGGATCTTCATGTGTACAAGCTAACGCAATTTTCGTCAACTTAACCGCTTCAGAATTCTCAAACTTACCCTTCAGATTTCGATCAATAAAATTTTCAAATTCACAAGACTCAGCTGCTAAACGCATTCCATGGGTAACCATAATTTTTCCGGAAAGTATTTGAAGAACGATGACTCCAAATGCATAGACATCACTCTTTTCAGTGAACCTACCGGTAGTTATGTATTCTGGTGCCATACATCCAAGGCTGGCACTAACTTTGAGAGCCGAGTAAACAACATCTTCAGCAAGGAGCTTTAGAAGACCAGAATCTGATATCAATGGGTTCAAGTGCTGATCAAGAAGTATTTTCTCTACCGATAAATTTTGGTGAATGATCGGAGGCTTGTTCTCTTCCGTGCCATGTAAGTATCCCATTCCTAAAATTCTGACCATCATTAGCAATCAATCAAAGTAGTTTACCATAATTTAAAGAAAGACTAGGTGCACAAATTAGGGTGGAGCCGTAATTTTTGTTTGGTCAGATCCCGATATTAGCAAAAGGTGCATTGTAGGTCTTAAATTATGCAAAAATTGCACTATATGTGCCTCTATTAATTTTTTTTAGTTAATCGCACTATAGGTCCTTATGTTAAATTTTTTATTTAATTGCACTATAGTTCCATATATTATTGAAAGATTGCCCAGTTAAGGGTATTCATCCAAAAAAAACATTTAGCCACTGTAATTTTTTTTACTCACATTTTTCCCTCCCAAGAAAAACAGCACCTGGGGACGGGGTGTGGGCCTACCTCTCGATCTACTCCTAACTAGAACTCGCGTAGAACAGTTCACGACCTTACTTTCTATTTTTGCAATAGATCGATCACAGATAATATTCAAGATTTTTTTTTTTAAATTTGGGCCCGAGACAGCAGGTAAAACTGTTTCTAGTGTCATCTCCAACAGACATCAATAACTGCTTTGTCTTGAGCAGTTGTACTCTCAAGTTTCAAGTGAAGGGAACACTTGAAATAATTGCTTTGTATGAGTCAAACTTAATTAAATGAATGATTTGATAATTGTAGGACCATTTATTTATATTTCATAGTATTTATTAGTTGATGTTGTATCTCAACCTCTAAGAGACCCATTAGCTCTTGATTTATATAACGACAAATTCTCGCTTTGGACAGGGTCAAATTTGATTTATTTCAAGGCTGAAAATCTTGAAGCCAAAATATTTGTTGGAAGTTAAAAGGGGGATTTGAAAAGTTGGAGGGGACTTGTAGTGCAATTAAATTCAAAAAACATTGACATAGAAACCTATAGTGCAACTCTTTTTCATAATATAGGGATCTATATTGTAATTGGCTCAAAAAGAAAAACTGGGGTGTTGCTCCTAAACCCTTACTCGGGCAAAAAAATTTCTGGCTCCCCATTGCTTTTGTAGCACCTAATCTTTGATAGATAACAAGGTACCAATTCATCTAAAAGCTAATAATATGTGAAATTTGAATATAAAAAGACGAAACTAACCTTTTGCAATCCCGGTAATTATCGAAACCCTAGTAGACCAATCAAGAACACGGCTACTATCACCATCCACATCAAGAAACCGCGATAAACTCCCATTCGAAGCAAAATCATATATCAAAAAACACTCTCCTCTCCCTTTCGAGCAACAAAACCCTTTCAACCCCACAAGATTCTCATTCTTTAAAGACGCCAATAATCTCAACCCTTTCATAAACTCACCTTCGTCCGGTTTACAACTTATCACATTTATACTCTTGATAGCTACAATTGATCCGTCTTTCAAAATCCCTTTATAAACGGTTGAAAATTTACTCTTCCCTAAGATGATCTTCTCCGAGAAATGCTGAGTAGCCGATTCTATCTCTTCCAAGTTAAACTTAGACCCCGGCAAAACCTCACGTTCACATTCAACCATTTGGTTCCAACGATTAGAATACTCGAGAGTCACTAAAGGTGAAGGACTTCTCATGATTGGTCGGTCTTCGGAAATATCCGATGTAGACCCCACTTTCTGTTTTCGTCTCCGGTGTAAGAAAATGATGAGGAATATAGAGATCGACAAAGTAACGAAAACTGAAATTACTCCAGAAATAATTCCGATTGGAGGAATCTTTGATGAGCTTTTATGATGATTTGTTTGGTTTGAGAAATCCGCACTTTGTGGAATATTTCTTGGAGATGTCTTGTTTACTACGGGTACAAGGGGCTCAATTTGATTGTTTGTGTTATCCCAAGCTGTGCAAACTCGTAAAGTAGAAAATCCAAACCCACATAAACCCGGGTTATTTTCGAAATGAAATCCGCCTTTTAATCTCTTAAATCCTTCACATTGGATCGAAAAGTATTAGACTACATAAATATATTCTATAAACGCTCTCTAACAGGTTAAAACAAGAAAACGATTCTAGAGCAAAGCTTTTTATAAATCAAAAACTACCTATTTTATACAGAATACAGAAAATTGTGAGTACAGATTTAATTAAATTACCATTACAACCTCAAACGATGAAAAAAAAATCAGACTGAATTTAAGGCTTCTATTATCTAGGAATTTCGTCTTGATATACCATTAGTCATGGTGAAACGATGGGTTTTTCTTAATGGTCTGATTGCAAATGAAAAACTCACAAATGCCCACAATTTTTGCCATCCCGGGCATCCTCTGTTTCTTTTTCTTCTTTATATTTCAATTTTTCGGATGATCCAAACAAGAATACTTAATTAACGATTTCTAAACTATATAAGTGTTTTTCTTTTAAAATTGTTGAGGTAAATGATTCATTCATAATCTATTTATATTGTAGTTTTTTTTACTCTTATAAAAAATATTGTGAGTAAAGCGGAAAAGGAAAACTAACCAGAAGGAACAACTCCAATGAGTGAATTATTTCGGACATCAAGAACTTCCAATTGAGGAAGATTAGCTAATGTTATTGGAATAGGACCAGTCAAGTGATTGAAACTAAACAGAACTCTCTTTAGCATTTCCATGTTTCCTAAACTTGAAGGAATTTGACCGTTTAATTGGTTATTATCAAATGCAACTGTGCTTAACTTCTTTAGAAATCCAATTTCTTTAGGTATGGATCCATTGAACTGGTTACAACATAGCTGCAACACTGAAAAACAATAAGATTTTAAAAACACTTAGAAGCTCAAAGAATGTGACAAAAAGATTTGGAAAGCACAAATAAAGAGACCTATAATTTCAGGCTGCATTTTAATACCTCTAGACTATTAGCCGAGTTAGGGGGGGCATGGCCTCTTGATTTTTCAAAAAAAAAAAAAAAATTGCCATTCAAAGAAATAAAAATTAATAAGTTATTGGCTCGTCTTAATTTTTCTGAATTTTCATTTTGCCGCTTTTAATTTTTAAAATTATATATTTGATCTATAATTATTTTATAATATAGATATTTTATTTTTTTATTGTAAAATAAATATTATTTCTTATAATATTGAAATTTATAGGATAAAAAATTAATATAAGAACTTATAGTGCAATCTTTATATAATATAAGGATTTATGTACAATTTTATATAATATAAAGACATATTTTGTAATTTTTTATAATATATGGACCTATAGTGTAAATATGTCGAAATTTTTTTACCCTGTTGCCCTTTTCGTAAATTTTTTTGGCTCCGGCCGTGAGCAAGTCTTAGACTTTTTCATTTGGGGAAGAAGTTCAGGACAACAACCTTAAAAAAAACAATTTGCACTATAGGTTCCCATAGTATGCAAAAATTGATTATAGGTCCCTATGTAATGAGCAAGTGAAAGATACCTAGAAGTGGTAGAGTTGGTACACATACCCGTGTATTCTTAAAATGGTAACAAAGGTAAATTGCAAAATATACCTTAATTAGCTAGGGTCTAAGTAGTGGATATCACACTCATTTCATCCAAAAATGAAGATTTGTAGCCATTAATTCTTGATGGAACGGCCAAGGGTATTCAAGGGTAATGGCCCCATTATTTTTTAAAAGTTAATTGTACTATAGGGCTCTGTTTCATGCAAAAATTGCACTATATATTCTTATATTATGCAAAAATTGCACTATATGTCTATATATTATAAAAAATACACTATATATCCTATACTATGTAAAACCTATTTTGTAAATTCCTGTATTTTCTTTTATTTTATTTTTCACATTGGTTACACTATAAATCTCTATATTGTATAGAATATAGGATATATCCTATATTATCTATGTAAACAACATATTATTTATATAAAAACATAAATTAAAACTTTAAAAAATTAGACTCAAATGAAAGTTCTTAAAAATAAAGAAAATACCATAAGATTTTCTTATATTAAATAAAATATTAGTGATAATTTTTTTACCAAAAGTCAGGGACTTATCCATGGTTAAAAAAAATTCACTACAACTTAACTTAACTGTATCTAATAAAATCAAAAGAAAAATAAAAAACTAACCTTGAAGATTTGCCATACTTCCAATCTGAGATGGAATAACTCCAGAAAAATTATTCACATTAAGATAAAGATCAATCAACTCAGTCAAATTTCCAATCTCTTTCGGTATTTCACCGGTCAATGAATTATAATGTAGATACAACCCGGACAAGCATTTCAGCTCCGCCACCACCGGAGATACTTTTCCGGTGAGTCCTTTACCTTGTAATGAAATATTAGCAACTTTTCTATGTTCATTACAAGCTACACCTTCAAATGAATCACTATTACATGGATCACCATCGTTTTTCCATGATGTAAGGTACTTGTTTTCTGGGTCTAATGATGATTTTAACTCCATTAATGCTCGTAACTCTGTGTTGCCATTAACGAACTTTAAAGATATTGTAAGAGCATAGAGAAAGATGAAAAGAAAATGTTTAGTTTTAATATTACACATATTTTTCTTGTGTATTTGAATTTGGTGGGTACTGAAAATGATTAGCAAAAATAACTTGCAAGATAGGGGAAAAGGTAGTTTTTGCTTAACTGAAGATTTCAGGCAACTCTTTACGAGGTGTTAGAGATTACTGGATTGTGTTTGCAGAAATTGAATTCTCTGCTTAGATTTTCTTGGAGTGAAAGAAGGAGTTAATGTGTTGAGAAAGATATTTTGTTTGTAAATGGGAAAAGGATGTTAGAAAGGGGGACTTGATAGAAGACTTTTTAGTTGTCTCTTTATTCCGTTTTAGTTTTTGATTTTGAGTAGTAGTGAGTAGGAGACACATGCATGCACATTCTATATATACGCGTATATTAAAAAAGTGAAATGTAAGATCCATAGTTAGTGTAAGAGAAAATTACTTTTAGAACAAAAATAAGTAACAAAAATTTAATTAGAAAAAGAAACTTATAAAGTTCTCTAGTTAGAAAATCTTATTAGAATTTTTACTCTTATACCCCTAGTTAGTTTGTCTTTGGTACAAACTAACGTTTTTTTCGTTTTGGTATAGATCAATGTTTGTTTCTTTGGAACATACCAAACAGATCAATTAGGTATGTTCCAAACAGATCAATTTTCCAGTTTGTTACGCACCAAATGCTAATATGTTCGTTTTACGTTTTATTACACGATCATTTTTCTAGAGTTAGATGGTTTTTGTTTATGTCCAAGGCTATTGTCCGGATTTATTTAAAAACCCGATCAAAGCTATCGTGGCGAGATCCACCCATTGGTATGTGCCAAACAAAGTTTTTTAGAAAAAACAATACGCAAATCTATTTTCATGATGATAAAAACGAATTGGTACATTCCAAACACATCACGTTGGTACATTCCAAATATATATAAATCTATATCTAAAACAAATCTTTATACAATATATATTCGAAATAAAAATAAATAAATAAACTAAATTAAGTAGAAATGAAAAATCTTCAAATTGAATTGTTGACAAAAAAAATTCAAATCTGATTTTGAACTGCTGGGCCTGGTTCTGGGCTCTGCTTGGGCATGTCTTCTGTGATGGAGCGTGGTAATGGGTTCGATGATGGTGGAGCGTGGTGGTGGTGCTGGTTCGATTGGTGGAGTGTGGTGGTGGCCTTGGTGCGATGATGGTGGAGCGTGGTGGTGGCGCTGGTTAGATGATGGTGGAGCGTGGTGGTGGTGTAGCGAGTTGCAACATCTGGAGTCGCGGTGGTTTCAGGGACACAGGGCGGCGTTGGGTAGCTGTGATCTGGAGTCGCGGTGGGGCTGCTTTGGTTGTGCGGCTTGGTGGTCAGGCGAGCTCCGACAGCAGGCGAGATCGGATATGTTCTCTATTGCGAGAAGGGAGGCGGTTCTCTTGGGAAGAGAAGCTGAGAGGAGAGAGGGAGAGGCTGGGAAGGTGAGGGCGGCGCTGGAAATGATGGGAAGGGGAGGGCAGCCATGGACGAGCGAAGCTGGGAAGGTGGAGAAGAGAGGCGGTCTTCTGGCGGGTTTCTTGGGGCGGAGATGGTGTTGGTGGAGCCTGGACAAGCGTCGCCGTAGAGAAAAGCGGTGAGCATGGCGGGTTTCTTGGGCAGGAGATGGTGTTGATGGAGCCTGGACCAGCGGCAGCGTAGAGACAAGCTTGTGTAGGCGCCAGTTTGTTGTAGTAGAGAAGATGAACTGGTTTTTGAGGAGAGAGAACAGAGAGTAGGGTTGGGTTGGGTTTTTTATTTTAAAACCTAATGGGGTTTTTGTTTTGGGATTTTCAGTTTACCGTGAGTAAAAGAGATTATTGGGGTTTTTTGGTGTCTAGTAGGGTTATAATGGTTTAGTTAGAGGAGGACCTTGTGAGTATTGTCCATGTTATTTGGTCCTCTAAAAATAATTTCCCCTTAGTCTACGGGTTACACTACTTCGCAGAGACCAAAAGGTCCTTGGATCGAATCGTATTGCAGTCAAAATGATTCCGGATCCAAAGTAACTCTCATATGTATTAAAAAAAATGGAATGTAGGACTTTCGACTTCAAATGAAATAAAACAAATTATGAATATATATTATTTAAGTATAATTTGATTAAAAATAAATTTATAGTTTACTAATTTAATTCTATTTTAATTTCAAATTTCAATCATATCATACAAAACTATTTATGATATAATTTTTATGGTATTTATTATTATTCAATAAAATATAATTATTATATTTACCTTGACATTTTTTTACTTTTTCAAGATAATGTTTTTATTAATAGGAATTAAAAAAATGATTATCATAGTTATTACTCTAGCTTTAACAACTACATCCCTATTAATGACAAAAATTGATTAAAAAAAATAGAGAAACAAAAATCCTTAACTTCAAACATCATAATAAAACCCCCAACATATAATTACTAGATGACATGTTTGGTTAATGACAACCATTGTCAATATCAACTAAAAATTTTATATCTTGTACAATCTGTTCTACTAATCAACTAATGGATTTTATTTTGGAAACATTGTAAGTGAAATAAAATCCTAATACTTATGGGTAAGCATCCCAACACATTAGGTCTAGTCTCGAAGGACATCAATGACTCTCCGGGTCGGTTATTACTTATGACAGTTTTGTAAGATATAACAATAAGACCGAGATATTAATTCTAATAATAAACTTACAAACATGAAAAATGGACTAGAGGCATATAAGACAAAGAGTGTAGTTTAATTTGTGCACCAAAGATCGATCATATGTTGAGTTATGATTTAAAACGGTTTTAAACTCAAATAGGTGCAAGACAAAATATGTATATGCTAAGGAGTATGAATATGCTGTATGAGTTCAAACAACATATAGGAAAAAAAGACTTCAAAGAAGCAAAAGATGCAAATTTGTATATCACTTGATCATTTACTAAGAAAAATTATATTTGACCACCATCATATATTTGGAACTTAGGGGACAAGAGTGTATAGCATTTTATGTACTTCATGAATCGATAATTTAGTGGGTCATTTCATCAAGCCTAGATCCACTAAATCCTATCTTCAAGAAGCCTTCAATAAATCTAAGGAAATGATTAATGTGATTCATTAGCATCTCAACCTTTCAAGGACTATATCTTTTCGAGCGACATGTCTTATGTTTACCCTGCACGTACTAACAATTGAGGTCACGTGAGCATATAAGCCATGAGCTTTGAATGCATATATGAAGGAATATATTTAAGGCACCACTAAAATAAATTATTTAGTTTGAAGATATAGTTAATCATGCTCACATGAGAAAGGTTACTTGGTAACAAGATTATTTTATATACTTTTGTAGTTGTAGAGATGTGTTGGGATATCAATTCTCATAAACTTGGTACAGTTAAGGTTATTAATTTCAACTTGAATATCAAAGTACCATTAAAAGCCTTACTTATGAGGATGCTAACACCTCATTCTTTTAACATGTTTACATTTATAGTTCTCAGGGAGATTCAATAAATTGATCCAAAGGTAACTTGATTTTCTTAATATAACATCTGGAGGGGACGTTTTATACCATCATAAACGAAATTATAAAACTAGGCGGTCTCTAAATTTGAAATTATGTTAAATAAGTCTAAGATGGGTAGAATTTTACTTCAATAGTTTATCCAAACTTATTTGAAATTAAGATTATACATTTACTTAATTAAGATCTAATAAAGTTATATTATACTAGTTAAATATTCATAATTATATTTATTTTGTTAAAAAAAAAAACTCAGAGATTAAGATTACCTTACTTTATATTAGTTTTCATATCAATAATTCCTTAACAGATTCTAACAAGTACTTAATGGCATATCTTTATTTTTTATAGTGCGATGTTGATAGTAAGATTAATAGTTATTATAATTGTAAAAATACTTTTTTAAAATTCATAACATTTTGAATTCAAATTGTAGTTACATGTTACATGTATGTAGTGGACAACTGTAAGTAATGGGACCGACCAATGATCTATCATTATCATAATAATTCAAATCATATTTTGGTGGGATATACAAAATTCAACTTTTGATTCACTACTATTTCTGTCCTATTTATCTTCATTGCTACTTAATGTAACTAAAATATCGTTAAATACTTAAACTAATGGCAAACTTACAATGTATTTATAGTATAGTATTAAATATTACTAATCCTTCTAATCATATTCTGACATTAATTCTTTGTCTTATACTTTAAGAAGCCTAAAAGTCAAACTATTAAGAACCTATCTTTGGCTCAACGTGCATTTTTTTTCTTTATTTAGTCAAAAACGTGCATTGTCAACCTCAATGTGTTGACTATATTTCTCAATTTTAACATGGAGTGGAATCTTTTTTACCGAAGGGGTGGACTATGGTTATATAATTATATTGTCTTGAAATGATTTAACAACGTATAAAATTTGCTTAGTATCAAGGATTATACAAAATTGTCGGTTAAATTCATGTCAATATTAGATATAGTTATAGTTTGATAAATGGATTAAGTGTAAAAACATATAATTATAAGGAAACTGGTTATCTAATTTTCAGAATTAAATTAGATTAGATAATTTTCTTAAAGTAAATCATAACAGATGAATATATAACTACTATTTTTTTTGTTCCAAAACTACCTTCTTAATAATAATAATGCATATTTATATTCAGACGATGCTTGATTTTAAATTTCATTATATCAAACATGTTGAGCCTTAAATCCCTTACACACAAACTAAACTAGTACTACAAAGTCCTACATCGATGTGAAATACATACCATACATGTAGCAATATCACATTAAAAATGAGTGGCATGATCAAGATCATGATCATGATCATGAAGAAAGTTGATACCAACTTTATTGAGCATTACACAAATTTTCCATCAAACATCATTGTCAATAATCCACTCGTTCCTAATGGTGGGGAGGTTTTGGTCATCAGAAAATAACTTTTCTTCTATAAAACTTGTCAATTTTCCCACGATTCACGACATGATTGTCTTGGATATTAAATGATTAATATATAAAAGTCATGAATGCATAACAGCATAAGAAATTTGATTTAAACCGCTCAAACTCCATAAGAGAAAAAAATTAACAAGAAATTTAGAAAAAGAGACTTAATCTAGTGATAACTGTCCAAAGAACCAAGTTGATTTTAAATTCTGATTTTTTTAATGAACAGGGTGGGACCAATTTCTTTTTCTTTTTAGCAGGTAGATGATGGAGAGTGTTTTTGGGATCTATCTTCAACACGTGTAACAATGCACGACGGATTGGTTGCAGGGCAAGGCAAGGCGATTTAACGTTGTATTTGTTCCCTTAGACACCTTTGATAACTAGGACATCAAGAACCAATAAAAAAAAAAATATATATATCTCCAGTGGTTCTCTAACTTTCAGCAAAATACACGAATTCGACCTTTGTCTTTCTATTGTCACGAAATGACTCTTTATCATTACATTTTGTGACACCATTAGCTTTTTTTCTATTTTCTATCAGTTAACCGTTAGTAAACGCCACGTAATGCCACATAGGTGCCACGTAACCGACATATAAGCATTACGTTATCATCATTGCACATCACTATTCTTATTTTTTTTTTTTCACTATCTTAATTCCCTTGAAGACCGACCAAAAAAAATCCCTTGAAAAAGATAAGCCGGCTTGATCAATCTCCTGACCAAGAAAACCGCCACCACTCGTGGTCCATTCTCCACCATCATCAAACCAGATAAGCTACACCATCAACAATCAAAGAAACCAAAATAAGGCAAAAAATTAATTTTAATCATTGAAACTCAAAAAAACTGAATTGTTTTTTACCTAATCTCATCACTTTTACAAAGTTTTAAAAATTATTTGATTTAAGTATAATTACAATCGTGATGTTTATTATATTTTTATACAAATCCAAAAATAGCCATTTTACGATCCGTGGAAGCCTTTTACCATGCGCTGAGAATAGCCTAGTTTTTTTTTTTTTTTTTTGGTCGGAGAATAGCCCAGTTCAACCAACCAATTTTGTACTTATTAAAGGATGAACATCCCACATTAAAGGTTTTTCTATATACCATACCTTTATAAAAGAGAGACAAATTGGAAGATATGCTTCAATCAACCAGAATCATTCCAAAATTCATCTCATGGTACAACAAAAACCCTCCTTACACCATTCAAAATGATTGCCCATATTTTTTAAAACCTTTCATAAAAAGACAAGATCCACATAATATTACAACCATGCTATACCTTGAACTTTTTACTTATAAGATGTTCCATCTTTTAGCAAATACATCTACCCTATTTTATTGTAGTAAAAGTTCTTTTTTCTTTTTGGACGTTTTTTAAACAAAAAGCTACTCATAGTGATTTGTAGTAGCTTTGAATCATTTAAAAAATCCTATAACCAAAATTAACCCGAATCAAAAATTCAAAAATTCAAAAAATCAAAAAATCGATACACGTATTCTTCTTAAACTCCAACTTTACAATATTCTCTAAACCGCAAATAAATTCCCAAAAAAAAAAAAAAAAATCTCCAACTTAATGTACAAAACACCAAATATACCATTACATAATCCACAACAGTCAAAACTTAAATCCCTACAACTTTTCATTTCGGTCCTTTTCTAACTATAAAATTGTACTTTCCGGAAGAAGTGGTGGTTCAGTTTTCTCCGGTGGTGTCTCAGCCTCGGTTTTATCATTTTCCGGTGGATCATTTTGTTCACTTGAACTTGCACCACCACTTTCAATTGCCACGTTTTGAACCAAATCTTGATGAGGTTCAACTCCAACTCTTCTCAAATGTAGCTGTTCAAATTTTGACACCCATTAGTAAATTAGTTAATTGCACTATAGGTCCCCTATAAAAAGGGGTGGTGCCACCTATTGATAGTGGGTGTTAATAATTTTTGAAAAACTTTTTATTTTAACACTATATTTTTTTCTTGTGATTTTGAGAACCTTTACTTGACTTACCACTAACCAAACTTTTAAATTTTTTTTTGGATAATATAGGGACCTATAGTGCAATAAATTAAAAAATATAGGTTATTTTGGAAAAAAAATTAAATTAGGGATGGTTGGAAAGAGTCAACTAGGTCCCCCCCCAAACAAAAATTCTTGGCTCTACCCTTGTTTTATATTATGCAAAAATTGCACTATGGGTCCCCATATTATGCAAATATTGCACTATTGGTCCCTATATCATGCAAAAATTGTATTATGGGTTCCTACATTACGCAAAAAGTGCATTATGGGTCCCCTAAAATTCTTGGATCTACCCCGGTTCTATATTATGCAAAAATTGCATTATGGGTCCCTATATCATGCAAAAATTGCATTATGGGTCCCTATATTATGCAAAAATTGCATTATGGGTCCCTATATTATGCAAAAATTGCATTACAGGTCCCTATATTGTGCAAAAATTGCACTATACGTACCTATATTATCATTTTTTCAAAATCCACTACACTATATTCTACAAATCCCTATATAACCTAAACTTAATAATATAAACAACAAAACATTCATCTAAACCAAAAAACAAAAACCTAAAACGAGGGAAAGTAAA
This sequence comes from Nemophila menziesii, assembly GCA_029959085.1. Taxonomy (NCBI): domain Eukaryota; kingdom Viridiplantae; phylum Streptophyta; class Magnoliopsida; order Boraginales; family Hydrophyllaceae; genus Nemophila; species Nemophila menziesii. The sequence goes on from JARWIR010000109.1 coordinate 242,336, forward strand.
AAGATTCTAACAGGGCAAAAACATAATTTTGTAAAACCTTACCTGGAGATGAAGATTGACTTCATCAGGTCTTGAAAGAAATGGAAAATCACCCCCGGATTTCATATATGCCTGTTTTGCCCCTGGATATCTTTCACTAACTTGATCTTTTAACTCTCTAGGGATTGCACAGTAATCATTTGTCTTTATTGCACAAAAAAAATATAAAAAAAATTATTAGTTTTTTTTGTCCCAAAAAAGAATTAGTTTTTTTTTGCACAAAATAAAATATTAATGATTTTTTTTATTGAAGGTTAAGTTAACGTACATCCATGATAGTGATATTGGAATCTGGAAGTTGAAGAGGGCCCACAGAAGCCACATCAGCAGTCAAAGTCAACCTTGATGCCAAGTCATCTCGAGAGAGTTTTTCTACCTGCAGGGGTAAATCCGAATTTTTTTTGGACATAATTTAATAATTTAATACATAAAAAAAGACAAATAAGCAAAAAAAAAAAAAAAAAGAAAAAAAAAAAAGGAAAGTGGGGTAATTACTAATTAGTTTTTGAAAAGGTAAATAATATATTTGATACTTTAATTTTGACCATTTTGAGAATTTTGTCCCTTATTTTTGTAACAGTAACATTTTAGTCCCTTATCTTTTGATTTTGTTACACGTGGTATCATATTATTAATGTGATAATAGATTAAAATACCCCTTTAAAAGTGACATTTTTCATCTATCATAAATAATGAAAATTTATCCCAAAATGTTATGATAAGAGATTAAAATCTTATGTTCACAAATTAAAGGACTAACTCTCAAAAAAACAAAAAAAGGACTAAAATGTTACATTTACAAAATGAAGGACTAAACTTGTCAAAACATATTTGGTACTTCTTTTTGACCTTTTCTTTGACATTTTAGTCTTTTGTTTTGTATTTCAATTATATACTTTTTTCGGAAAAAATACAATAAAAATACTAAAAGTGTCTTCATATAATTAATATGATAAAAAGACTAAAATACCCTTTTAAAAGTGTCATTTTTTATTTTTCAATAAAACTACTAAAAAAAGGACTAACTTTCTCACATATTCAAAAGATAAAAGGACTAAAATGTTACTCTTCACAAAATAAAAAGGACTAAATAGACAAAAAATAAAATTACCTGAGAAACAACAAAATCAACAGAATCCGCAATAAACGGCTCGTGGGGCCCATCACGTATCCCCGTCAAAACATAACGCTTAAGTAAAAACGACGGCGTCCAACCAACACTACACCAAGTCCATTTTCAAAAACTAATTATTATTTAATTTTATTTAAATAAATTAAATATATAATATTAAAAAGAATACATACACAGGAGCCCAAGGCATAGAAGAAGAAAAACTAGTAGTTTCGAGAAATGTATTTGATAATATTAACGATTTAACCCTTCGAGGACGATTTTGAGCAAATAATTGCGCTAAAAAACCTCCTAAAGATGTTCCGTACAGATGTACTTTATGTACGTCGATAAAATCTAGAAACTTCTCGAATGCTTGTACCCACTCTTGATTGTTCCATACACGTGGAATATCTATCGATATTACACGATACCCCTGAAAAAATAAATTAATAATTATTATTTATTAGATTTTCGATCGCGAAATTAAATTGATAATAGATCGATTTTCCGTTATAATTTTTGCGATCTAGTTATTTTGTAAACGCGAGATTTTGAACATAATAGTAATAATAAATTTTATTTGACGATTAAATTTTTTTTATAATTAATTGATTTTTCCGTATTAATGAATGTGTAGGTTCTTTATTTTTTATTTTTTGTGATTTAGTATTTTTATTTTTTTAAAGATAGTAAAAAAGGATTATTAATAATATATGTGCCGATAAAAGAAAATATAGATTTTTTTGCGATTTAGTAGTTACTTATTTTGTAAATGTAACATTTTAGTCATGTAATTTTTATTTTTGTTACCATTTTAGTGCGTTTTTTTGTATATTAATTACATTATATATGCATTAAATTAATAATTATTATAGTAATAATAGATTTTCCAATAAAATGATAATGATAATGATAATAGATTGATTTTTCAGGAGTAACGGAAGGGTGAATAACTTATTTGGAGAATTGCCCAAATGGTCCCTGAAGTATAGGTTATTTGCTGGTTTGGTCCTTGAATTTTAAAAGATACCGGATCGGTCCTCAAAATTTGTTGTTTTCCAAAATAGTTTCCGTATGGCAAAGACATTCGAGGACCAAACAGTAAAGGAGTATAGTTCAGGGACCATTTGCAAAAATGGGGGTATAGTTCAGGGACTATTTGGGTAATTTTTCTTAATTTATTTGGTCCTTCAACTTTAAACATTTTGACAATTTAGTTCCTTATCGTGTAATCGTAACATTTTACTCAAAAGACTAAATACCCTTAAAAGTGATGACTAAACTAAGAAATTAATATGTTACGATTACTTAAGGAACTAAACTGTCAATATGTACCAAAATGAGTAATTTACCAAAGGAGAGTATCTTTATAGGGACTAATTATGCAATAAATAAAACTTTTGTACCTTAATGGACAATGACATGATTTGTTTGTAATATACATCGGCAGTTCCTGCTGTACCAGGGATGCAAATAAGTGGAGGCGAAACTTTAGGGCCAAAATCGTAATATCTCCATATCTTTGAACCAATCTACAAGAAATTTTATAATTAATTATCCAATTTTAATCAAAATATGATGCAAAACTTTAAGATTCTCAAGCTTCAAAACCTCATAAAGTTTTGATCTTTTTGATATATAAATCAAATTATCAACATTGTTTAACTTAATGAAAATTAAAATCATATTTCACGAAATTAAACTCAAAAAAACACATACCCAGATTATAAAATGAGGTAAAGATCAAAACCCAGAAATCAAAATTCAATCTTTAACAGAAAAAAATTAAAAAAAGATTTAAAAAAAAAAAGATTAAGATCAAAACCCTATAAAGTGATGATCTTTTAGATAATTAAGATTAAAATATCAACAATTTACAAGCAATTAAAATGTTTAAACTTATCAAACTAAATAAAAATTAAATTCATAATTCACGAGATTAAACCCCAAAAAAACACATACCCTGATTATAAAATGAGCTAAAGATCAAAACCCAGAAATCAAAATTCAATCTTTTAACAGAAAAAACTACAAGGTTTTGTTTAAACTCATCAAACTCAATATAATCAAAATTATAATTGAAGAAATAAAACCCCCCAAAAAAACATACCCAGATTATTAAATAAGCTAAAGATCAAAACCCAGAAATCAAAATTCAATCTTTAACAGAAAAGGATACAAAAATAGAGAAATTAAAGGACTTACGGGGATCTTATGAAGAGCGACCTGAGACTTGAAGTAAATATAATCACCTGGCGCCGAGAAGACGCCTTTCATGGTTAATCTTGAAGCTTCGTTTAATCAGACCCATCATCGATATGTGTATACATGTTCATATAATTGATTGGTTCTGTAAAATATTATTTTAATTATTTTTCGGTAATGTTTTTAATGTTATTAAAGTATTTAGAGAAGGGTACGATTTATGAGCTGTTTTATTTTTTCATGAGATTTATTTTCCCTTTTTAGTTTTTGGGAAATTTTTGTTTGTTATTTTGATATTTATTTACTAATAATGAAGATGTGTCCACGTGGATGGGCTTTTTTTTTGAAACTATTTTTATCTTACCTTGTCTTTTTCTTATAACTTTTTTTTTTGATAATGGAGGGTGCCAAAACACCAATCATAACAACAAAATCATAACAACAAAAGAAAATTTTAGCCTATTCCTAATTCACAAAACCTAGCCGAAGTGTCAGAAAGACTTAGAATCGATCGACGATGAGAAATTGCCCCGTGCGTAGCTTCTTTTGCAATCTTATCCGCTCTGTTGTTGAGAGTCTTTGATTGATGTGGCGAAAAGAAACCTGCCAAATCTCTCCAGCTTTGTGGATAATCCTACGAAGAATAGGTGGGATATTCCAACGTGCGGCTGACTCCTACTTAATACCTTGAATAATCTCAAGGTTATTTGAGAAAATGATTTTTTCTTCCCCTTTGAATTCAGCACCAATTTATGTGGCTTTCATAACTGCATATGATTCACCCTCTAAAGCTGAGTTACAATCTAGGTCGACAATGTATGTAAAGGATGTTTTAGTATCTTTGGTAACCCCTACCACCGCGATTCCTGAAGGATCCCATTTGTTTAAAAAAGATGCATCACAATAAAGGGCAATTCTCGGGGTAGGGTTCACTGATGATTCTTCATCTTCATTTTCTCTTTGAACTTGGATACCCTTGTATTCATTTTTATTCCAATCAATTTCGTGTATTTCTTGCATAAGTTTTTTTGTTGCTATATTGATTCCCGTTCTGCATACTTTTGTGCCTTCATGTACCGCTTTCATCTTCACTTTCCAAATATTCCAAAGATTAATCATGATGAGATCTCTAAATATACTTTCTTCCCATCCCCCATTCACATAACTTTTAATAACCTTAAGGAACCAGTCTCCAAACTTGTCTTCGCAATTATCTTGAATTTTTATTTGAAGAGGTGATCCAGCCCAAATGTCTTTACACATGCTACAATGTAACATTAAGTGTTCAATATCCTCTTTCGGGTAATTGCACCAAAGACAGTTAGTTGAGTCTGCACATTTTCTTTTGTAGAGATTTCCTCTGGTTGGGATTGCATTGCTTGCTAATCGCCATATAAATAACCTTATTTTTTTGGGATGTTAGATTTCCATATCGGGGATTCTTGTGTGGATATTGATTTTGCTGTTGTAGGTTTATTCATGATTTGATCCTCTGTTATAACTTTGTAACCAGTTTCGTATCGAAAGTTCCGTTTTTCGAGAACGACCATATAAATTTGTCTTTTGTATTAATATTCGTTTCTCTGATTCTCTTTATTAGTGGTATTACCATACAGATTTATTTGTATTAATATAAATCTATACGGTATGTAGATTTACCAGACGGATTATGGAATGCATTAATTAAAGATTGTAGCTACAAATCTACAAGGATAGTTGTAACCAATTAGTAGAATTTTTGTTTTATATTAACTTATAAATTGTTAGACTTTATATTTGTGTGAAAAATATAAGCTTAATATTGTTTATCGATCAGTGTGAATGGTTACAGTAAAAAACCAGAACTTATAATAACCAAACCGATTAAAAACCGAATAATGTAACACTGGTTAAAACCATTTGGTCATGGTTTTGAAAAGTGTAACTGATGGTTAAAACCGTTACGTTATGGTTTTTGATAAAAATGAAACCGAAAAACCGAAAACCGTTTATTATCATATATATTTCATATTCCATAATAATCTAAGTTAAATTAGATATATTAAAGTTCTGAAACCAAAATTTAAATACTAAATTTAGCCAACAATTATTAAATACGCAATTTAATCAAAAAACAACATAATATTTTATATACCTTGGAGATTTTTCTTATATGTGTGGTTTGATTTTATGAAAGATAATATATTTTTTAAATTATTATTTGGTTATGGTTAAAAAACGTAAGATCGTTTAAAAACCGAAACCGAGTAATGCGGTTATGGTTTTGAAATGTATAACCGATAATTAAAACTGTTAGGATATGGTTTTAAGAAAAATAAACGGTTATGGTTATGATTTTTGATATTTTTGCAATAAATCAAACCGTTGCCATCCCTACATGTGACACGCTTGCATATTACCTATTTGGCCTAATAGGTTAAATTTAAAACTAACATTCTCTTAATTTTGTGTGATCTGAATTGTAACAATAATATCGTAATAAAGATAACAAGTTACTTAAATTTAGAATAAGATAGATCAAAAGTTAGAATAAAATAAATTATATAATATATATTATGGTTAAACACTCACGTGTTAACTAAGCCCCCCATCCCTCCCCTCCCACACCACCACCACCACATATATAAGGGTTGATGTGGGGAGGATTGTAGTACACCCCTTCTCCCAGACTTAGGATGTAAAGCAAATTTGCTCATTTTTGTATAGAAAAAAACATTAGTCCCCAAGATAGATTTTAGCCTCGGACGACAAATTTAACCCCCGAAATAAAAGTATTTGATAGTAATTTTAGAGTTAACTACTTAAATCTCCCATAAATCCTAGAATTCTTTTTTTAGATGTGCAATAATAATTTAGAGTTTCTTTATTTGATATATATAAAAGGTAAATAATTAGTAAGAACTGATCTACTAAACCATGGTCAAGATGTTCAAAATTGCTCAAAATGTGGTAAATATTGTTGTATCTGTGGTAATATTACTCCATAGTTAATATGGTAAATCGATATATTGCATTAGTCCAACCATTAATACTTATATTTTTTGGGCATTATACTCCCTCTTGTAACATTTCTTACATTCCATCATACTTTTGTGAATCCTTAAATTTTAACACTTTTGTTTCGCGATACATAATGCCATTATAGAATTATTTCTGCATGAGAATTTTAATTTATAAGGTCGGAGAATACCGTAAAAAATTTCATCCTAACTAGGAGCAGTAACATATGTATACAAAAAAGGTAGGACTGTGAACGAGCCAAGTTAGATAGTAGATGTGCATGCTTGTTTGTTAATTTTATAAATTAAAACTAGTCAAGCCCGAGCTCGAGCTAAGCTTTAAATTGAGTGTTCAAGCTAGTCTCGCGGGAATATAACAAAGCTCGGCCTCATAAGCTTGTTTAAAAGTGTTTTGAGCTTGATCTCGTGCTCAAGCTTAAAATCTCGTTTGAATTTTTCGAGTTCGGGCTCATTTAGATTAATAGTAAGTTTATTCGTTCTTATTTCGGAAATTTTTATAGCATCGTTTATGGTGGTGGGTTTTGTATCATCGAGCGAGCTTGTTTACTTACCAAGTTTAAATCGGAGTTTGAGCTTGAGCTTGTTTATAAATAATTTGAGCTCGAACGAGCTTTTTCTTGAGACGAGCTACTCGCGAGCGGATTGGTTCATTTACAGCTCTACGACTTAAATCACTATGTACATGCAGATTTAATTCCTAAATCGATTGTTTTAGATAATTTATTGTGTATTGTGTCTCCATATTTACAAAATGTCACTAAAGTGACGCTTTTTCAACATTTTTTGATATGGAGATGGAGCATGTTGATTCAATATTGATTTATAGATGTTAGTGATAAAAAATTGTGATTTATAGATGTTAGTGATAAAAAATTGTTATAGTGATATAAGAAAATATGGATTATATAGTTATAGTGATATAAGAAAGTATTATATGGTTAAAAATTACTTTGAAATTTTATAATGTATTAATAATTTAATATTACTTTTAATAAGTTGTAAATTTGGAGTAAATTTTATATTTATTTTAAATAAAAATAATGTGTCGTAAAAAAAGAAATTCTAAACCTCTTTTAAATAATTTATAATTGAAAAATATTTGTATAATAAAAAAACATTTAAAGTGTTATTTTCAAATATTTATTGTACATCAAGTCTTTTAAATTAAATTTTTTAGTCATATCATTATTTATTTTTTAATATTTTATATCTCAATTAAATTAATTCTCTTTCATGTTTTTTAGTTTAAATTAAATCTATTAAAATTAGAAATTAATTTAAAGCTTTGTCAAGAAATTTCAAATTAAAAACCTACTAATCAGAATAAGTGTCTATCATCAATAAGTATGTTTTGATTAAAAAAAAAGAATTATCATGAACAAAGGTTATGAAAAAGTCATATATAGCATGTCTGAGTTTTCTACTTCAAGACCTATCAAGAACATTTAAAATAATTGATGCTGAAAAGTTATTGTCCAAAATTATTTTTATTAGATAACTTTTTTTTTCAAATGATTAGATGACTAAGTATGATAGTAAATGGGTTATTCATAATTTTTTTTTTGGATATCAATTATTTTAATGCATAAGACCTTATATAATATAATATGAGGCAATTAGCATGATCATCCTAAGAAAGGTAATATTATCTTTAAAAATTAGAAATAATTTTGAATTAATTACACTTTCATATTTTTCATTCCCAAAAAAAAAGGAGCAAATTACTTTCTACTTACTCACAAATTAGCAACTTAATTCCCAATCAAACACATTGTCATATTTACCTTCCATTATTATCCTTATATGATTTTTATTTTTTATTTTTTAATTATTTTTTGATTTTTTTAAAATTTCTTTTTTCGAAATTTTTTCCCAAAATTTTCTTTTTGATTTTTTTTCAAATATTTTTTTTATTTTTTTATCGAAAATCGAAATTTTGGGTTGTGTGTTGTTGTAACACACAAATATAGGTTTATGTGTTCGTGTAACACACAAAATCACAAAATCGATATAAAGGATTCTCATTTTTAACAAAAAAAAAAAATTCTCTTTATTAATTGCATACACCCTATTTTTACTCGTTTTTAACTATCTTGATATATTGTCTTTTTGTACAACACTTTTTTGATATTTTTGTGTATTTTATGTTTTAGGTTTTGTGTGTTCTAGGTCACACAAAACTTGATTTTGTTTATTCCAATTTTGTGTATTCCAAGAACACACAAATCTCATAATTGTGTATTCTTAGAACACACAAATCTCATTTTTGTGTATTCATGGAACATATAAAACGCGAATTATGTATTCCTGTATTACACAATACTTGATTTTGTTAGTTCTAATTCTGTGGAACACACAAATCTTAGAATTGTGTATTCCTAGAACACACAAATCTCAGAATTTTGTATTCTTGAAACACACAAATCTGACGAACGCACAAATCTCAGATTTGTGTGTTCATGGAACACACAAATCTCAAATTTGTGTGTTCCACGGGATTGGAACCCATAAAGCTCAAATTTGTGGAGCACATAAAACTCAAAATTGTGTGTTCCACGAAGCTGGAACACATAAAGCTCAAATTTATGTGTTCATGGAACACATAAAACTAAAATTTGTGTGTTCATGGAACACAGAAAACTCAAATTTATGTATTTTTGGAACACATAAAACTCAAATTTGTATATTCATGGAACACATAAAACTCGAACTTATGTATTCATGGAACACATAAAATTTGAACTTATGTAATCATAGAATACACAAAACTTGATGGTTGGTCCAATTATGTGTATTCATGAACACACAAATCTTAGAATTGTGTGTTACTCAGTAGTGCTTGTTCATGGAACACAAAATTTCGGTGGAAAAATATTTCGAAAAAAAAAATTCGAAAAAAACTTTAAAATAAAAATTAAAAAAAAATCAAAAAAAAATCAAAAAAAAATTCAAAAAATAATAATTTCAAAATAAAATTAAAAATGAAAATAAATAAATAAATATTATTATAATTAATTAATAGGCCTATGAGTATTTTTGTAATCTTCCAATTTTTTGTGCTTATGTGAGAATTAAATTAAAGTTGTAATTAATTAGAAATTCTTACGCTCTCCGCGTAATTAACTGGGCGTTGTCTCTAAAAATTATGTCTAATATAAAAAATATAATAGGTAATAATACTTTTGAATTTTGTTTATCACTAAATTTTTCTGTTAAAAATTTTTCAGCTAATTTTCCGTCTAATTTTTTTCACCGAACAATTTCCTATCAAATTTGTATGTTATTATTTGGTGGGAAAAATCCCACTAAATTATATTTGGAGGTTTATGTTATTTGGTAGACAAATATCTCATCGAACTATATTTTAGTTTATTTTGGTATTTTTCACCAGCTATTTTAGGTTTATACATCAGGGTTGTTTGATGAATATAATCTCACCAAACTATAGTTGAAAGTTTATGTTATGTTTTTGTTTGGTAAAAAAAGTCCACCAAATTATATTTAAGGGTTTATGTTGTTTGGTATATAAAAATCACGCCAAACTATATTTTGATTTGTTTTGTTATTTTTCACCAAATTATTTTTGAGTTTATACATTAGGGTTTATTATGTTGTTTGTTAAATCGAATCTCACCAAACTATATTTGAAAGTTTTTTTTTTGTTTGATGGAAAAAATCCTATCAATTTATATTTGAGACTTATGTTGTTTAGAACACAAATCTTATCGAACTATATTTTAGTTTTTTCAGTCCACCAAATTACAAAAGTTTATACATTAGAATTATGTTGTTATTCGGTAAATCGAATCCCAGTTATATTTTATTGTTTGGTGAGAAAAAATAAGAGCAATTATTTCATTCAATTGTAACAAAATGCTTTGATGTGATATCTAGAAGAACTCCATTAACTCGATGCACTTTATTACATATCTTTATCGCCCCATCATCAAAAAACTTATAGTCAATATGGTATCTAAAAAAATTCTACCAAATTAATTATTCATTAAAGGATAATTTAAGGATTTTTTTTACAAAAGAAAAGAATAAATTAATTAATTTTGTTTTTACCTGTCATTTCATCTTGACTAGTAACAGCACTGCAATAGAGGAAAAGCATGGTTGATCTCCTCGAACTCAACTGCTTTACAATCTATAAGCACAACAAAAGTTTGCCATATAGCATCATAAATTCCAGCATCTTTGCTCGATTGAATAAATATTTCATCTGACTAAAATTAACACATTACATTATTAAGAGCATTTAAAAAAATGACGACCATAAATAAATACTTACTTGACAGAAGAATATCTAATCGATTTCCTAAAGTATATCACCCGAGATTAAAACTACAAGAGGACAGAATTTGACTTTTACAAACCTTAGGGGTATAAAACGCAAAAAAAAAGTAGAATAAGAAAAACAAATCCCATCCTTAAAAGAGGTTCGATACGCTTCAATTTCATATTATGACTCTTAATAATATGTGAGTGTGTTCTTCCACTGCCAGGTGGCGGACAAAACTCGATCACATTTGGATAAAGAGTGCCTTGAACAAGAAAACCTGGTTTTGTGCCCAATTATTTCTCCAACTAATGTGCGAAATCATAAAAAAACCACGATAAATTATTTTCCTATTCTTTTTTGTTTTGTTTTGTTTCAGACTCTGTTACACCTTTTAGCTTCGAAAGAAACTTTTTTGAAGCAGTCACACAAGTTAGGTAAATGAAGATTCTTTTGAAAAGTTACCATTACTCTCTCTTTTTCCTTGTATCTACATGAAATAATTTCAAAACTTGGAAATTAAATGTGGAATTAAAGAAAATAGAGGAAATTTTTTTGAGAAAATACACTTCAATATCAAGAAAATAGGTTGTTTTTTATAAATTCTCCAAATGGTCCTCGAACTTCATTTTAGCAACCCCCAACTCCCGACAGATTTTTAGCATTATGTGCCACGTGGCAAAGATGATAGCTAATGTCCTTTAGGGCCTATTTCTAGATTTTTCCAAAGAAAACCAGTTAGGCTTTTTCAAATTCCATAACTGGTCCTTGAACTATAGGCCACTCTCCACTTTAGTCCTCGAACTTCACTTTTGTCTTCCATTAGTCCCCGTCAAATTTTAACAGTGAAGTGCCCGATGGCAAAGGGTTCAAAGCCAAACTAGTAAAAGGGAGTTATTCAAAGACTTGCTACCAGATAAAGCACATATCACGTGTTCTGTGGGTCCCACTTTTTCGTTAATAACTCTTATTTCATCCTCAAGAACATCTTTCATATTCCATCCCGTTGTTACTCCACAAATATAAAAAAGGAAGTATCACTAATCCATAACAACAATCACAAAATTCTATTTAAAAAGATAATTGTGAAGAAACGTACAAGTTTGAATTACTGAAAACAAAAATAATGGTGAGCGTAAAGATGTGGTTAGTAATGGTTGGAACAAGTAGTTTATTCATGTAACAAAGCAATACATAATTTGCAAGAAGCTTAGAATTTTGAGACCAAATTTGAGGAGTTTAAATAAAAAATATTTTTCTTACATTTTCGAAAATTCTAGAAAAATAAGTGAGGCATTTGAAAAAGACGAGGTAATACTTCAACATAATATTACCAATGCTAATTTTGAAAAAAATTGTAGATTTTCGTAAAACGACTACAAGACTTGAGAATGACGAGTTTAGTTTCCTTCAACAAAGACAAAAAAATGGATATAAGTTAAAAAAATGACCAATGCACTAAAAAAATTTCATGGTATCATGAAAAATAAACAACGAATAAGATTTATCCCAAAAGTTCAACATCAAGCTGGTGTTGAAACCAATTCTAATATCCAAGTGCATGAAGCACTTGTAGATTATTATTAAAGTTGTTGGGATCGAAGGTTGAAACAAAAAGAGTAGATATCTGGGTTTTCAATTGGGGTAATGTCTGGACTAAAGAGAAAGGATAGTAGGTTTGTAAAAAGATATCCGATTAAAAAATTAAAGAGGCAATCTTTCGTATATAAAATGAAAAACCCGATGGTTATTCGTCTTTTTTCTTTAAGAAATAATGGGACTTGAGTGGTGATATTTTTTCTTATACTATTAAGAGTAACGATATACGTCACCCCTTTCATGTCGTACACCTAGGAAGTGATGAAAAGGTGATACAAAAAGAGTGACGTTTATCATTACTCAACAATTATATACTACTATTATTGCACTCATTCCGAAGATAGATATTTTATTGAGAGTGTAAGATTTTCGATCTATCTCGTGTCAAAATGTTGTTTATAAAGTTATTACGAAGATTATTGGGGATCAAATGAAACCGGTTTTGGAGGTTCTTGTCGATAAATCATATAGTTCTTTTGTTTCTGGTAGGTCTATGGACAATAATATTCAACTTTTAAAAGAATTATTGAGGGGAAATAAAAATAACAGTAGCTCCCTAAGGTGTACGATCAAAATTGATTTGTGTAAAGCTTATAAAACAGTTTCTTGGGAGTTTCTTCTCGAGGTTATCAAGGGTGTTAAGTTTCCAATTTAATATATAATGGAGTATGTTACAACTTCTTCGTATTCTGTGGCGATTAATGGAAAAGTTCACATATTTTTTAAGGGTGAAAAAGGCTTTATACAAGGAGATCCTTTCTCACCTTATCTTTTATTTTGTATCATGAATATCTCTCTACACTCTTGAAAAATATACAGATTGTGGATTTAATTACCACCCAAAATGTGGGAAGATCAATATTACACATTTGGCCTATTGGATGATCTCGTGTTACTTTTAAAAGGCGATTCTGAGTCGGTATAGATACTCATGGATAGTTTAAAACGTTTTGCTAATTGTTCGGGCCTCCGACTAAATGTTCATAAATCGAACATACATTTAGTATATGTGGATCAAAGAAGATGATTTTGAGAAAATTTTGGATATAACACAACTTGAGAAATGGGCAATGCCTTTCCGATACTTGGGTGTCCATTTGCAACTTCGATATTATGTTATCGTAATTACAAGCCTCTTATTAATAAAATTGAAAGTTATGTTCGATCTTGGAATACCCTTATACGAGACGATTGGAGCCCATTGAATTGATGTTTCAAGAGATAATTAGTTTTTGGATGCCTATATTTCCGATTCAGGTTAGTGTGAGCGATCGAATTCTAAGATTTTGAAGAAATTTATATTGGGATGGTAAATCTCCACAAATCAAATGGAAAACTATTTGCTCCTCAAAAGAAGAATGTGTTCTTGGTCTTAAAGATTTAAGTTATAAGAACAAATAACTGATCATGAATATGTGAAGATTGTTGACTAAAAAGTCTCTCTTTGGATCAAATAGGTACACGGAGAATATTTAAAGGAGCAAAATATTTGGGTGTGGTAAGTTGCTAGAACGGGTTTGTCTCTTTTGGAAAAAAAATTGAGAGCTCAAGGATGAGATTGAAACTTCTCTTGGATTTGTGGAAGGTGGTAAAATATTCGTTAGATGGTTTTCCTCGGTCAAGATCTTTCAACTGTCGACGATCTTCCCGGTGATGAGTATTATGCTTTATATTTAAAGTCTTATGATATTTTTTTGCCACCGATCTCTTTCGATACCTTGGGCTAATATTGTGTGGGATGCATTTCTAACTCATAAACATGCTATCATCGTTCAGAGCGGTTTACAAAAGAGGTTTAAAATAAAGGATATGATGGTGTATATGGAATTGGATCCACTTTGTGGATTGTGTGGGGAGGATTTCAAATCGAATACTCACCTATTATTAGAATTTACTTTTGTTAATGGAATTTAGAACGAGGTGAAGAAGTGGTTTGGTATTGAGAAATAAATTACCTCTATATTGAGCTCGCGAAAATGGTTTAAGAAATTAGAAACCTGGAAAATTGGAGAAGAAAAGTGCGACCGGTTGCTTTTGCTCCTACGATTCATCATATTTGACGAGCGAAATAATTTGGTTATGAGAGATTCAACACCCTCGGAAGTGGTCATATTCAAGGAACTGAATTGTGCATCTATTCGCGTTGTACCTTCATCATGACTTCAGGGATACTAGTGGACTTCTTATTATAACTCATTGAGATATTTCTTAGCAAGTAGATACATACTACCTTAAACTTTCGGGTTTAGATAGAACATATCATTTGTACAATGTACATCTTTTTATTCTATATTTCTAAAACCATTTACCAAAATCCAAAAAATTATTATGATGAAAAAGTATAAAATTTCATGATGTTTTTTGAATCCTTGAATTTTAAAACTTCTGTTCCGCGATACATAATGCCATTATAGAAGTATTTATGCATGAATACTTTAACCTACAAGATCGGAGAATACCGTAAAATCGTTCATCCTACCTTAACAACAAATCCATACAAAAAATGAGGAAGAACTTGAATCATATAGGGGTTCGGGTAACGTTCTCATTTTTTCTCTCATAAAATATGACATGGAATAAGTAAATATATAAATTAATATTAAATGCTTATAACTTATAATTCTGATTTTTAATATTCTAAATATCTAAAATAATATTTTTAAATAGAAAAAATTAAAAGTCCATGAAAATTTATAGCGAATGTTTAAAAACATACTATATAGATAGACTTAACACTAAAAAAATTGATTAAAATAATTTTAATTTAAAAAAATCCAGTTTACATATTTGAAGGTAGACTTAAACCTACCCTTAAATGTAGGGTTGTAAACGAGTTGAGTCGAGGCGAATATTAGATGTGCATGCTTGTTTTTTTGTTTTTAAATTTAAACGAGACGAGCTCGAACTCGAACCAAGATTTGAAGTTAGTTTTTGAGCTCGGCCACAGGAATATAACAAAGCCCGAGCTCAAAAACTCATTTAAAAGTGTTTCGAGCTCGAGCTTGAAATCTCATTTGATTTATTTGAACTCATGATCATTTGGATAAATAATAAGATATGTTGTTGCTAACCGTTTAATTATATAGATTTTTAATTAAAAAATAATTGACTATTTTAAACTATCATTAAATACAATCACCGATCCACCATTGGATTGCTAAATTCTAAAAGCTCTTATTCAGTTAGGTAAGTTGATTACCTCCTATGTGAAAATCAATGTGTCATTAAATAAAATAGTGAGATAAAATTATATTAGGAAAGAGAATATTATATTGGAGTTTAAATCTTCTACATAATGGGTGAAAAAATGGTGAACAAAAAAAGGGTGATATGTATCTTTACTCAAGTGAATATCATTGTTTTAACAGCTTGACCCACGAATTCGTTGATCTTAAGAGTCGATGTTGAAAATTTGAAAATTTTGGAAAAAACTTTAAATCGAATCCTTTGTAAAAATATGACTAGAAATTTAAAAAGTATGACACTGATTGTGAGAGAGATTTTGTATAGCTAGGTAAAGGGTTGAAAATTAAGAACTAAATTAATGACGGGTCTACAAAGTTCGATTGTAGTATTTCCTATAACATTTTGATTTTCCCTTATATGGTGATAATAATAATATTGATTGTTTCTTAACATGACATCTATTCTTATTTAAAATAAAAGTTAGCTTCATCCCAAACTTGCAAATCATTAAAAACTTATATAAAACTAATATAATATTTTAAAACACTCTTGTATCTTTAAATATATATCATTTTCTTCAGATAGTTTTACTTAACAGGTTTTGGAAACCGTAAAACCCCTCCTCAAGATCCAAAAAACACAACTTATGACATTTTCCTCAAAGAAACTAAAATATAATTAAATCTAATAAAATTAAATAAAAAACTAATACTTATTAAATTTATTCCCTAAGTACACCCTATATATCTACTTATACCCCATAAATAAAAAATTCTCCCACAAAAGCTACACGTTCTTAAAAAAATTCCAAACAATCTCCTTTACTAAAAATCCTCTTGGTAGTGTTATACGGCGGACCTGCATCGGAGGTAATGGCTCTTTTACAGTCACATAGCCATGGTAGATCCGAGCATAAGTGAAGAAGAATCAGAGTTTTGAAGCAACCATGGAGAAGATCAGAGCAAAAACGTCTTTACACGAGGTTCACTACTTTAATGGGTGTTCAAAGCTTTTAATGGAGGTTATGTGGTACATCTAGAATTCTAAACTTTTAATGGCTAGGTTTTAATGGAGGTTAGAGCTTTTCATGCCAGGTTCCATGCCACCATCAGCTTACGAGATTTTGAAAAAAAGTTGTAGATCGAGATCTGAGACGATGATGATGTCAATAACTTCAACACTCTAACATCGTCGTCGGTTGTTGATTTTTTTAAATTTGAATTTTAGTATTTTTTGTTAGAAAATTGCATTATTTATTTTTAAGCTTCAAATTTATTTATTTAGAGCCAATTAGAGATTAATGCCTATTAAAAAACTTATTTAAAAAAAGGTGCATATAATAAGATTTTTTATAGAAAACAGCCCCATCCCAAACTACCCTTATAATTAACAATTAAAAAAAAGAAATTAGAAAAAAACAAAACAAAAACTAATTAACACACGCGCGCGTCCGTGAATTTTTTTAAAATCGTCATAACTAATTCTAAAAAAATTAAAAAAATCAAAAAAATCAAAAAAATCAAAAAATTTTATATTTGGATAAAGCAAATTAATATTTACGTCTATGATTTTTTTCAGAATTTTTTGATTTTTTAAAATTTTTGAATTTTTTAATTCGCAGAATATGGAATTCCATGTTTTGATATAAGGAATTTGTTTTTCGCAGACACGAAATTCACTGTTTAAAACATGGAATTCCATGTTTAATGTTCTGCGAATTAAAAAATTTTAAAAAATCAAAAAAACCAAAAAATTCAGAAAATTCCGAAAAAAATCATAGACGTAAATATTAATTTGATTTATCCAAATATGATTTTTTTCGATTTTTCTGATTTTTTTTGAATTAGTTATGGCGATTTTAAAAAAATTTCACGGACGCGCGCGTGTGTTGAAATTAGTAGTAGGTGGTGGTGGTGGTTGTGGTGGTGGAGGTGGTGATGGTTGTGGTGGCTGTAGTGGTGGTGGTGGTGGTTGTGATGGTGGAGGTGGTGATGGTTGTGGTGGTGGTGGTGGAAATACCCTATTATTTGTTTAAGATTTAAAAATAAATATTGTAGTAAAAATAAATAATATATTTAATAATAAGGATAGTATAGGTATAAAAAATATAAAGGAGATGTTTTTTATAAATAATTGTTCTATTAGGCATTTATCTCTAAATAAGAAAATTAGAGGCTTAAAAAAATTAAAAACATCATTAAGGAGGCATTTATCTCTAATTACCCCTATTTATTTTCATGTAAATTAAGTGTATTTTTCACATTATTATTTATTAATATTAAATAAAGATTTATTTTTCTTTTATTTGTTAGAATTGTGTAATTACTCAAATGTTTGTAGACAGGGGCGAATCCAGAGTTTTGAATCAAGGAGAGTTAGTATTTAGTTTTAGTAAAATTAATAATTAAATTTTAAGTTGGGGAGGGCTAATTTTCCAATTAATGGGGTTGTAATTTTTATTTATTTATGTTTTACTTATTTTTTTTTAAAATGGGCTAAATTGTACTACAATCTCATAGGCTGGGACGGGTTGCAGCCCACCCTAGCCTACCCCTGAATCCGCCTTTGTTTGTAGAACATACTCAGAGATTTACTCAATATACTCAGTGATTTTTTTAGTATACTTAGAGAATTATTGAGCATACCAAGAGAAATCCATACTCATAGTCTTTTATAAGAAGAAACTCGTACTAAAAGAATCACAGTCAGAGAATCTATGGGTACACCTTGGCGACGAGGCTGACGATGGTCGGTGATTTATGAACAACGGTGAACATTACTCAGGGATTTGAGTTGTTGGTTAATGATCATTTGTCGTTTATCCATAAAACTTGTTAGGAACCTTTAGTAAAAAATATTTTTTCCTTTTTTTGGGTTACATGGGTGTTCTGGGCTAACTTGCGCGCACCCGACTAATCCTATGGAGATATACATGTCTCCCCATGTATATTCTCATGGTAAACCAGAGTTAGGTTACCCATGTTTAAGGAGGGGTTCGAGCCTTGTACCTCTCACTTTACACCCGTTAAGGAGGGTTCTCGAACCATTGACCCCCCTTTAAGTGCTGAAGAAATAGAAAGAATCTGGCCAGTTGTGCTAACCCAACTAGTTAAAAATTCCTTCCTTCTATATTGGCGGTTTATATATTATTATTTACGATAAAAGTTTTACATTTTCCTATCTCGTTAAAACTTTCTCTCATCTCTCTTTGCCTTATCTTAAGAGCCTGTATGGGATTGCTTTTTAAAATAATCACTTGAAGTGATTTTAGATTCCTAATAATATTCTAAACCATTAAAATCACTTTTAGGAAAAACACTAGATAGGTGATTATTAAAAAAAATCACTTAAAGTGATTTTGGATGTCAAAATACTTTTTACAAATATTAAAATTTTAATTGAGAAACACTTTTGGCTTTACAATAATCAATTCCAAACGGGAACTTAGTTCATTCAATATTTCATGTTCTAATCTCTGATACCCTCATTAGAAAACCAAGAATCCAAATTCACCTCTCATGTTTTCAATTTCTTGGAACATCTACTACCCCTTCACACCCCCTGGATCCATTAACCATACAAGAACTCAATAGGGTGCAAATGATTTTATCATCTAACAATCCTTTCTTGAGCCATTTCTCATCAATTCATAACCTATCTTTCAAAGAACCTGAAAATTTTAGGTTTTGAACTGAAAAACATGCGATAATCTTCTACCAATAAAAGCTTTTGTGATTGCGTTATTGAATGCAAAGATGCATTTAAACGGTCGCTAATGGCTTCGCGGTTAGTAGTCAGTCGAATAAATAATATGGAAAAAATTACAAGAAGAATAGTTCCATTAACACATGAGAAATAGATTTCAGTACTAGCTTGATTATTTTTTGGAGCACTTGCATAACGAAACTTTCATTCACCGGAATTAATTCACTTCTTAGTGTAGAACGTGAGATTCACGAGGAGTTGCTTGGGCGACACGTAGACAAGTCCTTTTCAAAATTAGGTGCGCAAGTATGGGATTTCTTTCGAAGAAATTGGAAGGCTTTAGCCCATAGCTAGAGGATACTATTGGCATCACCAGAAAATCCTCTTGGCATGGTATATGATGAAATCCCAAGGTGTATCATAAAATTATGTCCTTGTTCTCGATCGGACAATTCTTATTCATCACAAGAAAATCATGTGAGTTGGACTGATAGAGAGCTATATACCCAAATGAAGTAAAGTAATTCTATAGCGAAAGCTCATTTTTATCATAAATTGCCGTAATATACTCAATTACAAAATATAAATTTAATATTATCCTAAAACTGCATACTGCATTTTAAGGCCTCTAGACTAGAAATATAGGCTTAAAATAGAGCTCCCTTTTGTCAGAGGAATTATGTGTGTGTAATTTTCTTTTCAAGTAAATGTGTGTGCGGTCAAGCAGGTAACTTAGCAAAATAAGCCAGACACAGAGCAATGAAGGAACAGGAGGCAACTGCTACTCTACTTACGCAATTTTCTCGATTGGGAATTGGTTAATCATTTTTACTGTAGAAATTTATTACGCATCCAAAAAAAATGTGTGTAATTTTGTTCTATTTGTAAAATATTGTTTCATACCTATCTGACCAGACAGCTAGTGTATTGTCTCCTTGCCTCTGGTATGCAAGGAGTCCACCAACCCATTGATCGGATCGATTGTATGGAGTCATCCAAATCTAATATCCAAGAAACTTGAAAACATAGAAAAATTATGTTGATTGAACATTATAATCCATTATTATAGAGACCTATTTAATCAACTCAAAAATAAATATCTAGGGGTAATGTTACCTGATTGTTTGTGACATCATTTCTGATTTGAGAAGGATCCTAAAGATCAAGCAAACTAGCGACAGTGGCACTAGGAACAATTTTGTAACCAGATGGATTACCCAATCGAGATCTTCTAGAAGGATTAATCATATGAAATTCTGAAGGATTATATAGATTAAGCTTAATTCTTGCATTGTCTTCAGTTTTTGCCACTTGTTTCTTAGTTTTAAAGTAGCTTTTATGAGGTGATTGTCCCACTAAAATCCTTTCTTTCACGAAATCAACCTCAGAAATTGAATTATTTATCCCATCAATGTCCATATCAAGATGAAAAGTTACGAAATGATCATGAATTATGCATATGACATTTTCGGATACTAAAGTTCCCACGATGTCTTGTTTGTTAGGCACTTGAATTATGTTGTCATATGACGTTCCTTTCACCATTAGCATTCCAGATAGTCCTAACTATTGAAACGATATAAATTAAATTAAAATCAATTTTAGTTGAGAAAAATTTAGTGTAAGAATGGAGTAATGAGGGAAACCTTGACGTGTATTACACTGTCCGTTTGAAACTCCCCATTAAAAATGTAGTCTTAGTTTGCGGCTGATGCTGCCAATCTAGCCACGAGGGTTACCTTTCGCCTTGCTTCTTGTATCTAATTTAAAGAATCAAGTTAATACTCAAAATGAATAAATACCTAGCTAGTAAAGGATGGCCTCAAAATTATTGAATTATAAGTGTGCGAGACTTTCTCGGATTGAAGAAATGGTTATGGATACGATGTCAAACAAATTGTGAGTCCATTCTAAAATTAAGTGGCAATAGAAGTAGTAGTCCTCCAAGTTCGTGATTTCTCAATAACCTTTAATCCCTATACCATGAAGTTTTATTTGGGATCCAATTGGTTCTGGCGTCAATGTCCCTGATTTTTTATTTTTTATATTTGTAAATCAAAAAATGTCTTTTCAATTCTCTTTTAATAATCAATGACCAAATTTTTTAAATAGGAAAATAGCTCCAAAGAATCTCCATCTTTCGTGTGTTTTTCTATACATATTCCGATCTTTCAAATTAAAATTAGAGTATCATACATTTCGCGTGATAGATATTCAAATAAGTCTATTAGAGAAACACGTAAGTTAAGTAATGTAGTCAGAGAGCAGTCTAGAAGGAACGAGAAGATCACCACTGGAGCAGTAGCTATAACTGCTCATTGAAAACTTGCAGCAGCTATTTAGCTTAGAAAAAGGATATTATTAAATTTAAAAGCTGCATATGCAGTGTTGCAGCAGAATCGTCTAGCAAGCCCAGTTTGAGTGAGAAAAGTGATGCCTTAGTAACATGAGCAACATTAACAACATTAATGTCTTGAACGGAGAGTTAGTTGCTCACAAATTTATTACAACGAGCGTTAACGGTTTAAAGATCATGCGCAACATTAACAACGTTGCAGCTGAACGGACTATCAACCTCAGTTTGAGTGACAAAAGTGTCTTGGTACGAAAAAGTGATATGGGAGTTGATCGTTGTGATACTCGGTTACAAATTTTAAAAGAAAAATAGTTTTGTAAAAATTTATATAATAAAAACTGTTGGTCTTATTGTACCAAAGGTGTAAAAAGGAAATACAGAGGATAAAGAAAACAGTAAAGTAACAACTATAATAAATGATGTAATTTAATGTGTATGTAAGGTATTGTTAAACTATAATATTATTTTCTTATTTAAATTAATATTATCGTAAATTAATTGGGAAATTTCTATTTTAGGAGGATCGTGAATATGGATAAAAGTGCGGTTGATGTAAGTCTGGACTCCTATCTTTTTATCGACTAGATAACTGTGACTATTGATATTGAATTAGTCTATATTTAATTACGAATTTTTATATATGAGATATGACGATACATGAGATAAAAGATATATTCAGATATATGAGCTAGTTAGAATGTATACAGATGAGTCTGTCATGTCTATATTATTTCTTTTGATTCTTAAAGCTACGACACCGGCAAAAACGTCTGAGAATCACAATGTCGTCGCCACTTTGAAGTCCATAAACCACTGTGAGACCACTTAGCTTCTCTTATTCGGAGCTACAAAGCCACCAAGATGGTTGATTTCCAAGGATAAAAGAGTTTGAGATGGACAAACTAACGACCGACCAAGGGCATCCAACCTCACATTCACGTTCAAATTGGCGAATTTTTTATACATGACAGCAAATTTCACATCTGCTGATATGATAGAATTGTATTTTAGTGGTTCATCTACAATGATGCATATCTTGAGATAGTTGTTGCATACAAGGAATTTTCTCAGGTGCGAATTTCAGTGTCACATTGATGATCGTAAGTTTTGTTCAACACTTAACTGCATAATTATTTAACCTCCTCATGTATAATGATCAAAATTATATTATATTAGTATATTTAGTTTCTAAATGATGAAGGATGAGATAATCGGACTTGATTTGTAAGGTTATCTCTTGGATACTACAATAGCTAATGACTCAAAGCAATAGGTGAAGAGAGTTGGAAAATGAGTGTTATGGAGGTTTCAAGGACTCTCAGTAAGTCTTGTTTGGGGAAGCAATTCTTGTTAATATGCTTCCTTCTAAATTTGAGTCCTAAGTTATTCGATTAAATTTTTGTTATTTTTTCTTGCTTAGGCTGAAAAATTGGCTAAGAAGAATCAAGGAGACCTTCAAGCTCAGAGAGAGCGAGAATAAAGAAGTGTAAGGCTGATGCTGCCAATCTAGCCACGAGGGTTACCTTTCACCTTGCTTCTTGTATCTAATTTAAAGAATCAAGTTAATACTCAAAAAGAATAAAGATCTAGCTAGTAAAGGATGGTTTCAAAATTATTGAATTATAATCGTGCGGCTTTCTTGGATTGAAGAAATGGTTATAGATACTATGTCAAAAAAAATTGTGAGTCCGTTCTAAAATTGGTACTAGAAGTAGTAGTCCTCCAAGTTTATGATTTCTCAATAACCCTTAATCCCTATACCATGAAGTTTTGTTTGGGATCCAAAAGGTTCCGGGGACAATGTCCCTGATTTTTATTTTTATATTTGTAAATCAAAAAAAATCTTTTCAATTCTCTTCTAATAATCAATGACCAATTTTTTTTAAATAGAAAAACAACTCCAATGAATCTCCATCTTCCGCATGTTGTTCTGAACATATTCCAATCTTTCAAAATGAACTTAGAGTATCATACATTTCTGCGTGATAGATATTCAAATAAGTCTATTAGAGAAACACATAAGTTATGGTAAATGTGTCAAGTAATGTAGTTAGAGAGGAGTCTAGAAGGAACACAAAGATCACCACTGGAGCAGTTTCTATAACTGCTCATTAAAAACTTGCAGCAGCTATTTAGCTCAGAAAAAGGATATCATTAAATTTAAAAGCTGCATTCGCGGTGTTGCAGCGGAATCGTCTAGCAATCCTAGTTTGAGTGAGAAAAGTGAACGCCTTAGTTAGATAAGGTGTTATGTGAGTTGAACTGAGAGTTAGTAGCTCACAAATTAATTACATCTGTTTTGTGCGGGAGCATAACAGTTTAAAGATCATGAGCAGATTTAACAATGTTGCTGCTGAATAGACTATCAACCTCAGTTTGTGTGAAAAGAGTGATGCCTTGGTACGAGAAAGTGTTATGTGAGTTGATCCTAGATTTAGCTGCTCATATAATAATAGCTACATCTATTTTTGCTAGGAAATATAATAACGTTAAGGTTGAGAGCAGCAGTAACAATGCTGCAACAAAACTGAATAATAACCCTAGCTTGAACGTGAAAAATGCTTGGTTCGAGGAAATGTTACGGGAGTTGAGACAAGAGTTAGGGTGTTCAAGAGATGATTTTTAAAAAGACCTGGGAAAGCAAAAGTTGTAGAATTTCCCAATTCTAAAACTATGTACAAATTAGGTTCAAAGGAATATGAGAGAAAGAGGGCAAATATAGGTACTGCTATGAATTTGGGGTCAATTGAGAAAGAGGATTTGCTTATTATGGTAAATTGGAAAAACAATTATGGATAGACAAGAACGTAATAGAGTTAAGAGGGGGTTTCAGAAAGCTAAGGGAGCTCATGCGGAGCATGGAGCGAAAAATAGGGAGTCCAAAGTGGTTCCATGATTATTACATCATGAATCACGAGGGGTTTCACCTCACCTCATAAAAGACAAGGGCTAGTAAATTTTATTCGTATTTTGGGTATCTTTGAAAGTAAGAGTACTCGAGGTTGGGTAAGTTAGTTTTTGGGAATGCGTTGATCATTTGATTTAATTGAGCATGGGAGGATGTTTCTAGTATAGGACCCAAGTAAGGTGGAAGTGGAAGTTCTTTCAACTACACTACAAGTTATACATTGTGTATTAGCATGCAAGGTAACTTGTTTAAGTCTTCATGCTTCTTTTGTTTACGAGATAAACAACAAGATTGAAAGAAAAAAATTGTGAAAGGCCTTAGTTAATTATGCGGCTACCTTTGGTTTCCCTTGGATCGTTTTGGAAAATTTTAACAATATTTTAGCTCATAACGAGAGAAAGCATGGACAGGTAGTTATAACGAGCGATTATAATGCGTTGCATATTGTTGTAACACACTTGAGATAGAAGATTTGCAATATTCTATTCTTACTTGGCATAATAATTATTCACATTTTTTGTCGGACCGATAAAGCGATGGGAAATCAAAGACCTAAAACCTCATATCACTATGTACATGCAGAGTTTATGCCTAAATTGATTGTTTTAGATCATTTATCATGTATTGTGTCCCTACTCTTACAAAATGTCATTAGAGTGATGTGTTTTCAATATATAGGAAGAACATGTTGATTCAATATTAATTTATAAATGTTGGTGATAAAAATTGTAAATGTAAATACATATTATATATATATATATATATATATATATATATATATATAGGTATAGTAATATAAGAAAATGTTATATGGTTAAAAATTACTTTGAAATGTTATAGTATATTATTAGTTTTATAAAACTTTTAATAAGTTGTAAATTTGAAATAAATCTAATTTTTATTTAAATAAAAATAATGTGTTATAACAAGGAAAAATTTAAACATCTTTCAAAACATTTATAAAAAGAATCTAAATAATAAAGAAAAAATTAAAAGTGTTGTTCTCGAATGTTTACTGGACATCAAGTCTTTTAATTCAATTTTCTTAGTTATATCATTATCTTTTTTTTAACTCTATATCTTAATTAAATTAATTCTTTTTCATGTTTTTAGTTTAATTATACGTATTAAAATAAGAGGTTAATTTAAATTTTTATCTAGAAATTTCAAATGTAAATAACTACGACTACTATTTGTCTTACTTAAATCAATTCTAAAAGTATGGGGTCTTTGAGTCTCGTGCGAATGCACGGCAGGACCAACTAATTAGTGATCCAATCGTACCAACTAATTAGTGATCCAATGCAACCATAAGATTAAGAATTTCATGTGAAAAATTCACTACTGGAAATGCGTTGTTTCGCGACGACACGCGTCGTCGCGAAACCATCGACATTCGTCGCTAATCTTGTTTAGCGACGACATGTCGTCGCTAACTTGTCGTCTCTATCCAGGCGTCGCTAATTCGTGATTAGCGACGCCAAATAGTGTTTTCGTGACTAGTTCCTTTGGAATTTACCCACGAGGATTGGCGTCGCGGATTTATTGAATTCGCTACGACATGTTAGCGACGACATGTCGTCGCTAATTCAATAATTAGTTTTCATTTAATTTTTTATCGAATTTAATTTTCTTTTTTTTTAAATTAAATAGCGACAAACGTTGGCGACGGACATGTCGTCGCTAATAATTGTTATTATTATTTTTTTTTTTTTACATTTTATCGAAAATCATTATTTATTTATTTTATTTAATGGTTTAGCGACGACAAGGGTCGTCGCTATTCGTTTTTTATTTTTTTATTTTTTTATTTTTTATTTTTGTTTTTTTATTTTTTTATTTTTTTTTACTTTTTTATTTTTCTTTATTATTTAAATTTTAGTTTTTATTATTATTTTGATTTTAAATATAATACAAAATTATAAATAAATAAAAATCCAATAAAACATATAAAATACGATAATTCCATTCAAATAGTAAACGTGAAATAAATAAAGTCAACATCAAACGAGTCAAAGTCAAAGTCAAAGTCAAACATACGGAAATAAATAAAGTCTTAAACATACAAACCAACCAAATTAAAAAAAAAATAACTTAATCATCATTCAAATTCGGATCTTCTCCATCTCCTCTTCTCTCCTCATCTTCTCTCTCTTCATCTCGTCTAGTGGGCCCGGGTTTGCTGATCGGCTGCATTCCATTAGCGATTCTCATCCCGTTTAATGCCTCGAAAAGAGTCTCTGCCATGCTCGGGGGTTGACTCGGCCGACTAGAAGAAGATGTGGGCCCGGGTGATGCGGAGGATGGATCCGGTATCGGTGGAAGATTTTGAGCCGCGCGAAGCTCGTTCATCCCATCCAGAACCGCCTTAAGCAGCTCATCGTTCTCCCTGTCCGGCTGTGTAAGAGTCCTGGCACGTTTCCGGACCGGACCAATGGTAGGCACCCAGTGTTTAGTCTTGGGTGGGTGTAGGACCTCCATGATCGTCTCGAGCATGGCATCCATCTGCTCCTGGATGCTAACTTCAGTACCCTCCGTTCCGGCCTGCACAACCTTCTTCTTCATCTTCTCCCGAAGAACACCCTGCAATTAGATTTCAATTTAAAAATAAATTAGATTAAGTAAAAAAAAAATTTAAAATAAAAAAAAATTAAATCAATTTTTTTTTTTAAAAAGACTTACACTAGCTCTCTCCAAACGCTGATCACGCCAGCTATCCGTAGCCGCATCATATGAAAGGTGGTCGAAATAGCCGCATAAAGGAGGAAGATCCATCTCCTCCTGGGTCTCGTCATCTGTAAATGTTAACGGCTCTTTCGTCACCGTCTTCAGCTTCCCCTGGACAGTATACAATAACAAATTTTAATAAGTTAACAATTAAATTAAATTAAATACTAAATTATATTTTAATTTTTAAAACTTATACCTCAATAATCACCTCCCGGGTCTGTGACCAGTTCCTTGACCCCGCCTTGCTCGGAACTGACTGCTGCTCTCGATTCTTCTTGTTTATATCAGCCTGACTCTGTTACAAATAAAAAAGAAGTAGTTATAAAATTAATTAAAAAAAATGTATAAAATAATTAATAAATTATTTTTTTCTACCTGTTTCGCCAAGTCATCCCACATCTTCTTCGTCGCCTCCCAAATCACCGGGTCAACATCTGGTGGAATTTCACCCGTGTAGTAGTAGTCGTTCTTCAAATCCGACTTGTATCGCCTGTAGGCTCCGGATGTCATCGCAGTCAATCTCTTAGTGATCTCGTCCCAATCGCTTCGCCTCCTCCACTCCTCTAAATCAAAAAATTGATGAAGTCGCTGCAAAACTACCCCTTTGTTATGGTCGGGGACCTCTTTCCATTCTTTGTAGCACGGGGGAACAGCATCTCGAACAGCATTACCAGCCACCTGACCCACGTGTTTGCTATATGGGCCGACGAAGTTCCAGGTGCCGTCTATGACAGAAAAGTCAACTGGAATGGGCCAGCCGACTCTCTTCAGGGTCTCCTGAGCTGTCCGGATAGAGGTGGCAGCTTTCGGTCTCCTTTTTTTACGTTCACCTGTTTTAGTGAAAAATACTTAGTAACTACATATTTTTTTAAGTGATAAATAAACATTAATTGAATTTTTTATTACCCGATGGTTGGTTACAGTCAGCATTCGAACGTGGTGGACCCCTCGGGGGATCGTTACCCATCCCATCTCCATCGTGACTCCTACCCATGACAGCAGCCATCTATAAAATTTCATAAAATTGCATTTAAGTCCTAAATTTTTTTAAAATTCGCAAATAAGTCCTATTTTTTAAAATTTACATTTAAGTCCAAATTTTTTTAAAATTTGCAAATAAGTCCAATTTTTTTAAAAATTGCATTTTAGTCCCATTTTCTTTTAAAATTTGCAAATAATTCCTATTTTTTTAAAAATTGCATTTTAGTCCCATTTTCTTTTAAAATTTGCAAATAAGTCCTATTTTTTTAAAAATTGCATTTTAGTCCCATTTTCTTTTAAAATTTGCAAATAAGTCCTATTTTTTTAAAAATTGCATTTTAGTCCCATTTTCTTTTAAAATTTGCAAATAAGTCCTATTTTTTTTAAAATTGCATATAAGTCCAAATTTTTTAAAATTTGCAAATAAGTCCAAATTTTTTTAAAATTCGCATTTTAGTCCAATTTTTTTAAAATAAGTCCATTTTTTATAAAATTGCATTTTAGTCCTCTTTTTTTATAACATTGCATTTTAGTCCTTAATCATACAAAACTGCATTTTAGACCTTAAACATACAAATCAAACATATTGCAGATAGGTCCCTATATCTTAAAACACAATCAAAGATCAATAACATACCAACTATTACATTAAAGTTACAAATATCATACCAAAACCCTAATTTTTATCAAATTCCAATTACATGTTGTTATTTAACACCAAAAAATTACCAAACAACCCAGAAACATACACATAATTCTCGGATTTCATCAAACAACTAAAAACATTCATGAATTTTTACAAGAAAAAAAAAATTAAAAATAAAAAAATTGCAAGTTTGATCCGGAAATTGGAACCTGTTACGTAGAAATGGTGTAGATTTCGTCCATGAATCCATGCCAAGAAGAAGGAATCATACAAAAAAAACACAAGAGAAAATATTAGAAATTAAAAAAAAAAATCAAAAAAGGTGAGATTAGAAGGTGTATTTGGACTAGAATCATTACCTGGACGTTGGATTAGGTGTTGTTTCACCTCGGAATAGCTTGGCTATGGCGGATATGGAGCTTTTGGGAGTGTTTTGGGTGTTTGTGTTTGGCAGAAATGAGCCTCGGTGTAGGGTTTAATAGAAAAATTGATTAGCGACGACACGGGTCGTCGCTAATCTTGGGATGTTGTCGCGAATTTGATACACGTGGCGCCCCACGTACACACGCCCCTTGCGTGTCTTAGCTTAGCGACGACACGTCGTCGCGAAATTTTGGATAGTCGTCGCTAATTTTAGTGGGCGGGAAAGTTGACCGCCCTTGATGACCAATAGAATTTTTAATTATTTATTAGCGACGACAAACCCTTTGAATGTCGTCGCGAATAATTAGCAACGACATTCAAAGGTTAAATGTCGTCGCTAATCCACTTGAATGTCGTCGCTATTTTTTTTTTTTTTTTTTTTTTTTTTAATTTTCATTTTTTTTTTAATATTTGGGGGTTTAATATGCTTACCCTTTCTTGTATTTTTTTTTGAGTTGTTTTTGGTTCCTTTTCACATTCTTAATTGGTTGTTCGGGGTGTTTAGTCAAGTGTTATTGGTCAAACTTGGTTGTTCGGGGTGTTTAGTCAAGTGTTATTGGTCAAACTTGGTTGTTCGGGGTGTTTAGTCGAGTGTTTATGGTCAAACTTGGGTATTCATGGTCAAAGTTAAGTGTTTAGAGTCAAAGTTAAGTGTTTAGAGTCAAAGTTAAGTGTTCATGGTCAAAGTTGAGTGTTTATGGTCAAAGTTGAGTGTTCAGAGTCAAAGTTAAGTGTTTAGAGTCAAAGTTGAGTGTTTATGGTCAAAGTTAAGTGTTTATGGTCAAAGTTGAGTGTTCATGGTCAAAGTTAAGTGTTTATGGTCAAAGTTGAGTGTTCATGGTCAAAGTTAAGTGTTTATGGTCAAAGTTGAGTGTTTAGAGTCAAAGTTGAGTGTTTATGGTCAAAGTTGAGTGTTTAGAGTCAAAGTTGAGTGTTTATGGTCAAAGTTAAGTGTTTATGGTCAAAGTTGAGTGTTCATGGTCAAAGTTGAGTGTTTATGGTCAAAGTTGAGTGTTTAGAGTCAAAGTTAAGTGTTTAGAGTCAAAGTTAAGTGTTCATGGTCAAAGTTAAGTGTTCATGGTCAAAGTTGAGTGTTTATGGTCAAAGTTGAGTGTTTAGAGTCAAAGTTGAGTGTTTAGAGTCAAAGTTAAGTGTTTAGAGTCAAAGTTAAGTGTTTAGAGTCAAAGTTAAGTGTTCATGGTCAAAGTTAAGTGTTTAGAGTCAAAGTTAAGTGTTTAGAGTCAAAGTTGAGTGTTTATGGTCAAAGTTGAGTGTTTATGGTCAAAGTTGAGTGTTCATGGTCAAAGTTAAGTGTTTATGGTCAAAGTTGAGTGTTTAGAGTCAAAGTTGAGTGTTTATGGTCAAAGTTAAGTGTTTATGGTCAAAGTTGAGTGTTCATGGTCAAAGTTGAGTGTTTATGGTCAAAGTTGAGTGTTTAGAGTCAAAGTTAAGTGTTTAGAGTCAAAGTTGAGTGTTTATGGTCAAAGTTAAGTGTTTATGGTCAAAGTTGAGTGTTCATGGTCAAAGTTGAGTGTTTATGGTCAAAGTTGAGTGTTTAGAGTCAAAGTTAAGTGTTTAGAGTCAAAGTTAAGTGTTCATGGTCAAAGTTAAGTGTTCATGGTCAAAGTTGAGTGTTTATGGTCAAAGTTGAGTGTTTAGAGTCAAAGTTGAGTGTTTAGAGTCAAAGTTAAGTGTTTAGAGTCAAAGTTAAGTGTTTAGAGTCAAAGTTAAGTGTTCATGGTCAAAGTTAAGTGTTTAGAGTCAAAGTTAAGTGTTTAGAGTCAAAGTTGAGTGTTTATGGTCAAAGTTGAGTGTTTATGGTCAAAGTTGAGTGTTCATGGTCAAAGTTAAGTGTTTATGGTCAAAGTTGAGTGTTTAGAGTCAAAGTTGAGTGTTTATGGTCAAAGTTAAGTGTTTATGGTCAAAGTTGAGTGTTCATGGTCAAAGTTGAGTGTTTATGGTCAAAGTTGAGTGTTTAGAGTCAAAGTTAAGTGTTTAGAGTCAAAGTTGAGTGTTTATGGTCAAAGTTAAGTGTTTATGGTCAAAGTTGAGTGTTCATGGTCAAAGTTAAGTGTTCATGGTCAAAGTTGAGTGTTTAGAGTCAAAGTTGAGTGTTTAGAGTCAAAGTTAAGTGTTTAGAGTCAAAGTTAAGTGTTTAGAGTCAAAGTTAAGTGTTCATGGTCAAAGTTAAGTGTTTAGAGTCAAAGTTAAGTGTTTAGAGTCAAAGTTGAGTGTTTATGGTCAAAGTTGAGTGTTTATGGTCAAAGTTGAGTGTTCATGGTCAAAGTTAAGTGTTTATGGTCAAAGTTGAGTGTTTAGAGTCAAAGTTGAGTGTTTATGGTCAAAGTTAAGTGTTTATGGTCAAAGTTGAGTGTTCATGGTCAAAGTTAAGTGTTCATGGTCAAAGTTGAGTGTTTATGGTCAAAGTTGAGTGTTTAGAGTCTAAGTTAAGTGTTTAGAGTCAAAGTTAAGTGTTTAGAGTCAAAGTTAAGTGTTCATGGTCAAAGTTAAGTGTTTAAAAACCACCAAAATGTGTTAATACAAATAAACCAAAATAAAACCTAATCACTATCATATCCACTAATAACTATGGGTTCATCATCGCTATCAACCTCTATAGGTTCTTCTTCATCACCGTATTCATCCAAGGTGTCATCATGAATTTCCTCATTCTCATCAATAACCGTATCAAAAGACAAATCAATAAAAAAATGAGCAGGATCAATCTCGATCTCCTCGGTGGATGCCAGTGGCATGCTGATGTTCTCGTTCCCCGTGCTATCCAATGGTATGCTGATGCTCTCATTTCCAGTAGGGAGTGATTCCGAACCCCATAACTCAGGACTCCATCCGTGACGATCGTTTATTTCCCAAACGGCTTTCCACCCTTTCATTGATTTCTTTGAACTAATCTCGTCGATGTAAAACACTTTCTTGGCCTGCGATGCTAAAATGTATGGTTCGTCAGCCCACTCAAACTTTGTTGTGTTGATAAATGTTACCCCATGTTCTTGCCTCGATCCAGACTTTTTATACCACTTACAGACAAATAACACAACCGAGCACCCTCCAGTGTACATAACCTCCAAGATTTTGATTAATTCCCCATAATAGGGTTCTTCATTGTAAATGGTACACACTCCGTAATCCTGCGTCACTCTTTTCTCTCCTTTGGACTTAGTTAACCACTTGACACCGTTCACAACACATGAATCATATTTATGCACCGAACCATAAGACATGTTTGCCAAGGACACCATCTCGGGGGTAGCTAATGGATCTCCACGTGAATGCATTCCATGAATCTAATATACAACAATAATAGTTAGTACTTTGATAATAAATATATAAGTTATAAACCAATGCCTAAAATTACATACCTTTTCCAAAAACCATTCCTTAAATGTTCGACGATGCGTAATATCTATTTCACCACTCGTTCCCGTAAGTGTTGATTTGTGTTCACTATAATTGTAAATGAGTATAAATAAACTAATATAAATATATTTTTATATAAATATATAAATATATAAATATATAATATATAATATATAATATATATATATAAATATATAAATATATAATATATAATATATATATAAATATATAATATATATAAATATATAAATATATAAATATATAAATATATAATATATATATAAATATATTATATATATAATATATATATAAATATATAAATATATAAATATATAAATATATAATATATATAATGTATAATATATATATAAATATAAATATATAAATATATGATATATATATAAATATATAAATATATAATATATAATATATATATTTTTATATAAATATATAAATATTTATATATTTATATAAAAATATATATATTATATATTATATATTTATATATTTATATATATATTATATATATAATATATTTATATATATTATATATTTATATAAAAATATATTTATATATATTATATATAAAAATATATATATTATATATATAATATATTTATATATATTATATATAAAAATATATATATTATATATTATATATTATATATATAATATATTTATATATATTATATATAAAAAAATATATTTATATAATATATATTTATATAAGATAATAATATTTACTTACGTCATGTATGTTTCGAGTTCGTCGCAGTTATGCAAAATATACCAACTTATGTGCTCCTTCTCCTTATACGGTAAAGAAACATACTCTATCTTGCCAACTGGAGTGCATTGGGAATTGAAAACGGATAGCTCTTTTGGGACCAGCGGTGCTTCGTTGTATCTGCCTGGATCGTTGAACCTTGTTTTTTCTTCACTAAGATATCTTGATATGAAATTCAACGTCTCTTCCGCAATGTACCCCTCGGCTATTGAACCCTCTGGTCTAGCCGGATTTCGGATATACTCTTTCAACTTTTTCAAATACCTTTCAAATGGGTACATCCACCGCATTTGGACCGGGCCACCAAGCAATGCTTCATCGTATAAGTGTATCACCAAGTGGATCATTATATCAAAAAACGCGGGAGGTAAAATCATTTCTAGCCTACACATAAGTTCAACCACCTTCTTCTTTCCCGATACTAACTGTTTCCTGCTTAGATTTTTATTGCAAACGACTCTAAACACGTTCGCTAACCCAATAAACACATCACTAATCGCTTTGTCTTCAATAAGCCCGGGGAGACTAGCCACGAAAAGATATTGCATCATCACGTGACAGTCGTGAGATTTCATGCCGATAATCTTACCCGTATCACTTTGAACATTGTTTCTCATACTAGATGCAAAACCGTCGGGAAACTTCTGTGCCTTCAGCCAGTCAAGAAAAATAGTCCGCTTTTCCGGTGTTAGAGTGTACTTTCCCCGTTTCAATATTTTTTTACCATTTCTCTCAGTCAACCACAATTCTTTTCTAATCTTCAATTTCTCAAGATCCAGTCTCGCTTTCACGTTATCTTTGTTAACTTTCCCATCAAGACCTATAACTGTACCGAGGAGAGCATCACACACGTTTTTCTCGCAATGCATAACGTCAATGTTATGTTTCAACAGGTTTTCAGACCAATAAGGTAAACGATAAAAAATACTCTTTTTCTTCCAATTGAATCGCCGGTTAACATCTTGCTTCACGATCTTTCCCCCAAAATCCTTGTGTTTACCGGGAAACACAATTGGAAGCCCATCTAACTGTGTCTGAATACTTGCAGGACTATATTTCTTCGGTGGGCGCCTATCATCGGGTTCCTTGTACAAAACACGTTCGCTTCTAAATGGATGTCCGGCAGGTAACCAACGTCTATGGTCAAAGTAAACAATCCCTTTGTTCACACTCAATGACGGAGTATGATCCATGCATTCGGGACAAGCTTTGTAACCTTGACCCGACCATCCCGAAGTGTATGACCTAGCGGGGAAATCATTAGTGGTAGACAACAAACAAACCTTCATCGTAAACTCTTCTTTCTTGTGGGCATCATACGTAACGATCCCATTATCCCACAACTCTTCCAACTCATCTATAACAGGACGAAGAAAGACATCCATGTCCTTACCGGGTGAACGGGGTCCCGGAATCAACAAACAAAGCTGGAAAGTGGTCTCCTTCATGCATACCCACGGGGGCAAGTTATATACGGTTAATATGACTGGCCACATGCTATACGAGTTGTTCTGCATAGAGAAAGGACAAAACCCATCGATTCCAAGACCCAGATATACGTTACGAGGTTCACTAGCAAACTCAGGGTGTAGCGCTGCAAATCTCTTCCAACTATCACCATCAACCGGATGACGCAACACATCCGGATCTGCACTGTTACCGGTATGGTGCCAAATCATGTCTTCAGCGGTGTACTTTGAAGCGAATAGTCGCTGTAATCTAGGAGCAATCGGAAAATATCGAAGCTTCTTATGCGGTACTTTGATACCCTTCTTTGGGTCCCATCTAGATTCGTTACAAACTGGACACTTGTCAAGGTCTTTGTTTTCTTTGTAATAAATAACACAATCGTTCAAACAAACGTCGATGGTAACATACCCCATACCCAAACTTTTCAACTTCTTGTTGCATGCTTCATAAGATTCGGGCAAATTGTGAGGTTTAGGCAAAATACGACCCAACAGCTCCAGTAGCTCGGTGAATGAGGTGTTAGTCCATTTGTTCTTTACTTTTACGTGCATTAGCTTGGCAATAAAATTCAACGAACCCATCGATTCACAACCAGGAAATAATTCTGTCTCCAGTTCTTCGAACAACGTGTCAAAACTGCTTCGACTTGGAATATGTACATCTCTCATCTCGGTGTCTCCCGGATGTCCACCAACATCGTAACTCTGTCTCACATCGTCATAAACATGCTGGATTTCATTTACTATAACTGGATCTTTACTTGCAGGGGGTGTATGTGTTTGTATCTCTTCCTCACCGTGTTTTGTCCAAACCTTATAATCATGGTTAAACCCCTCTCTTAGAAGGTGGGCCATAACATCATTGGTTTTTAATCGGCAAAAATTATTACACTTCTTACACGGACAAGACAAGTAACCGGTATAACCTCTACTTTTCTTAGCAAAATCGATAAATTTATAAACCCCAAAAATATATTCAGCATCTAACACATTCGTCGATTCGATCCAACTCTTATCGATACTCGTGCCCGAACTCGATGCCATCACTTAACAACAATTTGAGTAAACTATGCGACTACATTAATAAAAAAAAAAAATACATAATTATTACAACCTAATGAATAAAATGAATAAAAATTACAACACAATAAACAAAATAAAAAAAATTACAAACTCATTGAATGAATAAATATTACAAACCATTGAATGAATAAAAATTACAAACCATTAAATGAATAAATATTACAAACCATTAAATTAATGAATGAATATATAAAAAAAAACAAATAATTAAATAAACAAGTAAAAATATATGAGCACAAAATACAAATTCACACAACACATGCATAATCAACCAACAAATATTTAATTCATTAACCTAATCATATGGTATATCAACTTGCTAATATAATCAATTAAATACAAAGCTTAAAAAACATGAAATTTAATGGAAATACCTTGAATTGGATGGATAAATTGAAGAGTGATGTTAATTCCCTACCAAGAGAGTTGTATTAATTCACCTAATCAAAGCATATAGGAAGAATGAAACACAATTAGCATTCAAAAAAAAAAATACAATTGAATTTCATGCAATTATACCTTAAATTCTTTGATGAAAGATGATATTAATGGAGCCCCACTTTGATTATTGAACCAAGAATGATGCAAGATGAAGTGGAGAAGGAATTGCAAAAAAAAAAAATGGAATTTTGTTGATTTTTTGGGAGAAAATCGGAGGATTATTATGGGTGTTTTGTGTGTTATGTGGGTGAAAAAAACCTGCTGCGCATTAAATAGGATCGGTGTTTAGCGACGACAATACGGGTCGTGGGTAAACTAATTTAGTCGTCGTTAATCGTCAAAATAGCGACGATACACATAGTCGCTAAAATAGCGACGATAGATCGACAATGAAAAAAAATTCAATAAGAAATAAAAAACAATTAGCGACGACTAACTAAAATATAACGACAAATTCGTCGTCGTTAATTAGCGACAGAGTAAAACGTTGTCGCTAATTTTCAGTCGTCGCTAATTTCGGTTGTTTAACGACGAATTAAGAGTCGTCGCTAATTTGTCGTGGGTAAACACCGCATTTCCAGTAGTGATTGTTAATAATCTGATTCTGACTGAAGTTAACCTTTACAATAGAAAGTGTAATAAAGATATCTTTTGTAAGATTTGTAATGCTTTTCCTGAGACTAGCGAGCACCTTTTTCTTGAATGCCCTTGGGCAAGAGCTGTTTTTTTCGTTTCACCTTTGAACATCACTACTGATATTTCTCCTATATCTCGCTTTGATGTGTGGTTTATTGAGTTGGTGAAAAAGATGAAGAATAATGAAAATAATGAGAATTATTATATTGAACTCCTTTGTAATGTATTGTGGGGTATACGGAAGGGGAGAAACAATTTTGTTTATAATGGTATTGATATTGGCCCTAAAAGGACAAGTTGCATGGCTATGAAAATCTGGCTTGAATATAAAGAAAAAGTGCTATCTAATGATAATAATAAAAACAATTTAAACAAACCCAATAACACAATTGTTAACAATATTTTATCCGGTAACAGGTTTCAGGTGTTACAGGAGGAAGAAGGAGCTAATATTACTTTTAAAGAAACAATAACTTAGACTCCTCCTTCACATGATAAGTTCAAGATTAATTGTGATGCAGCCTTCAAAGATAAGAAGGCTGCATTCTCTATTATTATAAGAAACACTAATGGAAATGTTCTAAAAAGTGCAGCTTGGTAGAATGCAGCAAAAAGAGCTAAGAAGGATGTATATGAGTCCTCAAGGCATGTGAAGTAGCTAGGAATTATCCTTTTGGGAGTGTTTGTGTGGAGAATGATTGCTTTAACATCACCAAAAGTCTTACCTCTGATGCTTCTATTGAGGATCAAAAACATTAAAAATGTTATTAAATATATTTATGAGTTTTCTGCAATATGTAATATTACTTTCTCCTCCATTCTGAGAGAAGCTAATGGACTAGCTAATTGGGTTATACAATAGTGTCTTTGTGACAATCTGTTGAGCATTTGGGATACTTGTGTTCCTCCCGAATTAGCTAAATTGTATGTTTTAGACAATTCCCCTTGAGAGATTGGTTAAACTATTTAATATATTTGGTTTAAGTTAAAAAAAATTCTATTACTTTTTGTTTCTTCCTCAAGGCACATTTTTGTTAAATACGGGATATATATAATATATAACTATTTCAAATAACACTAGGGATTAACTGTGCAATTAATCCTTAGGAATAAAATTTACCGAAAGCAATGTGTTTGTGAGTCTGTATATAGAGATATCAGACATAAGATGCATCATGATCAACCAAAAAGGCTAATGCAATTTTACAATGAAAAAAAAACACATATAAGCAAATATAAAATAACATGAAAATTTGTGTAGTGATTATATTTGTATTTAATACATTAGATGTGATTGATAAGTTCATTGAATTAATAGAATAATATGTAATTACGAGATACTTTGAATTAATTCTACAAATTTATTAATATTGTACATATTTTAGTATATTATGAAATTAGACAAATCTAACATTTTGTTAAATCATTTTATCACCATTAAAGTGTAAAAATTTCAAATACTAAAATATATAATGGAAGAGTTGTCCTTGCACCTTCATATACATTAAGTCCTTTAACCAATTTTTTTATCTGTTATTAAATTACCTTTTTATATATTATTTCACTTCTTATCTGAATAAAATCTTATATGATATTAATTTTGATATAAATATTTTAAAAGTAAAAAAATATAATCTTAAAATTTCGTTCAGAATTTTTAAAATTAAAATTAACAACAACAGTTCTAATCACCAAGAAAAAAATGACATTCCATAATATACGAAAAGAAAAAAAATCTCAGTTGACATCTTTTTCTACATTAGAAGTGATACTTAATTGGGTGAATGGAATTTTTGCTGGACAAATTATCTAAATATTAAAGGAATTCTCTATAATCCTTGTCAATCTCATGTGGCAACTCGAACAATCTACTTTCTAAATTTGGCCGACATATGCTTTAACTTTCTAAAAGTGGTCGAATCATCATTTTTCTCCATAACTAAGGGGAAATCTCGATTTCTTATCATAATATAGTAGTATACTAGCATCCAAGTACCTAAGAACGGCACACTAAACACACAAAAGCCCTAGAAATAGCATAAACTCTTAAACTAGACAAAAAAGTGTTAAACATCAAAAAATAGGGAAAACCCCTCAATAAGTCCTAAATACCTCTAACATGATGTCTCGGGACTAGATTTTTTTTTTGGTCGAATGTAAAATACATTAAATAAACAATTGTTCATTACAAAGTTAACCAATCCCTAGTGGATGGAAGTCATTCAAAAGAAGAGTAGCTAATTGGGAGGGTGGAAAGAAATTCCAAACGAGATTAATCTATCACATAAATGTATACATCAACACCCCAACAAAATAATAAATAAGAACTAGTGGGGAAGTCTCTATCTGGTGATAATACGCGTCCACTAGATTTAGGTGATAATACTCCTTCGACAGAAATATTAAAAGAACAACAAGCGAGAGAACCAGGAAAAGGATTAGAAGAAAGGTCAAAATTGCACATAGATGTTCATTCAGCTGCTAACGAGATGTTACAACAATTGGTTGAAGGTCTTACAAAAGGAAGTAAAACTAGAAAAGAAAATGACAGTGATTCACAACTACTTGAGAGATATCTGGGAAATCGACCAAGGGAATTTCGAGGGAGGCATGATCCTAAAGAAGATTTCGAGTGGTTGGAGTCCATGGGAAAATTATGGAGAGTCATGAGACCAAATGAATATGCAAAGGTTCGTCTAGCTACCCATATGTTTCAAGATAGTGTCGAGAGTTGGTGGAATCTAAAATTATTACAAATCAAACAAGAGGCTGGGCGGGATGAGTTCACAAAGATGTTTGAGGAAAAATACTATCCACGCTCGTCTCAACAACAACAAATTCGAGACTTCGTGCATTTAATTCAAGGTAACATGACGGTTTCCCAATATGCTGAAAAATTTGTAGAGTTAGCTAGGTTTGCTTCATATATAGTACCAATTCCTGAAGCTAGTGCAGAAAAATTTGGTGATGGACTCAAACCTACAATTAGCAAAATGGTGGCGGCTCATGCGTGTAAGAGTTTTGGGGAAATACTCGAGAAATCTCTTATTGTTGAAAGGGGTGAGAATAGGGATTCACAACAATTCCAGAGTAGTAGTGGGAATAAGAGGAAGGATATACAGTGGAGTTCTCAGTCGGGTAGTAGTTTCGGATCAGGTTCTTCGAAGAGACCTTTGGCTAGTCCACGATTTCAACTTCGTTTCTATCCTCAGCAAGCTAGGGTAAGGGACAGGGGTTCCAACAACAGGATCAAGAACATAAAACTCAGGTTCAGGGACAAGGATTCCAACAACAGGGTCACGAACATCAGTCTCGGGATCAAGGATTTCAGCCTCGAATGATTAATCAACTAGTTAGGAGTCAGTCTCAAATTAATGCTCCGCGACAAGGATTTCAGAGTTCATTACGAGGGATTCAATGTACTTATTGTGGTTTGCCTCATTCTTCAAAAAATGTAGACATTTCAATGGGGAATGTTACAAGTGCAGGGAACTAGGTCATCAAATTAAAGACCGTCCAGTAATGCAGTTAGTGTCAAACGGGGGAAAATGTTATAGGTGTGGGGCCGTTGATCATCGTGTAAAAGTTTGTCTGGCTCCAAACACATGAGAGTATCATTAATGCGGAGAATCTGATCATCAATTCAGAAATTGCCCTGAGATTTAGCTTTCACAACCTTTCTACTACCAAACCGGTCCCTCAACTTTCTTCAGCTGCTGGCACAAAAGAGCATAATTCTAGACCAAGGGGAAAGGGGCAAGTGTTCTCAGGGATTGGACTGGTAATACTCCGATAAATCGGGTTTCGTTCTAAGGGATTTGACTGGTATAACCCAACTATTTAATAGATAAGTAGTAGTAATTACTAATACTGAAAATAAAATATAAAATATATTTGTTTTGTTTTGAGTTATTAAACTACTAGACGCAAATAAACAAATTACTGAAAATAAATACTAAAAGACTAAGACGCAGATTTGAGCTATTATGGCTGCACACGGGTCGGGTATCCAACCCGTGGCCCCTAAGTCACAAACCAACCCGCACTTGCGGGTTTCAGGTTCTTAAAACCGAGAGTCAAACCATTTTATTTTTATGGTTTCGGGTTGGATCCACTTGGTTTTTCACTGAGGGGCTCGGGTTTGGTTTTATGCAGGTTGGTTTGGGTTTGGGTTGGTTTCGGGTTGAAAATGTTTATTTATTATTTAGTCCCTGAAAATTTAAAAAACTAAAAAACTTCAACTAAATAATCCAAAATTCCAAATACACCACAATGATCATCAAATAGTCAAATACAATACAAATTCAACTTAAAAAACTGAATTACATTGCATAAAATAGGCTATTACAACATTGATCATCAAACTAATTAGCTATTACAATTCAAAAGTTACAAAATTACATTTGATATTAAGAATACATCCACAAAACATTTCCAAAAACAAACTATACCCTTGATCAAAGTTTCCAAAAGTTAAGTTTGAAGATACAAACATTCAATTGCTCAAAACCTGCAATTTTCTTATCTTCTTTTCATTTCTGCATCTTTTCCATCCTGTTTCATAAGAATTGTTCAAGTCCTCCCTTATTTAGTTCCATTTCGAGTGTTAAATGAAGCATAATATTCATGTCATTATCCTCATATTATAAATTAATCATTGGATATTAAATTGTTAATGTTCAAGGGACATTTAGAACTCGCAATAAGGTTCAATGGACTACTTTGCCACCATTCAAAACAACATTAACACCACATTTCAAATCTTGTCACCATAGTGTTATTGCTGTTACGAATGGTGACACAAGTAGTCCACAAACTATTGAAGTTGAGCCTCAGAATTAGCTTAAGTAATTCATCACAGGCCCTTGATAAACCTTAGGGACAAGGGACAATTTTAACTCGCAATTAGCCTCATTGACCTTCTTTTCCACCATTCTAAACAACAATAACACCACATTGCTCTTCTTATCACTATATTGTTAATGGTGTTGAGAATAATGAAAAGGTAGTTCAACTACTATTGAAGTTTAGCCTCAGAAGTAGCTTAATTTTCATCACAGGCCTTTATAAACCGAGGGACAAGGGACTTGGTGAGTTTAACAAAAAAACCTGCAAATTTTCAACTACAAATGCATGACAAAAGAATGCCATCTCTAATGACTTCCTCAGCTTAATTACACATATTAATAAACTTGTACACATCATATGCAATGTATTTTGCATCATTGGAAGCTCATGAGTTGCTTTCTAATGTCTAAATGCAAATTTATAATGAAATGCAAGTTTAAACTGTATGAAACTGATGTGTAACTCAGAAACTCACATTAGGTTATTGGCTAAGTCATTGAATCAAATAGAGTGGATTGTGAAGTTTCACTCATACTTAATTCATCAATTCCAAAATAACCTACAAAATATAGATACAATTCAAGTTAGGTAGTAGAAATGTATTGAATTTAGCCTCGCAAATTGAAAAAAATAAGTAGAAAAGTATTGAATTTACCCATTTCAGCTTCTAAGTCTTCCACTAGTTGTTTAGATGTTCCAAGATTAATTGGAAGTGAAGCTCTTAGCCAATTCTGAGTACAAATTAAAGACTCAACAGTTTTAGGGGACAATGAACTTCTAAATTGATCAAGTACCCTCCCACTAGTGCTAAAAGCACTTTCAGAAGCAACAGTAGAAACTGGAATAGTCAAAACATGTTTGGCTAATTGGGACAACACTTTAAACCTCATTTCATTACTTTTCCACCAATGTAAAATGTCAAATTGCGAAGACATCTCTTCAATGTCCTCTTTTAGATACTTATCTAATTCAGTAGCTTTAGAGGGATGTGTCTTAGCCATAAATGATTGAAACCTACCACCAAGAACACAAGGGCTGATTTTTTCCGGTTTTGCGGGTTGGGCGGTTTTTTGTGCAGCCCTATGAGCTATACTTGAGTCTCGCAAGGGAATCACCTAAACTCACGTAATTAATGCTTTCGTTAAGGGTAGAATTGATATTTCTATACAAGTCGGGACGCTAATGTCTCCTAGCCCCCTTCAGGGTGGACCTAGGAGCTATCCTACAGTATTACAAACCCCGTCAGGGCGATTATAAGCTACGTTCAGATGGTTTTAGTCTCTTATCACATTGGCTACGCGGTTAGTCAAGCCCGTTAGGATCATTGACGAACACCACACGTTTATTATCTAGTTCAGTAATTAAACCCCCCCCCCCCCCCCCCCCCCCCCCCGTCAAGATGATCACCGCCGCTAGTGAGTAGCTTAATTACTATGACCTATCTCAGATTAGCTAATTCATTGATAGTGAAATTAATATACAATAATAAGCAATCTGAAATACCCAATTCAAATTAAACTAGAAACTAATCCCAAATTGAAATACATGAATTAAATAAATTAGGGTTTATCCCATTACGCGATTCTCAAGTAATTGAAGTTTAGCTCATAATTGAAATAAAAACAATTAAGAAATTAATAATATACATGTTCCTAATAACAGAAATAAAATAAGAACATAGATGGAGGAATTGACTTGAGCTGTTGTTGGAGCAAAAGGATTCTCCCGCTTCTGCCTCTTGACGCTCTCTCAAGAATGATTTAATATGAAGG
This sequence comes from Nemophila menziesii, assembly GCA_029959085.1. NCBI lineage: Eukaryota > Viridiplantae > Streptophyta > Magnoliopsida > Boraginales > Hydrophyllaceae > Nemophila > Nemophila menziesii. Next base: position 285,944 of record JARWIR010000109.1, read on the forward strand.
TTTAATGAGAGGTGCTGAATAATGAGGTCTAAATGAGCTTATATAGTGCTAAAAAACGGATTAGCACTATTCTCAACTCTCCTCCTTGTAGTGGTTCTTCATGAATTCATAAACCTACTAACTTTGCACTAAAACAAATAAATTAACGCACAAAAGCTCTAAAAATGCAAATAGTCTAATTCTAAGGGAAGAAAATGCAATATGACAAAATAAGCATAAAAATCTATCAAATAAGTTAAATATTCACCTAAAATGATTTCTCCTAAGGGCTAATATCTAAAACAAATAGAGAGAGATCAATTATACATACACACAGTGCTTTACATATGCAAACAGAATTTGCTATCTAAAGTTGGCATTTAGTGTGACTCATATAGTGTACTAATCTAGTGTGCATGAGCTGCATTATTCCTCCTGTAGGGTTGCATTGCTTTGCGTATTTACTATCATCACCCTCAACTCTTTTGCTTAGTCACCTAACATCAAATTCATTATTAGAAATGGATATTTCTTCATATTTTTGTCTCCCTTATATCGTTTTTCTAGCGCTTTGCAAAGTAATTATTCCGTGATCTCCTCTCAGAAAACCAGAAAAACCAAGTTCACCTCTCCTGTTTTTAGAACAGAAAAAAAACCTCTCCTGTTTTCAATTCCCTAGAAATTCTCATCTACTACCCCTTTACACACCATAGATCCATTAACCATAGAAGAACTCAACAGGGTCCGAAATTTTTTTCCATCTTACAATCCTTTCTTGAACCATTTACCTATCTCTCGAAGAACCTGAAAAATATCAGGTTTGGACCGAAAACAATGCGATAATCTTCTACCAAGAAAAGCTTCTGTGATTGCATTATTGAACGGAAATACGCATATAATTGTTGTGGATTTGAACTCAAGTGAAATTACTAGTCATGTCGAAAATCCAGGGCCAGGTTATCCTATTTGGTTTCCGTGGAAGATATTGAAGTTTCGGTTACAAGTTACACTGTCTATTTAAGAGTTTAATACATCTATTACGGCTCGTGGGGTTGCTTTTTGGATCTGTCTTGTGTTACGCCTTCTCCACGGTGGTTTGGACCTGACGAGGAACAGAGAAGGATCATTAAAGTCCAATGTTTTCCAAGTAAGTATATCTCCCTGTAATTTTAAAGGTCAGGCCAGCCGGCCGTGAGCGTGGTGGGAACCATAGGTAGTAAAATAATGCGCATAACCCCATATGGATTTTTAGAAGTGCGTCCTAACCTATGGCGTTAAATATGATTTTTATTTTCATCTTTTTACCTCCCTGTATTTGGTGAAATGACATGCAAACCCGTGCTTATAAAAATACACCCAATCCCATGTGGTTTCAAAACCAGGGCAGACAAGGTTCATGTTGAAATTTTCATCGATTACTATCCAATATTTAAAGTTTTTTCTCAATACCGACCAATAGTGGTCGGTATTTAATGATCGCTATGACCGTGGTAGCTAATGGCTTCGCGGTAAGTAGTGAGACGAATAAATGATATGGAAAAAATTACAACGTTAGATATAACTTATGAGAACAATTGTTCCATTAACACATAAGAAACAGATTTTAATACTAGCTTGATTATTTTTTGGATCACTTGCCTAGCGAAACTTTCATTTACCGGAAATAATTCACTTCTTAGCGTAGAAGATGAGGATCATGAGGAGCTGCTTGGGCGACACATATGCAAGTCCTTTCCAAAATTAGGCGCGACCTGAAGTATAGGAATCCCTTTCAAAGAAATTTGAAGGCTTTAGCTCAAAGATAGAGGATACTATTGGCATTACCGGAAAATCCTCTTGGTATGTTATATGATGAAATACCAGTCCTTGTTCTCGATCGGACGATTCCTATTCCTCACAGGGAAATCATTCGAGTTGGACTCCTAGAGAGCTATATACCCAAATGAAGTAAAGTAATTCTGTAGTTACAACTCATTTTTTTCTTAAATTGCCGTAATATACTCAAATAACAAAATATAAAAAAATTAAAATATTTTCCTAAAATTGCATACTCATTTTAAGGCTTCTAGACTAGGAATCTAGGCTTGAAACAAAGCTCCATTTTGTCATAGAATTATGTGTGTGTGTATATAATTTTCTTTTTAAGTCAGTGTGTGTATAACTTTTTTCAATTTGTAAAATATTTGTTACATACAAATCTGACCAGACAGCTACTGCTTCGTCTCCTTGGCTCTAGTATGCAAGGAGTCCACCGGCCCATTGTTCAGATCGGTTGTATTAAGTCACCCAAATCAATCCAAGAAATTTGAAAACATTAAAAAATTATGGGGATTGAACATTATATCAACTTACAAAATAAAAATCTAGGGGTAATCTTACCTGGTTGTTGTGAAAGCATTTCTGATCTGAAGGGGATCATCAAGATCAAGCAAACTAGCGGCAGAAAATAACCTTAACTCTTGCATCTCCCACAGTTTTTTCCACTTGTCTCTTAGTTTTTAAGTAGCTTTTACTAGGTGATTCTCCCTGTAAACTCCTTTATTTCACAAAATTAACCTTAGAAAATGAATTATTAATACCATTGTTGATAATTTGGTAAAGTCAAAGCATGGTCAAATTAGCTGAGTTGGCATATTACTTGGCATTCCACTTCAGCTTCGGGTCGGGCCAATTCTTGGGTTATTGGTTACACCGACTTATTAATAAAGATTGATCTCGTACATTGATCACTTACCACTTTGGACGGCTCAGATTAAAACCCTCCTTGGCTCATATAAAAGGCTCGGGTCTTCAGACTTCGGTCATAACTCACTCTCTCATCTTTGACTCTTCGCTCTCTCTTCTCTCACTTGTTCTTCAGATAGGTTTTCTAGGGTTTGTACATATTATCAATCTATCTTATAAAGATTGATAATTAGAATAGTGTTATCAAGTTTAAACACTTGTAGATTGAGTAGCTGTTCTCGATTGTTCTTAGGGTTTCACGCTGAAACTCTTGTGGTGTTCTATTCTTGTAAATCCTGTAATCTGAAGTTGTAACCGTGTTCATATAGTAAGCGAGGCATCATCTGAGGGTGGCTTCAACGTGGATGTAGGCATATTGCTGAACCACGATATATCCTTGTGTTCTTTAATTTCTGCATTTATCTTTCTGGGTTTGATTTGTGTTTTCAACCGTAGATCTATTTGATCTATTTTCGCCAAAGATTTATTACGTTTTGCTAAGTGTATTTACAACAGTGGTATCAGAGCTTTGTTTAATCGATCTTTAAAAACGTTTTAAGAAAAGATTTGTTCTTAATCTTTACAGATCTGTGTTTTGGCGTGTTAAAATTTTCTGAAAATCTTTTCTAGACAATACAATTTCTTAATCTTGTATTGTAACTCACAGATCTAAAATCTCTAGGGTTTTCCGAAAACTTAAAATCCTTGAATAACATTTTCTAGGGTTTTTCGGTTTTAATTAACCCTAATAGTGTGTTGCATGTGTTGTTTCTCTTTGTTTCTTATATACAGAAGTTAAGGAATGGCAACAACACGGCTTGAAATATCTGTATTTGATGGAAAAGGCGATTTCAGTGTATGGAAGAAGAAAATGCGAGTGTTACTTTCACATAACAAGGTCATAAATGCTCTTGAGCCTGATCTTGAAAAATGGTATGAAGAATCTCTGAAAAGAACAAATGAAATACGAGAAGAAGCTTATAATTTGCTGTTCTTAAATCTTTCTGATAACGTGATACGAAAAGTAGATGGAGCAGATACTGCACTTGATTTATGGGGTAAGCTTGAATCTCTTTACTCTTCTCAATCTGCTCCTAATCTTGCTTTCTTGAAAGGAAATTTGTTTTCGTATAAAATGGATTCTTCTAAAACAATTGATGAAAATGTTGATGAGTTTTTAAAACTTAATCTTGTCCTTAAAGGTTCTGATATGGCTTTAGATGAGACCTCTAAATGCATGATCCTTTTGAATGCTATTCCTGACTCTTATCAAGTTGTTAAAGATGCGTTTCAATATTCTACTGTTATTCCTACATTTGATCAAATTGTTGCCTCTCTGAAAACTAGGGAACTTGAATTAAAGAATATTAAACGTGTTGGAAATAATTTGTTTGTGAATCATAAAACTGATAATCATGAGCATGCTAAGAACAATAAGAACAAGAAGAAATTTAAGGGAAATAAGAATAAGGAAACTCGTAAATGTTATCATTGTGGTAAACCTGGCCATATTAAGAAGAATTGTTATGCGCTTAAGAACAAAAATAACAATAATAATATTGAAACCAATATTGCATGTATGCCCCATAAGATTGATGATACTTGTGAGGTATTAAATGTTTCAGACATTGCCTGTAAGTCTAATTGGATTTTAGATTCTGGATGTACATTTCACATGAGCCCCAATAAGGACTGGTTTGTGGACTTAGTTGAATCAAATGTTGAAACTGTGTATATGGGTAATAATAATACATGTCAGGTAGCTGGTATTGGTAAAATAAATTTGAGACTGAATAATGGTAAAAATGTAACCCTTACTGATGTTAGATGGATTCCTGATCTAAAAAGAAACCTTATATCTTTAGGTGTTTTAGATGATTTGGGTTGTGTGTATAAAGTTTCAAATGGTGTTATAAATGTGTTTAAAAATGATAAACTTATTCTATGTGGAAAGAAAGTGTCTGGCCTATACATTCTTGATGGTATGTGTATTGAAAATGATATGAATTCTATTAGTACTAACCTTGATAATGCAGCTACTGTTAAGTGGCATTTAAGACTTGGCCATATGAGCCAATTAGGCTTGAATGTGCTAAGTAAGGATGGAATGTTTGGTAAGGATACTATCTCTAATCTTTCTTTTTGCGAGCCTTGTGTGTTAGCTAAGCAACATAGAATGAAATTCAATGTGGGGATTCATATGTCTAAATCAATACTTGAATATATACATGCTGATTTGTGGGGTCCTGATAAGTATGAAACACATGGGGGTAGAAAATATTTCTTGTCCCTTGTAGATGATTATTCTAGGCGTGTTTGGACTTTTTTGTTGAAAAATAAAAGTGATACTTTTGAAATAATAAAAGATTGGCTTATCTTGTATGAAAACCAAACTGGAAAGCATGTTAAAACCTTTAGAACTGATAACGGCCTCGAATTTTGTAATGAAGAATTTGATAATTTTTGTAAATTGCGAGGCATATTAAGACATAGAACTGTTAGAAAAACACCACAACAAAATGGTGTTGCTGAAAGAATGAATAGGACTTTATTAGAAAAGGTTAGATGTCTCTTATTTACATCTGGTATGCCTAAATCTTTTTGGGGTGAAGCATTATATACTGCTACCTATTTGATAAATAGAAGTCCCAATAGATCCCTTAATATGAAATGTCCCATGGAATTGTGGAATAATAAGAAACCTGATTTGTCTAACTTGCGCATTTTTGGTTGTGCTGCATATGCTCATAATAGAGAAGGAAAATTAGACCCTAGATCTCTTAAATGTGTTTTCTTGGGTTATCAAACTATGCATGGTACTAAAGGTTATAGATTATGGGATAAAAGTGCTAGGGGCATTAAAGTTATTATTAGTAGGGATGTAATATTTGATGAATCTAACTTCCCTTGCAAGAATGAATCTGTGATTTCAGGTATTGACTCAAATAAGGCAGATACTACACCTGAACAGGTCACTACTGATAGAACAGAGTTTGAGGTGGAGCCTTTGCAAGCTGGAAATGATGAGAGCAATCCTGATCCAGCTACTGAAGAAGAAGATTCAGAGCCTCAGCCATCTGAGCAGCCAGGTAACTCTGAGCCACACTCAGGAACTGAGGATCTTCAAGAATCACTTCAACAAAGTCTCTCAAACTATCAGTTGACTAGAGATAGAGAAAAGAGGGATCCAAAACCCTCTACAAGGTATTCCTATGCTGAGTTAGTCTATACTGCCTTAATTGCAGCTTCTGAGGTAATACATTCTGAACCTGAAACTTATAGTGAGGTGCTTAAGTCTAGTGATAAACATGAATGGTTAAATGCTATGAAAGAAGAGATGAAATCTTTGCATGATAATCAAACTTGGATTCTTGTTAAAAAACCACCAGAACAAAAACTTGTTGATTGTAGATGGTTGTTTAAATTAAAAGAGGGTGTAAATGATTCTGATCCCCCTAGATTTAAGGCTAGACTTGTAGCAAAGGGTTATACACAAAGAGAAGGTGTTGATTTTCATGAAATATTTGCTCCTGTTGTGAAATTTAAAACTATAAGAGTTATGCTTTCTTATGTAGCTTGTTATAACTTAGAACTTGAACAACTTGATGTTAAAACTGCTTTCTTACATGGTGAACTTGAGGAGAAAATTTATATGAAACAACCTGAGGGTTTTCTTGATATTAAACATCCTGATTATGTTTGTTTGCTTCAAAAATCTTTATATGGACTTAAGCAATCCCCTCGGCAATGGTATAAAAAATTTGATAATTTTGTTTTAAGCCTTGGATTTAAAAGAAGTGCATATGACAATTGTTTATACTTTAACACTGATTCAAAGAATGTGATATTTTTGTTACTATATGTTGATGATATGCTACTGATTAGCAATTCTTTGCAGAGTATAAATGTTTTAAAAGCAAATCTAAATTCTGAATTTGAAATGAAGGATTTAGGTAAGGCCAAGAAAATATTGGGTATGATTATAGAAAGAGACAGAAATAAATGTAGCCTCAAGTTACATCAAAAACCTTATTTGATAAAATTGGTTGAGAAGTTTGGGAATCTGAATTGTAAGAAAGTAGAAATGCCATTAGCAGGTCACTTTATCTTGAGTAAGAATCAATGTCCTCAGAATGATACTGAGAAAGTAAAAATGAGCTATATACCTTACTCTAATGTTATTGGATCTATTATGTATGCAATGATAAGTACAAGGCCTGACCTATCATATTCAATATCTCTACTTAGAAGATTTATGTCTAATCCTGGTCCTGATCATTGGACAGCTTTGAAATGGGTAGTTTCTTACATTAGTAGTACCTTAAATGTTGGATTACAGTATGGTAAGTATGATGTACCTTTTGAATTGTGTGGATTTGTGGATGCTGATTATGCTGGTGATAGAGATAGTAGAAAATCTACCACAGCTTACTGTTTTGTACTTGGGAATAATTGTGTTACATGGAAATCTCAGTTACAGCCCTTAGTGGCTTTATCAACCACTGAATCTGAATATGTTGCTATTTGTGATTGTTTCAAAGAAGCTATTTGGTTAAAAGGTTTAACTAAAGAATTACAGTTGACTAAGTCAACTGCTACTATTTACAGTGATAGTCAAAGTGCTATACAATTAAGTAAAAATCCTGTGTACCATGAGAGAACTAAACATGTAGATGTGAAGTTCCATTTTATCAGATCTTGGCTTGTGACTGAAGGAATAAAGTTGTTAAAAATTAAGACTGAAGAGAATCCAGCAGATATGGGAACAAAAATTGTTACAGTTAGCAAATTTAAGCATTGCTTGAATCTGCTGAACATTCTCTAACTCTTTATTTTTTCCTGACTTTGTTAATTATTAATTATTAACTTGTGGTTTTAATAATTATTGCAGATTTTAATTATTTGGAGCAACCAGATGGTGCTAAGCTTACTTGAACATATGGAAGATAACTGATGATGATAAAGGAGGAAGAAGAGCTGAGAAGGTTGACTTTAAGGTGGAGATTGTTGATAATTTGGTAAAGTCAAAGCATGGTCAAATTAGCTGAGTTGGCATATTACTTGGCATTCCACTTCAGCTTCGGGTCGGGCCAATTCTTGGGTTATTGGTTACACCGACTTATTAATAAAGTTTGATCTCGTACATTGATCACTTACCACTTTGGACGGCTCAGATTAAAACCCTCCTTGGCTCATATAAAAGGCTCGGGTCTTCAGACTTCGGTCATAACTCACTCTCTCATCTTTGACTCTTCGCTCTCTCTTCTCTCACTTGTTCTTCAGATAGGTTTTCTAGGGTTTGTACATATTATCAATCTATCTTATAAAGATTGATAATTAGAATAGTGTTATCAAGTTTAAACACTTGTAGATTGAGTAGCTGTTCTCGATTGTTCTTAGGGTTTCACGCTGAAACTCTTGTGGTGTTCTATTCTTGTAAATCCTGTAATCTGAAGTTGTAACCGTGTTCATATAGTAAGCGAGGCATCATCTGAGGGTGGCTTCAACGTGGATGTAGGCATATTGCTGAACCACGATATATCCTTGTGTTCTTTAATTTCTGCATTTATCTTTCTGGGTTTGATTTGTGTTTTCAACCGTAGATCTATTTGTTCTATTTTCGCCAAAGATTTATTACGTTTTGCTAAGTGTATTTACAACAACCATCTATGTCCATATCAAGATAAATGTTATGAAATGATCATGAACTACACCAATGACATTTTCGGATACTAAAGTTCCCAAGATGTCTTCTTTGTTAAGCACTTGATTTATGTTGTCATATGATGTTTCTTTCACAATTAGCATTCCAGATAGTCCTACCTATTAAAAGGTATAAATCAAATTAAATTTGATTTGAGTCAAGAAAAATATAGTGAAAGAATGAAGTAATGAGGGAAACGTTGACGCAAATTACACCGCCCGTTTGAAACTCCCAATTGAAAATGTAGTCATAGTCTCCTGCTGATGCTGCCATTCTAGCCACGAGGTTACCTTTGGCCTTGCTTCTCATATCTAATTTCAAGAATCAAGGTTATACTCAAAATGAATAAATGCCTAGCTAGTAAAGGATGGTTTTGTAATTATTGAATTATAAACGTTTGAGACTTGCTCGGATTGAAGAAATGGTTTTGGATACGATGTCAAAAAGAATGGGATTCCATTCTAATACTCAGTGATATTAGAAGTAGTAGTCCTCCAAGTTTGTGATTTCTCAAGAACCCTTAATCCCTATACCATGAAGATTTCTTTGGGATCAAAAAGGTTTTGGGGGCAATGTCTTTGATTTTCTTTTATACTGGAGGGCCAAGAAAAGATTTTAAAACGTTTGAGGACCAAATAATGATTCTAGAAAATTGGAGGGCCAAGAGATATTAGTATAATTTTTGTGATAGAATAAAATTTGGGAAATAGATCTGAGGGGTTATAGTGGATGGTGAACTTGACAAATAAAGTACTCAAATTTTTTCAAAATAGACAAACAGATACGTAATTTTTCGATTTGGTCCAACCATTAGTACCCTGCGTCTATTTCACATTAAGTGCTTACATGACAAATGTTGATATCTGATTGACTGTGAATAAACTGAAAATGTTGGATACATGATCGTCCACATTGAAAAAGTTGAGTACCTTTTTGTCTAATTTTAAAATGGTAGGTATGTATATGTTTTTCTCCCAGAAAACTATTTAAAAGCTTGAAAATATACCTACAAGTTGTCTTAAGTGGAAAGATCTTGGACACGAGGCAAGGTGTTTCAACATTACTCAAATTTACCCAACAAGATATTGTCACAGGTTCTTGCCCTTTTACCTTCATACACCTGGATCAAAACGAGAAAATTGCTCCTTCTTAGTAGGATTTGTAGTGTTCCTCGCGATCAAAACAGTCATTACACCAAACCAAGAGATAATGGAGTAACATCCAGTAAAAGCAAGTCTTGTACTTCCTCGTTCCCTTCACCGCTCAAAATAGCAACTTGAACAGCTGCACCATATCCTACTGCTTTATCAGGGTTAATACTCTTGCAAAGCTCCTTCACATTGAAGAAATCCTGCAATAGTTGCTGGACCTTTGGAATACGGGTCGACCCGCCCACTAGAACAACATCATCTACTGTGCTCTTATCCATCTTACCATCCTTTAAACACTTTTCAACCGGCTCCATACACTTTCTGAACAAATCCATGTTCAGCTCCTAGAATCTTGCTCGGGTAATGGTGGTGTAAAAGTCAATACCCTCGTATAAAGAATCAATTTTCATTGTTATCTGGGCAGTGGATGAAAGTGTCCTTTTCGCCCTTTCACAAGCAGTCCTCAACCTCCTCAAAGCTAGAAAATTTCCGCTATTATCCTTCTTGTTCTTGCGTTTGAATTCTTGAAAAAAAGTGATTCACCATTCTATTATCGAAATCCTCACCACCAAGATGAGTATCACCAGCAAGCAAAGGCACATCAAAAGTGTCACCACCAAGATCGAAAAAGGGAATATAAACAAGTGAACTCGTATGCTATTATAGTTAGTTAAGGGGATAAAGGAGAAAATGGAGGTGATAAGAAAAAAAATTGTAGATTGATGAGCACGTAGTAGAGTTAAAAGGGAGGTTTAGGGAGCTAAGAAGTTCACGCGCGGGAAAATGGGGCCCAAGGTGGTTCCATGATTATTACGACATGGATCACGAAAGGTTTCACCTCACCCCATAATAGACGACCGATAGAAAATCTCATGCGTATTTTGGGTATTTTGAAACTGAGAATACCCAAGGTAAGGTAAGGTAAGTGAGTTTGTGAAAATGTGTTGATAATTTGATTTAATTTAGTATAGGAGAATTTCACTAGTATAGGACCCGGATAAGGTAGAATTAAAAGTTCTTTCAATTACACTACAAGCGATACATTCTAAACTACCATGCAAGGTAACTTATTTAAGCCTTCATCCTTATTTTAATTACGAGCTAAACGAAAAGATTGAGAGAAGATAAATATTGAAGGACTTGGTTGATTATGCGGCTATTTTTTATGCTACTTGACTCCTTTTGGGAGACTTTTAACAACATTTGGGCTCATAACGAGAGAAGACATGGAAGGGTCGTTACAATGATCGATTATAATGCGTTGTCGATTGAACACACTTGAGATAGAAGATTTGTAATATTCCGTCAATTCTTTACTTAGCATAATAATCATATGTTTAGCCATATTGATAGAGCGATAAGAATCAGAGGCTTGAAACCTCATATTAGGGTTGTAAACAAGACAAGCCAAATAATAAATATACAAGCTTGTTTGGTTAGATTCTTGAGCCGAGCCGGACTCCAATTTAAATGATCCAAGCTAAGACGGGCTCAAATTTTAACCAATCGAGATTAAATTTAAATGAGTCGGGGCAGAGATGTTAAAACTTGTTTGTTTATCTTATCAAACAAGATTTTTCAAGCTGAGATCGAGTTAATCACTAACAATTTGTTTTTTATATATGAAGTATAACTTTCATGAACGGTTGATATTGGATGGAGTGCGTCGTGTACAAGTATGGAGCGTAATATTAATGAAAGAATAAAATTCTTAATAAAATAAAAATGTCTATGTTAATATTGAAGTTTTAATAATATATTTACAAGTATATCATATATTAATCTACAATTCACAAATATATATAGGAGTCTTTCACAGACCAGTTCGAGCGCGCTTGTTTATTTAACGAGTTTAATTTGAAACTTAAGGTTGAGCTTATTTATAACCGAACTAAGTTCAAAGGAATTTTTTCTATATCGATTTCGAACTGCTTGCGAGCGACTTGATTTATTTACAACCCTACGACTAAGATCACTATGTACATGCAGACTTTATGCCCAAATCGATTGTTTCAAATCATTCTTCATATATTGTGTCTTTATTTTTACAAAATGTCATTAAAGTGACGTCTGTTTTGATTTTTTTATGTAGGTAGATTATTTTGATTCAATATTAATTTATAAATTTTGGTGAAATATAGATTATATGGGTATATAAAAAAATATTATATAGCTAAAAAATAATTGTGAAATTTTATAATGTATTATTAGTTCATGTAACTTTTAATAAGCTATAAATTTAGAATAAATTTAATTTTTATTTTAAATAAAAATAACATGTCGTAAAAAAAGAAATTTAAACCTCTTTTGAATTATTTATAATTGAAAATAATTTAAATATAAAGAAAACATTAAAAGTGTTCTCATATTTTTATTGTACATCAAGACTCTTATTTAAAATTTAGTAGTTATATTATTATCTATTTTTAAATATTCTATATTTTAATTAAATTAATTCTTTTTTATATTTATTTAGTTTAAATTATATTTGTTAAAATAAAAAATTAATCTAAAATTTTGTCCAAAAGTTTTAAATTATATTTATCAAAACACTTTATTTCTGAAATACTTTGTTTTATAACAGAGGCTTTACTTTTTTTCCCAAATTAACAAATTTCTTTGTTTGTCAGCGAGAGACACTTGGTCTTCAAACTTAAAACTTTTCTGTTAGCCTTTTAATTAACCCATCACGACCACTTTTATAGTTGATTCTCATCTTGTTCGAGCATTGGAAGTCTCTCAGGAAGACATGTGCTTTACTGTCCGAATTGAAAAGCTCAACCATTCCCCATTGTATCATTCTCTCCCAGTCTTCCATATGGGTAAGCTGATTCGGATTCGTAATTGGTTCAATTGATAATCCATTTGGTTCGATTATTTGTGATTGTGGTATGTATGGTGTATTGGTACATACCTAATGTTTAAGAATTGGACAAACAGGTATCCAATATTGTTTTTACTTCATAATACTATAATTTTAGTGTTAAGTGATGACGTGGTATAAGTAGAACAAATATATCATAATTAAAAATAATTTATAATTAATTCAAAAGTACTATACCACGTCAGTGTCTAACGCGTATTTAACGCGTAGTATTAATGAAAGTAGCTAAATTTACAATTTTTAAAATTTAAGTATTTATTTGTCAAAATTCAAAATACAGACATTTAGGAGAGGTCTTTTTCCTACTTAAAACAATAACCGTTATTTCTAAATTGCTGAATTATCCTCAAATAACATAAAATAAAGAAACTAAAATATTTTCCTAAAACTGCGTACTGCATTTTAAGGCCTCTAGACTAGGAATCTAGGCTTAAAACAGAGTTCCCTTTGTCATAGAAGGAACTTTCAAAATGAACTTAGAGTATCATATATTTACGCGTGATGGATATTTAAATAAATCTGTTAGAAAAACACATAAGTTATTGGAAATGTGTCGAGTAATGTAGTCAGAGAGTAGTCTAGAAGGAACACGAAGATCACCACTAGATCTTGCAGCAGCTATCTAGATCAGAAAAAGGTTATCATTAAATTTCAAAAGATGCCTTCACAGTGTTGTAACAGAATTGTCTAGCAAGACTAGTTTGAGTGAGAAAAGTGATTCCTTAGTAAGATAAGATGTTATGGGAGTTGAGCAGTGAGTTAGTTTCTCACAAATTAATTACAACATCGATCTCTTTTATGCGGGAGCATAACAGTTTAAAGATCATGAGCAACATTAACAATGATGCAGCTGAAACGACAACTTTTACAAAAATGATACCTTTGTTTGAGGAAATGTTACGGGAGTTGAGTTGAGAGTTGGGATGTTCAAGAGACAACTTTTACAAAAACTGGGGAAGAAAAAGTTGCAGAATTTCACAAGTCTAAAACTAGTTACAAATTGGGTTCAAAGAAGTATGAGAGAATGGGGGAAATTATAGGTAACAATATGAGTTTGGATCGATAAGAAAGTAGTAGAGTTAAGAGGGGGTTTGGAGCGCTAAGGGAGCTCACTATGAGTATGGCGCGGAAAAATGGGGCCTATCACCCTCAAGTCATCTGGCTTATAGTCACCTAACATCAAATTCATCATTAGAAATGGATATTTCTTCATATTTTTGTCTCCCTTTCATCGTTTTTCTAGCGCTTTTCATCGTAATTATTCCATCTCCTCTCAGAAAACCAGAAAAACCAAGTTTACCTCTCTGTTTTTAGAACAAAAAGAAAAAATCTCTCCTGTTTTCAATTCCCTAGAAACTCTCATCTACTACCCCTTCACACCTGTTTTATATCTATTAAGTATTAACCATACAAGAACTCAACAGGATCCGATTTTTTTTCATCTTGCAATCCTTTCTTGAACCATTTCTCGTTTATTCATTACCTGTCTCTCGAAGGACCTGAAAATCTCAAGTTTTGAACTGGAAAAAATGCGACAATCTTCTACCAAGAAAAGCTTTTGTGATTGCGTTATTGAATGGAAAGACACATTTAATTGTCGGTATTTCTTGTTTTTTCCGACCTCGACATACAGTCGCTAATGGCTTCGAGGTACGTAGTGAGCCGAATAAATAATATGGAAGAAAAATTACAATGTTAGATACAACTTATGAGAACAATAGTTCAATTAACACATGAGAATGTATTTTAGTACTAGCTTGATTATTTTTTGGATCACTTATGTAGTGAAACTTTCGTTTCACCAAAATTAATTCACTCTTTAGTGTTGAAGATGATGATCAGGAGAAGCTGCTTGGGAGGCACGTAGGCAAGTCCTTTCCAAAATTAGGTGTGACATGAAGAATAGGATTCCTTTCAAAGAAATTGGAAGGCTTTAGCTCAAAGCTAGAGGATACTCTATTAGCATCACCGGAAAATCCACTTGGCAGGTATATGATGAAATCCCAACATGTAACATAAAACTATGTCCCTGTTCTCGATCGGACGATTCTTATTCTTCACAAGGTGATCATGCGAGTTGGCCTGATAGAGAGAGCTATACGCGCAAAAGAAGTGAAATAATTCTATAGCAAAGACTAATTTTTTTCCCTACATTTCCGTAATATACTCAAATAACAAAATATAAAGAAACTAAAATATTTTCCTAAAACTGCGTACTGCATTTGAGGCCTCTAGACGAAGAATCTAGGCTTAAAACAGAGCTCCCTTGGTCATAGAATTATGTGTGTGGGTATAATTTTCTTTTTAAGTCAATGTGTGTATAATTTGTTCAATTTGTAAAATATTGTTTCATACCTATCTGACCAGACAGCTAGTGTATTGTCTCCTTGTCTCTAATATGCAAGGAGTCCACTGGCCCATTGTTCGGATCGAGTGTATGGAGTCACCCAAATCTAGTATCCGAGAAATTCGAAAACATGGAAAAATTATTCGGATTGAACATTCTAATCCATTATTATAGAGACCTACCCAATCAACTTAGAAATAAATATTTAGGGGTACTGTTACCTGGTTGTTTGTGAAAGCATTTTTCATCTGAGGGGGATCATCAAAATCAAGCAAACTAGCGGCAGTGGAACCAGGAATAATTTTGTAGCCAGATGAATTACCCAATCGAGATCTTCTAGAAGGATTAATCATATGAAAATTCTGAAGGATTATAGAGATTAAGCTTAATTCTTGCATCTTCCTCAGATTTTGCCACTTGTCTCTTAGTTTTTAAGTAGCTTTTACGAGGTGATTGGCCCGTTAAACTCCTTTCTTTCACGGAATCAACCTTTTAAAATTAGTGTAAGAATGGAGTAATGAGGGAAACCTTGACGCTAATTATAACGTCCATTTGAAACTCCCAATCGAATATGTAGTCATAATTTCTGGCTGATTCTGCCGTTCTAGCCACGAGGGTTACCTTTGGCGTTGCTTCTTGTATCTAATTTCAAGAATCAAGTTAACGTTCAAGACTTGCTCGGATTGAAGAAATGGTTTTGGATACAGTGTCAAAAAAAATTGGGAATTCCATTCTAAAATGTAGTGGTATTAGAAGTAGTAGTCCTCCAAGTTCGTGATTTCGCAATAATCCTTTATCCCTAAACAATGAAGTTTTGTTTGGGATCCGAAAAATTCTGGGGACAATCTCCCGGATTTTTATTATTTATATTGGTAAATCAAAAAATTTCTTTTCAATTGTCTTGTAATGATCAATAACCAAATTTTTTAAATAGGAAAATAGCTCCAAAAAATCTCCATCTTTCCCGTGTTTTTCTGAACATATTCCGATCTTTCAAAATTAACTTAGAGAATCATACATTTTCGCGTGATAGATATTCAAATAAGTCTATTAGAGAAACACATAAGTTATTTTTTGCTTAATTCTTGCATCTTCCTCAGTTTTTTCCACTCGTCTATTAGTTTTTAAGTAGCTTTTACGAGGTGATTATCCTGCTAAACTCCTTCCTTTCACGAAACTAACCTGGAAAATGAATTATTAATCGCATCAATGTCCATATCAAGATGAAATGTTACGAAATGATCGTGAACTACACCTATGCAATTTTTGGATACTAAAGTTCCCAAGATGTCTTTTTTGTTAGGCACTTGATTTATGTTATCATATATACTCCTTTTACCATTATAGCATTCCGGATAGTCCTACCTATTGAAAAGTATAGATCAAATTAAATTCGATTTGAGCCGAAAAAAATTTAGTGAAAGAATGGAGTAACGAGGGAAACCTTGACGCGAATTACACCGTCCATTTGAAACTCCCAATCAAATATGTAGTCATAGTTTCCGGCTGATGCTGCCATTCTAGCCACGGGGGTTACCTTTGGCCTTGCTTCTTGTTTCTAATTTCAAGAATCAAGTTAATACTCAAAATGAATAAATACATAGCTAGTAAACGATGGTTTTAAAATTATTGAATTATAAACGTGCGAGACTTGCTTGGATTGAAGAAATGGTTTTGGGTAAGATGTGAATTGACTGGTATTAGAAGTACTAGTCCTCCAAGTTCGTGATTTCGCGGTAACCCTTAATCCCTATACCATGAAGTTTTGTTTGGGATCCAAAAGGTTTTGGGGTAATGTCCCTGATTTTTTTTATATATTGGAGGGCCAATAAAAGATTTTAAAAAGTTTGAGGGCCAAATAGCAATTCTAGAATGTTGGAGGGCCAAGAGATATTAGTATAATTTTTTTTGATAAAATAATATTAGGGAAAAAAATCTTAGAGGTACGCAATAAATGGTAAACATGACAAATAAGTATTTAAATTTTTATGAAATGGACAAATAGGTATTTAAGTTTTCGATTTGGTCCAACTGTTACTACCCGCTGTCTATTTCAAGTTAATTACTTATGTGAAAAAAATGTTGAGTACTTGATTAACGATGGATACTAATAGTTGAACCAAATTAAATATATTAGGTATTTGATTATCCACATTGAAAAAATTGAGTACCTATTTTTTCAATTTTAAAACTGTACATATTTATAGGGTTTTTTCCCATAAAATTAGTAAAAAGCTTGAAAATGTACCTACAATTTATCGTAAGTGGAAAGATCTTGGACACGTGGAGGCAAGGTATTTCTATGTTAGTAAATAAGTGAAAGGTAAGCCATAACTAAATATTGTTGTTGCCACTGGGGAGTTTTGCTAGTTTTATCACTTGATACCAAGTTGTGGAATATGCACTTATGAGCAGATATGATAGATATTCAAATAAGTCTATTATAGAAGCACATAAGTTATGAGAATTGTGTCGAGTAATGCATTTAGAGAGCAGTCTAAAAGAAACACGAAGATCACCACTGGAGAAGTAGCTATAACTGCTCATTAAAATCTTGCAGCAGCTATCTAGCTCCGAAAAAGGATATCATTAAATTTAAAAGATGTCTTCTCAGTGTTGCAGCAGAATTGTCTAGCAAGACTAGTTTGAGTGAGAAAAGTGATTCCTTAGTAAGATAAGATGTTATGGGAGTTGAATCGAGAGTTAGTTTCTCACAAATTAATTACAATATCTCTTTTAGTAACAATGCTGCAGCTGAATCGATTATCAATCTCAGTTTGCGTGAAAAAAGTGATGATTTGGTAAGAGAAAGTGTTATAGGAGTTGATCCTAGATTTAGCTGCTTATAGAATAATAGCAGCAACTATTTTGCGAGGGAACAAAATAACATTAAGGTCAAGTGCAGCAGTGAACGTGAAAAATGATACCTTGGTTTGAGGAAATGTTACGGGAGTTGAGCCAAGAGTACTTAAGATGTTCAACGGATGATTTTTTAAAAAGATCCAGGAAAGCAAAAGTTGCGGAATTTCCCCGAGTCTAAAACTATTTACATATTGGGTTCAAAGGATATGAGATGAAAGGAGAAATTATAGATAACGATATGAGTTTGGGGTCAATTGAGAAAGAGGCATTGCTTATTATGCTGGGTGATAAACGTGCCATTAAGATAGAAACTAGTGATAAGAAAAAAATAATGGATTGACGAGAACGAAGTAGAGTTAAGAGGGGGGTTCGGAGAGCTAATGGAGTTCATGCGGAGCATGGCACGGGAAAAAGGGGTTCAAGGTGGTTTCTGTTGGAATTTATAATTAATGAGTGTGTTAAAATTATTTAAAACAAGGCATTAATAATCATTTCATGTTTTTATGGGGAAGTGGAAAAGACAATTTTTTTTGAAGAAAATGTCTAACATTAGGAGTAGAGATAGAAAATACATTAACTTAAAGAGATGAATCCCTATTAAGTCCTAGAACATAACTATACACCTCCATTAGGTCCAACTCTTGATTTTTCCCCTAGCAGGTCCAACTAATTTTTTAGTATCCCAGCATTACCACGTAATCAGATAATATCATATCACCCCATGATTTACGCAATTAACTGATTCCATTAAGATAGCATATCTATTCAAATCTGTTATTATTGCATTTTTATTATGGTAAATTTCTCTAAGAAATCAGTTCATATAAAACATAAAAGAAATCAACATCATCGTCCTAGCTTTTTCAAAATTCCTCTTCTACTCCTCCTCGATCTATTGAAAAAATTGTACGATTTCGTCATGTCATGGTTGGCTCGCTCCCTTGCCAAATCTCTCCACATTGACGAGAACGGTCATGATAAAGACCACGATTGATAATGATAACAATGATAATCAAGGGCGTGGTGTAAAAGAGGATTTATCAAAACTTAAGGAAACCCTAGCGCGTCAATTATGGGGTGTTGCATCATTTCTTGCCCCTCCTGTGCCACCTCCTCCTCCGCCTCTTCCATCTTTGAGGCGGGTAGAATTGGATCGGGATGTGAAGGAGGAATCAGATCGGTCTGGTTCGGGAAATGCATTAGAGGAGGATGAGGAATATATTGATTGTTCGGAACATTATAGCGATGATGATGTTGAAGATGATGTTGTAGGTGTAACGGACGAAGCGTTGGATTTTGCTCAAAATATCGCTCATCATCTTGAAACTTGGTTGGATTTTCCTATTTTAGAAGATGAAGATGAAGATGAATTTTCTGGTGCAGCAGTAGGAGGGCTTGAAAGGTGGACCAGGCTGTCAATTGGAGTGCACTTTTCTGATGGGTTACATGTGGAATATCAGTGGTGTGTTAGTTAGTATCGGTGGTTTGTACTGATGGGTTACGTGTGGACACACTGCACATTTCTGATGGGGTTATGTGTGGAATATCAGCGGTGTGCTAGTTAATATCGGTGGCTTTTACTGATGGGTTACGTGTGGACACAGTGCACATTTCTGATGGGTTACTTGTTGAATATCAGTGGTCTGCTAGTTAATATCAGCGGTGTGCTAGTTAATATTGGTGGTTTGTAATTACAGGTGCAATTTATTTTGTAATTACTACGCAAATATTAAAGAAAAATATATAATCATTTATTCGTTTTATTAGTTTTGTTTTGTATTTTCATTTAATGTTTTTCCTTTTTTGTTTTGAAATTAATTGATTGATTGCATATAATTAGGAAATTAGTTTCGGTAAGTCAAAAAATATTAATGAAGCGAAAGGACAATCCAGACATTTTTGGTGGGGTGGACCTGATGGGCAACTGACAATAGTCTGTGGACTCTTCCAGTCAATCACCCTAACTTAAAATAGCTTACTTATCTATTCTTACCAAAAGCTCTAAAGGATATGAAAGCTAAAAGGAAAAAAGGCAAAGCCCCACAAGCGAGCACCACCACCCCCTACCCGGTGTGGTAGTGGACTCGTGGAGGAGTTTGGGGAGTCGAAGAAGACTAGTTTTTATAGTAGACGGTGACAAATCAAATCCTTTCACTCAGAAGACAAACGTCCACCGATTACAGAACTTGGTCAACACATGAATGAATCAAGTCAACATAGTATCCAGATTCATTCAAATTAAAACGTGTAACATATGTGTCAATCAAGGGACAATAATGGAGGAAATCAAGGGCATCAACACGGGAATGAATCAAGTCAACATAGTATCCAGATTCATTGCTGGAAATTTAAACGTGTAACATATGTGTCAATCAACGATCAATTATAGAGGCAATCAAGGGCATTAATTGGGACGTTTTTTACAAAGATTTCTCCTCACCTACTCGCCTATAAATACAGCAGCCCCTCATTTGTCTTAGTTACGAAACGAATCAGAAAAGAACAAAGGAATACTTTCTACTTCTCTAAATATTAGTGTAGAAACTCTGTGTTAAAGATACCCGGTACGCCTGAATATCTTTTTGACGCCATTTTATTTTGTGCAATTTGTGTTTGCTTTTCGATTTCGTGCAAGTTTCGTTTGTATTATTTCATTTACTGTAATAGATATTTTACTTTAAATTGAAGTATTTCGTATCTGGATTTCCATTTCTATTGTTTTCAACCGGTGATTTTCACTACTTACCAACAATTTAAAAAGATATTATTTTATATCACCGGTTTTTTTGAAATGGCCATTCCAAATTCGGTAGTTGCTTCATCCTTGAAGCAAAGGCTTTTCCCGACGTGAATAAGTTGGAGCCCCTTAATGGTTCCAACTACAACCGTTGGGCACAAAAGATCTTGATCTGTCTTGAACAATACGAACTCGACTTCTCCATAGCTGAAGATCCTCTACTTATGGTGGAAAACGAAGTTCCTACTGAAGAAGAACAGTCTAGACATCTTGCCCTCGTAGCCAAGTTCAAAAGAGCGAATGCAATGGCTCAGGGATGGATGTTGAACAATATTTTAAATTCCATTTTTGATCTACTTGCTAAAGAAAATTCGGCAATGGTCATGTGGGAAACTCTTGAGAAATAATATGGTGTTGATGATTCCGGTAAAAAGATACACGTCACCAATAACTGGTGTAACTTTATTCTTACTGATCAGAAACCTATGACTGAACAACTTCATGTGTATGAGAACCTATGCGCGGAGGTAATCGCCAAAGGCATGAAGATGTGCAAAGTTTTTCAAGCCAATATTTTACTTGAGAAATTTCTCCCATCATGGAGTGAATACCGTACCCACCTCAAACACAAAAATAAAGAACTGAGTCTCCAAGAACTCATCATCCATATACAAGTCGAAGAATCCAATCGAGTCAAGGATAAGTCACTCTCTTTCCCTCCTCAATCCTCGAAAGCTAACCTTGTCGAAAGTTCTAGCCAAGGTAACAAGGACAGATTCGAAGGAAATGGAAAACAGTATGGCGCTAACAATTCCAAATCTGGGGGAAATAAGAAACGCAACAACTCCAACAAACAAGGCGGAAGTTCAAAACTTCTGGTAAGATTCAGAAACCTAAAGGTGTTTGTTATTATTGTGGTAAAGAATGACACGAATCTTTTGAGTGTACGCTTAGAGTCATTCCTGATCCAAAACCTACTGCACACCTAACCGAAACTGAAGAAATAACCGACGCGGTAATGGATGAGGCTTACTTGGTGGAAAACAAAAGCGAGTGGATCCTTGACACCGGTGCTTCACGACACTTTTGTGCAAACAAAATTATGTTCAAAAAGTTCGAGGAAGCAACCAATGGTGAATGCGTGTACCTTGGTGACTCGTCCACTGCTACGGTCCTCGGGAAAGGATAACTTACCCTCAAACTCACTTCTGGTAAGACCTTTGAGTCAAACGATGTTTTTTTGTCCCCTCGCTCCGTAGGAACTTGTTTTCCGGAGCTCTTTTTAATAAAGTGGGACTCAAACTAGTTCTTGAGGGGAAAAATAATCATTACCAAAAATGATGAGTTTGTAGGAAAAGGGTATTTACATAATGGCTTGTTTGTTTTAAATATTGTAACCCATGACTAGTACCGAAATGATGAGTTAGTGGAAAAGGGATTTTTCAAATAAGGGTTTGTGTGGTTGAACCTTGTAACATAGAATAAGGATGTCTCTAATTCTGTTTATCTATTTGAATTCTTAGATGTGTGGAATGGAGGATAAGGCTATCTTTTTTTCTCTTTTATTAAAAGGCTAAAAATCTCTTAAACTAATAAGGTCAGTGACTTTAGGAAATATCTGTTATATGTAAAGTCCAAACTCGAGGGAAAACGACCTTTTAATCTGAAACCACGAGAATTCTAAACTACGAGAATTAGTATATTCAGACCTAAATGTTTTTTTATAAATTCCGCTAGTAAAGGAGAAAACCCACACTATATAACCTTCATAGGTGACTATTCTAGTTTTATGAGAGTATATCTCCAAATACTAAAAGTGAAACGGAACACGTGTTTATAAAATATAAGTCTGAGGTTGAAAACCAACTATTTTGCTAAATCAAAAGACTTAGAGCACGAATGTTGTTCTGAATTCCTTGAAATAGCTTTGTGATATTAACGGAATTATCGAATAACTTAGTGCCTTACACACTCCTACGTAATGACATAGCTAAAGGATATGATAATCGGTTATGGCCCACTAACTCAAATGTAAGGGTGTTCAACAAAGATTACCCGAGTTATAAGTATGGTCACAGTTGGACCAAATACAATAGGTTCAATAGTCATGGGATATGAAACGAATGTATAAATCGTCTTAATCAATTCATAGTCACTCGTGGTGGTCCTATTGAGAAGGACTTGATGAATTCACTCATAAGTCTATCATTCTAGAAGGAACACAAGGATGAGTGTTCAACTCATAATGAATTCATAGCTATTATGTGGTGGTCTTTTTGAGAAGGACTTGGTGAACTAACTGAAGGGTGATGTTCGAGGGAACCATAACTTTCAGTAGGTTAGAGTATGTGCAGTGAGGGTATCGATTGAAAACCATTAAGTTCAAGAGTAAGATCACTTAAACGGAACTTGGTGGTTGTCTCACTTCACTACGTGTCAATTCAAATCGAACGATATTGCCACTTAAGTACAATTCACCCAAATACTAACAGTTGTGGAACCTGTTCACCTTCTCTCCCAAAGACCATGAGTGGGGGATTGCTGGAATTTATACTTAATCAAGTGTGTCTAAATCATTTAAAACAAGGAATTAATTTTAATTATTTTTATGTTTCTATGGGAGAAGTGGAAAAGACACTTTTTTTGTGAAGAAAATGTCCCACATAGGAGCAGAGATAGAAAATACATTAGCTTAAAATAACTTACCTATCTATTCCTACCAAACACTTTGAAGGCTATAAAAACCAAAAAGGAAAAGGCAAAGCCCCACATGTGTGCACCACCACTACCCGCCTGGCCCGGCGCGGCGCCGTGCTTCGCAGCGAGGCGTGGGCCGTGGGCTCGGTGAGTCAAAAGGTTAAAAAATGAAACTGGATTTTGGAAGAGGCTCTAGTGGAAGAAGACTAGTTCGTATAGTAGTCGGTGGCAAGTCAAATCCTTTCAACCAGAAGACAAACGTCCACCAATTACGCACCAGAAGACAAGCGTCCACCAATTACGCAGTAGTCAACTGTTATAGAACTTAGTCAACACAGGAATGAATCAAGTCAACATAGTGTCCAGATTCATGCTGTAAATTAAAATGTGTAACATATGTGTCAATCAAAACGTCAGTCAATCAAGGGCCAATTATGGAGGCAATCAATGACATTAACTGAGATGTTTCTGATAAAGCTTTCTCCTCACCTACTCCCCTATAAATACAACAACTCCTCATTTGTCTTAGTTACCAAAGAAATCAGAAAAAAACAAAAGAATTACTTTCTACTT
The DNA here is from genome assembly GCA_029959085.1 of Nemophila menziesii. Classification (NCBI taxonomy): domain Eukaryota; kingdom Viridiplantae; phylum Streptophyta; class Magnoliopsida; order Boraginales; family Hydrophyllaceae; genus Nemophila; species Nemophila menziesii. Next base: position 309,602 of record JARWIR010000109.1, read on the forward strand.
CTTTAAATATTAGTGTAGAAACTCTCTGTTAGAGATAACCTGTAAGTCAGAATATCTTTTTAACGCCATTTTATTTCCGTGTAATTTGTGTTTGCTTTTTGATTCCATGCAAGTTTCGTTTGTATTATTTCATTTACTCTAATAGATAGTTTACGTTAAATTGAAATATTTCTTATCTGGAATTCCATTTCTACTGTTTTTAAACGGTGATATTCACTATTTACCAACAGTTCCATGATTAGTATGACATGGATCACGAGGGGTTTCACCTTACCTCATAAGAGGCTAGGGATAGTAAATCTCATTCGTATTTGGGTATTTTGAAACTAACACTACTCAAGGTTGGGTAAGTGAGTTAGTAAGAATACGTTGATAATTTGATTTAATTTAGTATGGGAAAAATTTTCTAGTACATGACCCGAATAAGGTGGTAGTGGAAGTTTTCTCAACTACACCACAAATTATACATTGTAAACTAGTATACATGTAAATTATTTAAGCCTTTCATACTTTTTTATTTACGAGTTAAACAACAAGATTGAGATAAGAGTATTGTGAAAGGCCTTAGTTGATTATGCGGATACCTTTGATTCTCCTTGGATCCTTTTGGGAGACTTTAACAATATTTTAGCTCCTTGGATCCTTTTGGGAGACTTTAACAATATTTTAGCTCATAACGAGAGAAAGCATGGATGGGTAGTTATAACGAGCGATTATAATGTATTTGCAGATTGTTGTAACACACTTGAGATAGAAGATTTGCAATATTTCATTCTTTACTTGGCATAATAATCACATTTTTAGTCGGACTGATAAAGCATGTTTTTTTTTGTTACATAGGAGAGCCACTTTGGACTCGGAGTCATTGACTCGGTTCGAACCTGCACCACTAGATTGGATGACCAAGGCCCTACCCAGTGAGCTAATCCCAACTGGTTAGGATTAGCATGTTGATTTAATATTAATTTATAAACGTTGGTGATGAAAAGTTATAAATGTAAATATATATTACATAGGTATAGTGATATAAGAAAATGTTATATGGTTAAAAGTTACTTTGAAATGTTATAATGTTTTATTAGTTTTATGAAACTTTTAATAAGTTGTAAATTTAAGGTAAATCTAATTTTTATTTTAAATAAAATGATGTGTCAAAATAGGAAATTTAATATCTCCCAAATCATTTATAATAAATAAACAGAATCCAAATTATAACGAATACATTAGAAGGAATGTTCTTGAATGTTTAATGGATATCAAGTCTCTTAATTCAATTTTCTTAGTTATATAATTATCTATTTTTTTAATTCTACAACTTAATTAAATTAATTCTCTTTTATGTTTTTAGTTTAATTATATCTATTAAAATAAGAGGTTATTCTAAAGTTTTATCTAGAAATTTCAAATGTAAATAACCATAAATCGAGATTCAAGTTATACCTTTTTCCACCGTTTCTTCTTTCTCTTTCCGTCAATCTTGCCGTGATTCCACACTAGTTTCGCTGGTAAGACTGATTGTTCTTTTTTATTTCTTTGCTGCTATTCTTTTCTCATCCCACACTCTTTTCTGGTTTAGACATTTACCCAAACACTTAACATACAAATTCAATCTACCTCACGAGATTGAATAAATGGCACCACAAAAGCAAACAAAAAGAAAACAACTAGTTTAGAGGAGGTTATAGAGATTTTGGGTACATCAAAAGCCCAAAGTTCAAGTTATGGTCAAAAGTCTATGAGTGACAAGTCTAAAATTAGTGTCACACCCGTCAGATTTGGAAATGGTGGACTTATTACAAACCAAAACTCAAATTCCCAAAAAGATACACCAAATCAAAGTAATACAATTACACACATGGAGGCTTTCCCTACTTTACAACAACAAAAAAACACCTCTAACTGACATAACAAACTCTTTTGTTCTATTTACAAAATGGTCCCTCATCTATTGCTTTCTTTTAATTCTAACTCTACTATTCTATCTAATATCTCAAGATTGTATAGCCTAAATAAGTATGTTTTAATAAAAAGAAATTATTAATAAAGGTTATAATATATAAGTCCCACGTAATTGAATTTTTTTAGTCTAAATATTTAGCTCTAATATTGGATGAGAACATGAGTCTTAAATCAATTGATAGTGAAAACAATAGTCTAAGATATTTTTACTAGATGAAATAGGTTAAAATGTAAATGTGTTATTTGTAAATGATTAAAATTTAGGGATATATTTAATTCAAAATTTATAATATCACATTAAATTTTGTATATTTTATAGATATTGATGAGTTTATAGACTCTATCGATAGTAAACTTTTTTTTACCAAATTTTGTGACTGATTTCAATAGAACTTATCAACCTTTACCTGACTTTAAATTTATTGAACTTATTAAACAATTTTTATTAGTAAATATTAGATAAATAATTACATAATTAATAATTTTTATAAATAAATAATTATATGATATGGAATAAAAAAAACATAAATTATTATACTTCCTTTTTTTCTAAGTGGTCGTTAACAAAGTGAAGTCGATCGCTAAAGATGTCAGCTGAAAAGGTAGATAATATTTGACCGTCAAATCATATAATGTGGTGTATCACCGACCACGAAGGTGGTCTGAATTTTTTTTTTTTTTTAGTTAAGATAATATTTGACTGTCTAAGTGGTCGCTAGAGGTAGGAATCTAAAACACCGAAGTGAGAAAGCAAGAAGCGCAAATTTAAAGACGTTTAACATTTTTTGCATACTCCTACCGACCACTTATTAAGATGGTCGGTAAAAGTATAACTTTTTCTTTTTTAAACTACTCTCTTGTTGGCGACCTCGCTCTAGCGACCTCTTTCGCGGGTCGCCAAATAGTTGGCCGCCATAAACACATAATGTAGCAGTGAGTTCAAGGAAATGTGAAATTTTAGTTTCATCTTCATACTCACATATCAAAATTAAGACCGACTACAAGAACAAGAGTTCCAAATTCTGCAACATTTTTACAAATGACTAGTTAGGTCCTACATTACTCATCAAGCATAAGCAGAAGCTTGGCAAATCGGCAGATCCTTTTCAACATTAGGAGGGGTCCTAATAATAGGATTGCTCTCAAAGAAATTGACCGGTTTTATATCGAAGCTGGAAGATACGGTTGGCATGATAGGGAAATCCTCTTGGCATGGAATATGGTGGAACCCTAATGTATACCATACAACAATGTCCTTATTCTCGATTGGACGGTCTCTGCAAAAAGAAATAATTAATTAACATAAGACAATGTTATGATATGAGATTCGAAATGGTTTATTTTCAAAAATTTACCTATCGGACCATACTGCGAGAGTGTCTTCACCGTGACTCTGATAAGCAAACAAACCACCCGCCCATATCTCACTCTCGTTATAAGGAGTAACCCAAATTTGATTATTTGTAAATGCTGCCCTTTTTTGTGGCGGATCATCAAGATCAAGCAAACTAGCTGCAGTTCCACCGGGGACAACTTTATACCCAACGGGGTTCCCTATTCGTGTCTTCTTCGACAAATTAATCACATGAAATTCAGACGGATCGTAAAGCTTTATCTTGATTTGAGCTTCTTTTTCAGTCTTGGCAACATTTTTTACCGCTTTTAAGTAACTGTTCCTTGGTGATTCTCCGGGTGAAGGATTTTCTTTTTTCAGATTTACTTTGACGAATGTATTATTGGATCCATCAACGTCCATGTCGAGATAAAACGTGACGTAATGATCGTGGATTACACCGATTACATTTTCTGATAAAAGTGTACCGTAGAGGGTTTCTTGTTGGTTCACTTGGTTCATGTTAATGTCACCATTAATATGCCACTTAATCCAACCTATAAATTAAGCACCAATTACTTAGAATTAGTAAACTGTAAGAGTTATATATAGATTATATTGTAATGAAGTTAAGAATAATGTAAAATATTTTTCTAGACAAATACACAAATAAATTAGAACCTTAATCTGTAACAACTTCACAAGATTATATTAAATGATGCATTAGACAATAATATATTAATAGTTATTTACCTTGACTCTGATAAGGCCATCAATTTGGAACTCCGAATCCATAATGTAATCGTAGTTGCCTACTGTTGCTACCGTTCTCACCACTAATGTCACCTTTGGCCTCAGTTCTTGTATCTGTTAAAATATTCATTCCGATTTATAATCTTTATCTTTTGATTTAATGACAATAAACCTTTAAAAGAGTTAATTAATCCTCCTATAATCTAATAAAATGATACCCAACCCACCTATAGTAAAAACTTATAAGGTGTCATTTTATCAAATTACTAAAAAATAATTTGCAAAAACCCTATTTGTTATGTCAAGGATCGCATATAAGTCTAAGTGAAATCAAATTTCATATGCTTATTATAATTATTATAAAGTAACAATAACATAATTAATCTTACTCCCATTCCTAAAACTGAACTCTGTGAGTGTCTCCATCCAATATCACCACTATAGCTTTCGAACACACAAATCATATTCGATTTCACATAAGGTGTACCATCACTAGCTGCAAACACAGCATCCATATAATAAGCGTTCCGCGGACAATCATTAAGCGGGTCAAGCGGCAAAGCTTGTAACCCAAACCCATATCTACCCGCATCCATATAAGTCTTAAAATACCACGCCTCCGTGGAGTCCATATACGGAACAAACAACTCGGAAGTGAATCCTTTACACATCACATTCCTTAACTTTCCAGTTTCCGGATCCTGAACCATTGCCTTAGAAATGATCACACCGGCTCTCGGGTCAGGTTTCAAGTGAAATTTCCAATTTGCCCATTTGACTAGATGGTTATCTTCTATTGTGAAACTTGGGCCTTTTGGTTGTTCAAGTGAGATTGGATTTATCGAGTAAAGTGGTTGATTGGTTTGAGTTGAGTAGCGATAGTCCGTGTTTGCGGCCTTTGGTATCGGAATGTTGTCTCCTCGGTCAGAAATTTCCACGACTTGTTTCGTGTCTATGTCGATAATCACGGTTAAGCCTTCGATTGGTCTCATGTAAAAGTTCGCGGTATCTCTCATGCTAAAGCATTGTACTTTAGCTAATCTTATATTTTCTTCTTTCTTACCTAAAATATAAAAAAACCGAAAATCAGAAATCAGCTCTTCATAGCTAATTCTTTAGTCAATTATTAGGTTTAAATTTTAAATTGTATCACTATGCATGGAAATGGATAATCTAACTATTTTATCTCTGTCTAGATAGTATTTGTACTGATGAACGAAAAAATATGATAAGAAAAGAAAAACACTTACCAAACCATCCACTTGAGATTGGCAAACACACAAGATCAGCAATATTTACCCCACGTTTAGTAATCGTCCGGTTAAATTCAGCATTAGCAAGTGGAGCCCACATTGTTGAGATCATTTCTTCTATGGTAATAGTTGGATACCCAGAAACCTGACCCGTTTCTTTCTGGGTCACTTCACTTGTTCCAGTATTAACGACGAGCACGTATGACACACCATTAGCTCGTGCAATAACCAAAGCTTTCCTAGGTGGTAAATCGTCGCCTGAAAAAAAATACCATGATCCCTTTTAATTTTACTAACATTGTCACCCAATTTTTTAAAATCTTCATCCGATCTTTTAAATTTTTTAAAATGTAAAATCAAATTATATCTCAATATTTAACGATTATTGAAGTTCTTTTCACATGAGTTTTTTTTTTTACTTCTACTTAGTAGCTTAAAATTGTAGCCCCTCACAAATTTTGTAGGTCCTAGTTGAGTTCATGTCCATATACTTAGACATATGATTTTTGTGGGAGGCAAAGTGGTCAAGTGGGTTTAGGGTAACGACTCGTTTGGATGATCAAGTTAAATTTTTACAATAAATTTAAAAAAAATAAAATTCAATTTTCCTGATTGGCTAAAAGAATTTCTCATTTAAATTATGAGTAATGCTGGGTATCGTATTATGTATAATGTTGCGTGTATTTATTAATAAATTACATATATGAATCTCGTTAGACAACCATTTTTTTACATTCATCATGAAATTTTAGATATTTGACGACCTATCCTAGTAAAATTTTAGGTACATAGTTGTACTTGGAAAAAAAAAAGGTAGGCAGTAGTACATAGCCTATACATCGAAAGTAAAATTTGGTTAAAAATGAATTACAAAAAATTAAAGAAAAGAAAAAGTGTAACGAAAAAAAAAAACAATAGACTTCTCGGGCTCTTCAAGAACGACGGAATGGAGAACATAAGCTAAATCCTTGAAGAGTGCATGGGATTTGATCACCGAACGCACTTTGTTTAGTTCGGAAATAGTTAAAGGGTCAAGAGGATGGTGTGGAATGTGCGTGGGAGTTTGAAGAATATGTGGTCTTTTGGATGGGAAACGATTATTATTGTTGGTGGTGCACGGCCATGGTGAATAGGTTGCAGTATAGTAAGGTGGTGGACAAGGTAAGTTAAAGAAAATGGTGGCGATGATTATGAAGGTTATACTCAAGAAGAAGAAGAGATTTCTTCCTTTCATTTGTTTTAATTTGTTTGTGATTACTGAGTGTGTGTGTGTGTGTGAATGTCTTGAGTAGACCACAAAACAAAGATGACTTTTTTTTTTTGGTTCGGTGAAAGAAGATGATGGTATAAGCATTAGTTTTAAATCCAAAAACAATTCGACCAAAAGTAATTAAGATTCAAATACAAGACAAAAGTCACCAAATAAATATCATTAAGGAATCAATACATTCAACCACTTTAATGACGTGGATATGTGCTTGTACATTTGAATCTCTTAGCTAGGTTGGTTGATGTCAAGATCCTAAACGGGTGGGATGGGGTACGAGAGGTGACACAAGTATCAAGTCTCACATTCAATTTAATACCACAAATATAATTTTAACAGATCGGATTATTATAGTGAAATGATCATCCCAATACTAATGTGTCGAATTGTAAGATTAATAATTCAAGAAACGGAACAACTGGGACTAGCTCAGTGGACAGGACCCTGTCTCTCAACTAGGAGGTACAGGGTTCGAATCCCCTCAGCCGTGTTATTTCTTGAGCCCTTAAAGGGGGTAACCAAGGGGTGCATGGTTCGTGTCTCCTCCCTGAACATGGATAACCTAGTTCTGATTAAGTGGGAGTATGCATGAGGAGGCGTGTATATTTCCTATGGGATTAGTCGTGGTGCGCGTAAGCTGGCCGGGACACCCATACATCGAAAAAAAAAATAATTCAAGAAACGGTTACTAAATCATTGTAAGTGGATTTAAAGACGATGAATTGGATGTGTGATTGATTGATTAAACATGTAAGGTATGCTAGTATGATTTTTTATTAGGTCATTTGTTTAAATGGCATTTTTTGTCAATTATTTTCTTTAGACTTGTATCTTCGAGTAACGGGTGACAGCATACTTACACCTTTGGATTCGATGATCTGTCTCAGAGATCAAATCAAGATTTAACCAGGGTGACCTCTTAGGCCTATCCTTTGGGCTTGATAATTTCTTTGAAGGATTGAATCGAGGTATAACCAGAGGAACACATTAAGCCTATCCCCTGAACTCGATTCCCTGCATGAGGGTTGAATCGAGGTTTACCTGGGTGACCCTTTAGGCCTGGCTTGCCTGGACTTGACTCTTTGCAGGAGGGTTGAATCGATATTTCCAAGTAAGAGGTAGGAATGAAAATGCAACTGAATAGATTGATCTTTATTGCAAGTGATTAAGGCATAAACACCTAGATTGTCTTTGTCGATAATAGATTACAACAACTCTATTTATACTATTAACTCTTAGATCACACATTAGCTTATCCTTCTCCCATTATCACCACTATCTTCGAACCGCCTTTCCTATTTTCATGGACCTTGTATCATGATAGTGGATATTGTGTCTTCATAAAGGGTCATGTTCGGAAACGTCTTCAATGAGATCATACAGTGTCCTCGCTTGTCTACTTCGAGCAGATTGGAGCATTTCGGTGGGAACCTTCTTCTGCTAGTTCCTTATCCTCTTACATCGGGATCTTAGAAGGTCACACGTTGAACGTCTTAGTCAGTATACCACCCGTTCGAGGTTTAAGTGGTATTTTCTTCCCATCATATATTGAGAATCATAATTGTAGCTATCCACTACTGAAGATGTAAGAATAAGTTTCTACCCAACTTCATCGACCTCTCGAGACTAGGAGAAGGAACTTTTTCTATGCGTCCTTAAGCTCGATGACTTCCAATCTAACCTGGTCATCGTACCCTTAGTAATGAGAGATGTTCGAGGATTTTTTTTCCTATCAATTACCTCTTTGAACCTTAAATCACTTGTTTTTAAAAAGGTTCAGGGTAACGGCTATGCTCTAGAAATCGCCACCTAGGAGTGCCTAGGCGTCAAAACCCCCTCAGTCGCCTACGCCAAGTAATAATGTTAGGCGTTGTTTCCTAGTGTCTTAGTCGTCGTGGAAGAGGCGCCTAGCCCGCCTAGGCGCCGATTAATGGCAAAAAATAGCCTAGGCCTTCCTTTAACTTTTCTTACTCCCGAAAAATCTAGAACTGATATTACAACTCTAATTTTTGTATGTATTATATTTATTATAGTGTTGTTAGATGAATTTTATTACTTAAATACTTCAAATTATTATAAATACTACATATATAATGCACCAATGATCTATTCTTTTTGACATATTCTCTACTAGTGGTTTATAGTCATTCAAACTCAACCTTCCAATAATCAAAGGTATCCCCAAATATTTCATTTAGAGAAAACCTTCTGGAATTCTTAGTTCATTGTTAAGTTCTCTTTTGATGTCAATAGAGTAACCACCATAAAATATATTGCTCTTATTATCACTTATTTGAAGTCCAGAAAGTTTATTGAATAGATTAAGTCCTTTTTTTTAACCAATATAGTAGCTTTTTTTTAAGATTCAAAAAATACCAGTAAATCATCAACAAACATAAGATCGTTGATCTTTAATTTTCAAAGATGCCATCTAAACTCTTTTTCCCTACCTATATGTTGTAAGATCTGAGTCAACACCTCCATACATATAATAATAAGTATGGGGACAAGGCCCCTATCTCAAGTCTTTTTCACTTTTAAAATATTGTTGTAGTGTCCCATTTATCATACACATGACTATCTATTTAATGATTTTTTAGGGTAAACAAAAGCTTCCGGTGTCTTCATGATAGTCTCAATCCACTAACTCATTTGCAAGTTTAAGAATGTAATACATTGTACCCTTTAAATACCTTTTCACTATTTCTTGTGATATTAATATATTTTTCCTAATAATTTTTCATGCCTCAAAAACAGATTGTTTATACAATATAAACTTTTGCAATATATTTTATTTTATTAGCAATAATTTTTGCTATTCCATTATATAATTCATTACAATAAACAATAGGTTTGTAATCCTTTGTGAATGGACTTCTTTGATTCTCCAAAGAGCTTCTAATAGCCTGACATATATCATCATTTAATAGGATAGAATAGTTTTGAGTATTTTACATATGTTGCCCACTCTTACATAGAATAAATGTAAATTGATATTAAATTGGGCATGGTTTGGATCCAAAAATGACGGTCCTAGATACTTGGATCGGCCTCATTTGGAATCTTGGCATCCACCATACTAATCTAAGAGAGTCAAATGTACTCGGCACATATCAACATCATAGTAGTGGTTAATTTTGTTGATGCACTGATTTTTTTTTTTTTTTGGTATCCTTTGTCTTCTCTTTGGAATTTATTTATTTATATATTTCTTTTTGAGCTACTCAACCCAAACTTAGAGTTCACAAACAAATTAAACAAAATGGAAGGAAAACCTCTCTTCTTTCTATTAAGCTTAGTCTTCATAGTCATCATCACTTTCTTTTACTCACCTTATGCACCACCTTACAAGGCTGCGGTACTTGACTGCGCCACCTATTCACCATGGCCGTGCACCACCAAGAATAATAATTATTTCCAATCTAAAAGACCACATATTCTCCAAACTCCCACGCGCCACCACTCTTCCGATATCCCCCACCACCCTCTTGACCCGTTAACTATTTCCGAACTAAACAAAGTTCGTTTAATAATCAAAGCCCATGAACTATTCAAGAACTCAGTTTATGCTCTTCATTCGGTTGTTCTTGAAGAGCCTGAGAAGTCTATTGTTTTAGCATGGCAAAAAGGTGAAGATATACAATAAACTTGATTATGATAATTTATTTAACATCTATGTTTTTCAGGTGATGATTTACCACCAAGGAAAGCTTTGGTTATTGCACGTGCTAATGATGTAACACACGTGCTAATAGTTGATATTGGAACAAGTGAAGTGATTCAGAAAGAAATTGGTCAAGTTTCTGGGTACCCGACTATGACTATGGAAGATATGACCTCAGCAACATGGGCTCCACTTGCTAATGCTGATTTTAACCGTACGATTATTGAACGTGGGGTGGATATTGCTGATCTTGCTTGTTTGCCTATCTCAATTGGATGGTTTGGTAAGTTTTTATTTATTCTTTATAATTATTTCGAGATAGAAAACTATACTTTGAAGCTCCTAAAGCATTAAAACTTTAAAAATCAAAGTCTGTTGAAGCTTTATTAAGACATTATTTGGAGGTTAGCAGATAAGGAGATGACGGTGTTGGAGAAATGAAGAGATAAAGGATTATTTTTTTTTTGTAAACGAGGGGTATATGGGTCAATTTAAGTGTAAAAATATAAAAGGGATAATAATCTAAAGATTTTTTATTTTCATACACTTTGATGACAATATTTGTGTGTCAAAAACTCATCCAGTTTTTGGAGAATACAAAACCCATTTTTTAAACTAAAAAACCATGGAGTACTTTTTAAAGTGGGTTGAATTTCTAATTATTATTTTAAATCATATAATTTTTTATTATTAAAAATTAGAGCCAATTAGAGATAAATGCCTATTAAAAAACTTATTTAAAAAAAGGTGCCTTGAATAAGATTTTTTATAGAAAAATGCCCCATCCCAAACTACCCTTATAATTAACAATTAAGAAAAAGAAATTAGAAAAAAAACAAAACAAAAACTACTAAACACACGCGCGCGTCCGTGAAATTTTTTTAAAATCGTCATAACTAATTCTAAAAAAATCAAAAAAATAAAAAATTTATATATTTGGATAAAACAAATTAATATTTACGTCTATGATTTTTTTCAGAATTTTTTGAATTTTTTTGAATTTTTTAATTCGCAGAACATGGAATTCCATGTTTTATACATGGAATTCCATGTTTTGATATAAGGAATTTGTTTTCCGCAAACACGAAATTCACTGTTTAAAACATGGAATTCCATGTTTAAAACATGGAGTTCCATGTTCTGCGAATTAAAAAATTAAAAAAAATCAAAAAAACCAAAAAATTCCGAAAATTCCGAAAAAAATCATAGACGTAAATATTAATTTGATTTATCCAAATATGATTTTTTTCGATTTTTCTGATTTTTTTTAAATTAGTTATGACGATTTTAAAAAAATTTCACGGACGCGCGCGTGTGATGAAATTAGTAGTAGTAGGTGGTGGTGGTGGTGGTGGTGGTGGAGGTGGTGGTTGTGGTGGCTGTAGTGGTGGTGGTGGTGGTTGTGATGGTGGACGCGGTGATGGTTGTGGTGGTGGTGGTGGTGGTGGTGGTGGAAATACCTTATTATTTGTTGAAGATTTAAAAATAAATATTGTATTAAAAATAAAATAATATATTTAATAATAAGGATAGTATAGGTATAAAAAATATAAAGGGGATGTTTTCTATAAATAATTGTTCTATTAGGCATTTATCTCTAAATAAGAAAATTAGAGGCTTAAAAAAATTAAAGACATCATTAAGGAGGCATTTATCTCTAATTATCCCTTTTTTTTTTATATGGATTAATTATTATAAAAATTAGGAAAAAAATTCATATCATTGATCTATTTAATATACTACTAAAAATGATAAAAAAAAGTGGTATGTTTTGGGTGATATTCTATTCTTTCTAATTTTGAGTAAGGATATATATCACTCAATAAAATCATCCCTGAAATGATGTGAATTGATGGTAATTAAATAGTATGATATTGTATATATTATTACTCTTTTAATTTTATCTCAAAATAACCTTTAAAATTCTAAATACAAACTGAAAAAGAAAATCTAATTTATTTCTATAACTAAAAAAATATGTATTAAGATCCATAATTACTCTAGTGGTTGTAATGACCTAAGAGTCTTGAAATCAATTTTTTTTATTCTTTTTAAAAATATTAAGTTTGTTATTATATTTTTTTTGAAATTTAACTTATAAATTAATTATAAGCATCAAAATACTTTCACAATCCAATCATAAACAATCTTTTGTGTTTGAAATCATAAATATACTAGATACCAAAATATTACAAATTATATTACCTCTATGAGTTCATTGTCACTAGATAAAATGTTAGCTAACTGGGTCAGAATTTGGAAATTTCAATTATGCCTGATTAGTGTATCTAAAAATAGAAGCAAAATACGGTTTTGAAAGTTCCGCAAACCCATCAAATATTACAAACGATATTTGTGATTAAAACATAATTAATAACTTGATTTGTTGAGAACATGTGTATAATCTTCTCATCATCGTTCAGAATAATCACTTTATAGGAGTAGTCGCTTACCATTTTCGTTGCCTTCAAAATGCCAGTTACTTTTGTCTTAATAGCGGATTCTGTACCTATTTTCTAACTTTTTTACTGTTACAAAATCACTATTAGAATTTTACACTGTAATTCTTTCTGTTTTCAGAAAAAATTGCATCCCAAGTTAATTTTATATTTGGTAAGAGGAGGTTTTTTTTCATTTGTCCAATTGAAAAACAATCCAACAATAAACTAAACTGAACTTTTTTATCTTTTAATACTTTTCTATTTGCATCGTGGGTTACATTTTAATATATATATATTCCAAAATTTATTAAATTTAGAGTGGACCTTTTCAATCCATCCATTTTCTATTTTTTATTTTAGTCAACATTAATCCAATCCATCCATTTGTATTAGAGATCTTTTAAGCAATCACCTGAAACTAAAAACATTAAATTAAAATATTAGTTGTATTGTCAATCAATATCATTTTTTTTTAAAATACAACTGAGGTTTAAAATAGACCAGTAAGCTAACTAAACAAAGCGGAGTATTTATTGAATTAACAGAAGTATTTTTAGTAATTTAACTAATTTAGTTTGATATAATATATGGGGTGTCATTAAATAATTTGATCACTTTCTAGGTAAAAAGGAAGAAAATAAGAGGTTAATTAAAGTACAATGTTATAGCATGAAAGATACCGCAAACTTCTACATGAGACCAATCGAAGGTTTAACCGTGGTTCTCGACATGGACACAAAAAAAGTCGTAGAAATTTCCGATCGAGGGCACACCATCCCGATACCAAAAGCCGCCAACACGGACTACCGTTTCTCAGCTCAAACAAATCAACAACTTTATACAATAAATCCAATCTCACTTGAGCAACCAAAAGGTCCAAGTTTCACAATTGACGATAACCATCTAGTAAAATGGGCAAATTGGGAATTTCACTTGAAACCTGACCCGAGAGCCGGTGTGATAATTTCTAGGGCAATGGTTCAGGATCCGGAAACCGGAATATTTAGGAATGTGATGTATAAAGGATTTACATCCGAGTTGTTTGTACCGTATATGGACCCCACGGATGCGTGGTACTTTAAAACTTATATGGATGCGGGCGAATATGGATTCGGGTTACAAGCTATGCCACTTGACCCGCTTAATGATTGTCCAAGAAATGCTTATTATATGGATGGTGTATTTGCAGCTGGTGATGGAACACCTTATGTGAGATCAAATATGATTTGTGTGTTTGAAAGCTATAGTGGTGATATTGGATGGAGGCACTCAGAAAGTCCAATTACAGGATTAGGAGTAAGTGTCAACATATTTTTATAAACATATAAAAATTTATTTTAAAATGAAGAAAACTTCAAAATGGAGACGTGCACTAATTTTTAAATCATAAGTGTCATTTCATCGATAGGATTATTAAATTATAAGTTATTCAAATAAATAAATAAATATATTTTATGATTATTCAAATTTTGGCAGATACGAGAGGTGAGGCCAAAGGTGACGCTAGTGGTGAGAATGGCAGCCTCAGTAGCTAACTACGATTATATTGTGGACTGGGAATTCCAAACTGATGGACTAATCAGACCAAAGGTTAGTGACTATTATTATTATTATTAATTCATCAAATATTTTAATTATTAATTAAATATGGATAGTGAATAATAATATATCAAAGGAAAGAAGATTAGTCTTTCTTACCTTGAGATTTTTGTATACTGTTGATGAAACAATACTAATTTAATCTAAGATTACAAAGATACGAATTTAGTAAGTACGCTTGTAGTTTAGTGGATGACATACTTCACACTTTTCTCGTTATTTGTTCTTTTCTCATACGTCTAATTTATGACATTGCATCCACTACTTTATGTGTTATTATTGATAATGTCTTTACCTGTCTTTACCAATCACTATCAGTGTTGGAAGTTATCTCTTTGTATCTTTCATTAATGAGATTCGAAATTTATGTGATAGTGATTTATAAGTTTTGTATTATATGGGTAATTTTAAAATCTAAAACCATCAATTTTATTACATTAATCTTTCTCTTTAAACACCTTTTCTAAGTAAGTGCTAGTATTACATACACAGCTGGAATGTCTTGATGAATTAAATTTTATAAAAATAGATCAGTTAAAAACGATTCCGATTTGAATTGGTAAAAAAATGATTTAAATGATTTAGTATATTAAGGGGATGTTTGTGTGGATTTGATCGGATTTTTAATTTGATTCACTGGATCAATAAAACTATTTGTTTTTTTGAGCAATTCAGATATGAATTGCTCATAAATCGTAGATGGTTTGTTTCATTAAATTTGCAAACAAAAAAATCAGACAGACACGGCTTCTTAACGGAATAAGTAGTATTTAGCTGTTATTATCACTTAACTGTTATCATCACTTAAAAATATCAAATAACACCTAAAATTTCATTTAAGTGAAAACAAAATAGTTTTTTTTTTTTTGTTACAAACAAAATTGTTGGTTTTCTCAAGTGGTTTACATGGGCAAACTGATTTAATTCCTGATTCTGCCTGTATCCCTTGTATTAATGGCGGGGCTACAAAAAATATCTAGTAATTATGTGTATGTCCTTAATTTATAGGTTGGATTGAGTGGCATATTGATGGTAAAAGGCACTAATTACATCAACATAAACCAAGTAAAACACCGCGGCGAACAAGTCTACGGCACACTTTTATCAGAAAATGTGATCGGTGTAATCCACGATCACTACGTCACATTTCATCTTGACATGGACATAGACGGCTCAGATAATACATTCGTCAAAGTAAATTTACAAAGAGAATACCCTGGAGAAACACCAAGAAAAAGCTACTTAAAAGCAGTAAAACATATAGCCAAGACTGAAAAAGAAGCTCAAATCAAGATACAACTTTACAATCCGTCTGAATTTCACGTGATTAATCATTCAAAGAAGACGAGAGTTGGTAACCCCGTGGGGTATAAAATTGTCCCTGGTGGGACCGCCGCTAGTTTGCTTGATCATGAAGATCCACCACAAAAGAGAGGCGCATTTACAAATAATCAAATTTGGGTTACTCCTTATAACGAGAGTGAGATATGGGCGGGTGGTTTATTTGCTTATCAAAGTCACGGTGAAGACACTCTCGCAGTATGGTCCGATAGGTAAATTTTTTATGATCTCATACATTAGGGTGATCCTCACATTAACTCAAAAAATGTTTTTTTTTTAGGGACCGTCCAATCGAGAACAAGGATATTGTGGTATGGTATACATTAGGGTTCCACCATATTCCATGCCAAGAGGATTATCCTATTATGCCAACAGTATCTTCTAGCTTTGATATAAAGCCAGTTAATTTCTTTGAGAGTAATCCTATTCTTAAGGCCCCTCCTAATGTTGAAAAGGACTTGCCGATTTGTCAAGCTTCTGCTTCGGCTTGATGAGTAATGTAGGATCTTTATAGTTATTTGTGATTTGGAACTCTCGTTCTTGTATTTGATGTTAAACTTTGTTAGTTAATAATAAGCGATTATAAAATGGAACAAAGTAAATAATGGGGAAATATAACTTATAGTTTGTCCATATCTTTAGTAAAATTTGGTGATTGGTTATTGTATCCATCTTATCCCAATCAATATGTGGTTCTAGTTTGTTAATCGTTATCATTTGATCAGTTTGATGCAAAGAGTATTCTAGTCGTTTAACTCTGGTTGTGAGTTAGTTTTCAGGAAATTAACAAGCCTTGCTTCATATTCTTGCTAAGGTTAGGAGTTAGATGAAACAATTAATTGCTTAGATAAAAAAGGTTGATTGTTTAGATGAAAATAAAAATCAGTCACTCATTGTGTCTTGTCATAAATCATCTTCATCTTCATCTTTTATATTGAAGGAGGGTGGAAAAGAGATATTATTATCGCCTTTTTTTAAATTTATCTCTTGTAAATATGGAAATTCCATATGGAAGGTTTGTTTGAAGCCACAAATGGAATGAAAAATTGCTCACTCAGCCACTTATGCCACTTATGATCTTATAGAAAAATTATTTGGGAAAAAGCATAATATGGTGGGAGTTTGTGTTCCCGTGGACGCACAAAGCTCTACTCAGATTATATACTTTCTTCTGCAAACAGAAATATTTTCTGTGATATTTCCTTTACTCAATAATGGAAATAACGGGAAATTGTTGTGACTGTATTGATAATCAAGATAATATTTTCAAACAATCTTGAAAAGGATATGGGTGAATAATTGTTTTGGGTGAATCTTTAACCTAACAAGAGGCATGTAAAGTCGATATAAACAGCATACAACTTTACACTGTCAGACTTAATCAATCTAGGACTTCAAATAACCATCGATGACTAGGTGGAACATATGACCAATTATTAGAAATATACAAAAGTTGTATAGTTTTTAAGAAAATAGAGTATTTGTCATATTTCCAGAAAAATTGATACTTTTGCTGATGTTTTATACAACAATGTCAAACGGATTTTTCTCGTTGATGAATGGAACAGAGAAATATGCAGTTTATCATCTAAGATCGGAAATTCGCTAAAAACTTTTTTCGTATTTGTTAGGTGGTTTGTATATATCTTCTAGGGTAAATGTTTTTAGGAGCCACTAAACTATCACACTAGTCCTGTTTGGACCACTTAACTATTATGGGTTCCAAACAACCCAGTAATGTATCAAAATAGTTTTAAATCAACCACTACATTAGATTAACATAAATTTAATTGTGAAATTTAATCAAGCTGCACTAAAAACACTACATATTTATTCGAGTTTTGGGTGCCGAAAGAACACGCGACTTCGATCATCATCCGTTTTTGCATCATGGCTAGTTATGAGGACAATACTGCTCTATCGTCATGCTTCATTATGATGCATTTATTCTCCATGTTTTTAATGGAAAGAAGATGTTAGTCTATAAAATAAGGTCTTTTGATTAAATGGTCTCACGATTTACAGACACATCTGAAACGTATTGATGGCTTCACCTGCAACTTCAGTAGTACTAATATTAATACATCTTCAGGAAACTCATCATCAGCTTCTTCTTATATTCACTAATTACCTCTTTTTCATCTTCTTCGACAAGACCATTTTACCCTCTACCGCTCTGATAGAAGAAGACCTGTAATTAGTACTTGTTATTTTAATTTATATTAAGGGTTAGAGGAAAACTCAGATTATAAACATGGAGAATGAATGCATCGTAATGAAGCATGTGGATAGAGCAGTATTGTCCTCGTAACATAGCCATGAGGCAAAAACTGATGATGATCGAAGTCGTGTATTCTTTCGGCACCCAAAACTCAAATAAATATGTAGTGTTTTTAATGCAGCTTGATTAAATTTTACAATTAATTTTATGTTAATCTAATACAGTGGTTGATTTAAAACTATTTTGATACATTAGTGGATTGTTTGGAACCCATATAATTAAGTGGTTAAAACAAGACTAATGTAATAGTTTAGTGTCCCCTAGAAACATTTACTCTATCTTCTATCAATTGGCGATTTGTGATATTCTTACAAAACTCTTGTTTGTTCTAATGTATTAAAACGACCAAAAAAAATTCATAATAGCCAACTCAATAATTAGTCTTTACTCTTTGTTTGTAATTTTTTACTTGTACATTCAATTGCCAAAACATTGTCACAAAATTATAAATTCTGTCACATTTTAAATATAAATAAAAACAATTCTATATTCCAAAAAATTATAAATACTATTGAAATTCAAGAAAAATTACTCAATTTTTATTATATAAAACACCAATAAAAATTTAATCCCCAAAGGAAAAATGAAGAATTTTTCATTACTCTATAAAAATTAGATTTTGTATTCAATTTCGACTAAAAAGTAAATATGTGTCAATTTATTATCTAATGAAGACCAACACTAAAATTTATGATTAAAAAAATAGAATTGTATATATAATTTGTATATAATGATTTAAGAGTATAAAATATTATTATAACAATATATTTCATAATTTTATACTAATTTTAAATAAATATTTAGAAATGTCAAAATTTAAGACAAATCTAATGTTTACTTAAATAAAAATAACATGTCATTTTAAGGAATATATTAAAAATCTTTCAGTTATAAATAAAAATAGTTTAAATACTAAAAAAAAAAACCTGTCATTTTATCCTCAAGCTCTCATAAACCTGAATCTTCCTTGTCTTACTATTATATTGTTTTTCTAATATTATTCCACCTCAAATAACTATTCTCCTTTACAAATTGCATGGTCAATTGGTAATTTTTATTATATACTATTTTTATTCATATAAAAGATATAACTTAAAATTTCGTTTAAAACTTTTAAAAAAAAAAATTCAAACAACTTTATCATATTAATATAGACTATGACATGTTCGGCCATAGGGTTAAATTGACGAAAGCCAAAAAACAAAAACAAAATATTAAATAATGGCCTATGAAGCACTATTATCTTATTAACCAAAGTAGCCTTCCCGACAATTAAATTAAAAATGTATTTTAAAAAAACCCAAATAAGTGTTTTAAGGAGTGAATAGAATAATATAGAATTGTAAAAGCTATATTAGAATTGGACCAATTAATTTTATTTGAAGATCCAAATTTTATGTACAAGTAGACTAATACAACATATAAAAATAAGATAAATGTGTATAAATATTCAATCAAACTCTATGTTAGTTTAGTAGATCGTGTAATATACCATGTAAAAGAGTTTAACGGACATGTGTTGCATTCAAATAAATATGTTTCTCTAGTTAAATGGGGGGGGGAGAGTTTCTCAAGTGAAGAAGGTAATGGGTGATCGAAAGAATCAATTAGACATTGGGTATAGTTAGATTGAAGTGGATGGAATGGTCCATGAATTCTGGGTAGATGAGAAAATACATTTGCAGATTGTTGAGATAAAAGAGAGGTTGGATGATATTTTGAAACAGGCACGTCATTGCAAGAAGTTTACTATTGTGTTTGGATCATAAAAGGCGTTAGGCGCTAGGCGCTAGGCTGGCGGTCGACCATCTTCGAGAGTCTAGAGGACTAGGCAGGTGCCTAGGCGTTTTCTTGCTAGACGGTTTTGAATTTTATTTAAATTTTTTTTTAGGTTTATACAATTTTTAAAATAGATTTATATAATTTTTTGTGTTAAAAAATAGATTTTTTTTATTTTTTGTATAAAAAAAATGGATTTTTCAATTTTTTTTTACTTCCAAACAGCCCAGGGGCAGAGGCAGGGGGGGTTGAGAGGGTCCATGGCCCCCCTAATTTTCTAAAAAAAAAATACAACTAACATTAAAAAAAATTATATATAAGTAAATAATCCCCAAATTTTTGTAAAATCTTTATTTGGCCTCCCTTAACTTTTAAAATTTATTTTATTAAGTTATAAATTACTTTAATTATATGAATTTTCTTTTTACATATAACATATGTTATATTTTATAAAAAAAAGAACTTATAGAGTAATTAATTAAAAATTAATAATAACGAGACTTATATTTCAATATTTACAAAATATAAGGACTTATAGTATTATTTTGCATAATATAAGGACCTATTTTGCAATTTTACATAATATATTGACTTATAAAGAAATTTAAGACAATTTTTTTTCGGGGGGGTTGCCCCCGAACCCCCTTGGCCTCCCCTAACAAAAATTCCTGGCTCCGCCCCTGAGACCGCCAAGGCGGCCGCCTAGAGGGCGCCTAATCCATTTCTGGAAGTTACAATACCTTCTAGCCTAGGCGGCCGCCTAGGCCGATTTTTAGAACACTTGTTTGGGTTAATGAGTTGTGTTACTGGTTCTTGCATTAGAACAGTGAGAAGTTGTAGACTTGCGAGGATTATCACTTGGCTTTGAAAGCCATCTCAAAAGTTTATAATACGAAATCGATTTGTTAGAGATAGTTATCCATTTCATAATTTAGCGATGGCAAGTTCTCGTGTAATGATTATTGGTAGTAAGCAAGTCTTACACGAAGTGTGACGATGGGAAATTCTTAACTCGATTTCCAACATACCTTATGTCCTTAAATTAATGTTCACTTATTAAAAAATACCATAAAATTTATTGATAACAAAACAATATAGGTATATTTTGTTGCATATTATAATAGAGAATGCAAGTAGAAATACCTCATACACACATACATAGACTTCACCTAACTCTCATTCATTAACAAGCTATATAGTCCCATTTAGAAGAGGTAATTGTTAAAAAACAAGAGAAGAAAGAGGTTGAGAAAAAGTATGAGCATGTGGTTAGAAAAGTGCAACAAGATACTAAGGAAGAAGAGACAATTTCACCAAGGGTGCAAGAAGAAGAAAGTAAGGTGGAGCCGTCACCTACACAACCATCCTTAGCAATCGAGTTGTATTTATCGAGGTAACAAACAAAGATTGGAATGAGGTTGAAGAAGAAGCTGCAATTAGTGCAGTAGAAATTCCAACACTAGAAGAACCCACGAAACTTAAGTTAGACAGCGTGACAATCAAAATAGGGTTAAAGATGTTGGAAAAGAAGAGAACAAGGCGGAGATACCGCCTACACATCCTCTCCTATCACCACCATATCTACTAAGAATCACATATCCTAGTGGTGATACCAAATCTAAAACAAGAGTAGAGATGTCAAGCCCTGAAAAAACCAACATTCCCGTACTCGAGGTAAGTGATAAAGAGCCTACAACACCAAAAGTCTTCAAAGAGATTCCTAATTTTGATGAATTAGTAGAGATCCGTGAGAAGACGAGGTCTCTTGAAAAGGCCGAGATTAGTTTTCTCCAACCAAAAGCTAAGTTTGTCTATTCACTCAAGAGTGATAGGCTCTAAACCTTTTCATGGCATCATGAAGAGTAAACAAATGTGTAGATTTATTGCTACTATTTACGGTCTAATGGTGAAATTACTACTTCTGGTGACCAAGTTCATGAAGCATTTATCGATTATTATAAGGACTTGTTGGGTACTAAGACTATTACTTGCAATATTGAAGAAGAAGATTTTAATTGGGGTAAAAAATTTCTCGCAAGAACAAGGTGTGGATATATGTAAAGATGATCTGATGTTAAGATAAAGGAGGCTACTTTACGCATTGCAAATGATAAAGCTCCCGGCCCCGATGGCTATTCATTTTTCTTTAAGCGATTATGGACCTCATTGGAGAATAAGTTGTTCGGGCGGTACGTGAATCTTTCATTTCTGATTTCTTACTTAAACAACTTAATGCTACTAATGTTGGTCTAATTCTGAAAAAATATTGTCTGATTAAATTTGATGATTATAACACATCTCTTGTTGCAATGTTACTATGATTATCGCAGATCGGCTAAAACTGGTCTTGGATGAACCTGTGGATAAAGCTTAAAATGCATTTTTTTTTTGGAAGATCGATGGCCTAGAACATTCATATCATGCAATAATTATTTAGGGGTTAAAATAAAAATAGTATCCCTTCGAGGTGTAATATTAAGATCGATTTTTGTAAAGCTTATGATTCTACTTTTTGGGATCTTCTTCATGAAATGCTCAAGGGATTAAATTTTTCAAAAAAGTATGTTAATTGGATTATGGCTTGTGTCACTACTTTTTACTATTCTGTGGCAATTAATGGTGAGGTTTATGGGTTCTTCAAGGGCGAGAAAGACTTAAGACAAGGTGATCCACTCTCACCTTATCTCTTTATTCTTTCTCTTGAATATCTTTCGAGACTTTTGAAGAAAAATACAAATCAAGGTTTCAAGTATCATGTTAACTGTGAAAAAACGATGATTACTCGTCTTACCTTCGTCGATGATTCAATGCTTCTTAATAAAGAGGATCATGCATCTGTTAAGAATCTCATAATTTTGAATGAATTGAAGGATTTCGCTGATTAGAACTTCTTCCACTTCTTCAGAAAGCATAGAAGAGACCTAGCTGGATGTTTTTGCAAGTAAACGATCATTGATATAATTAAGATTATTCGTCTTGGATCTTTTGAAATTGAGAGGAATTCCTAAGTATTTTCCCAAATAATCGATTTTCTTGATATGAAGGGAATTTGTGACTTGTGAGATAAGGTCTTCATGTGTGCCTTTACTAAAGCAGGAAGAGAATTTTTTAAAACTAGTTCTCACACCAGATGCATTACAGTAAGACGTAATCGTATCTTGAAAAGCACATATATCCTCTTTATCAATAGAAATGAAAAATAATGTGTCATTTGTGAATATAAGATGTGTGAGTATGCCAATGAGACCTTAGTTATGAGAGAAGAAAGAAGTGAGGGTAGAGGATCTTCTTGTCTAATACTTTTTTGTGTAAGTATTTCTTCAGCCTTTCTACATGAAACTTGATTTGAAAGAAAACTAATGAGATACAATTCTGGATCCAGATTGTCTTTTTTTTACGTAATTCTAGTTTTGAAAGAGTCGACACAAGAAACTCCGAGTTGACCTGATCGTATACTTTCACCATATCGCATTTAACAACAATATAGAACTTCTTTGATTTCCTTTTTTGCTTCAAAAAATATAAGACTTCATGTGCAATGAAAATATTATCTTTTATGCGTCATTTTTTAATAAAACCCGACTAGGTGGGGGAAATAATCTCATCCATAAAAGGTTGAAGCCTCAAAGTGAGAATCTTGGTAATAATTTTGTAGCAAATATTGACGCATGAATTTGGCCGAAAATATTTAACTTCTCTTTAAACTCCCCCTTTGAAATAATGGTAATGAGTGTATCAATAAGTTTTTGGAGTGATATATAATGATTAGAGAACTAAAGAGCAAGGGTGAAGATGTCATCTATCAAAATATTCCAAATTTACTGATAGAATATTCTTGGCAGGCCATTTGGGTCTGGGACCTTAGATTCGGACATATTGAATACATTATTTCTGACTTATTCCATATCTAAGACACATGTTAGAATATTTTTCATAGCATTGGTAACTTTAAAAGGTGTAATATTGGCTATCTCTTCTAAACCTATGAAGGTTTGCTCAAGGAACATATCCTCATAATAATTGATAAACGTGTTTTGTAGACTTTATGTATTTTCCGTTACGCTTCTTCTCATAAGTGTCATGGCATAAAAGAATATTTTATTCTTGTCACTCTAGCTCTGTCATCCCAATACACAGTCTTCTTTGCTCCAAGGATCCTCTAATTCTTGAGAGACACCATTAGCCAATAGTTTATGATGTCTTGAATTTGGAAAGGAGCTTCTCGTACTTGATAATGAGTTTTCTATTGTTGGCGAATTTTATTTTGCTCCATCCAGTTAGATCCAAGCATGTGACATTTTTTTAGGTAGGATTCATGGATCTAAGAAATACAATATAGATCGTCCCATGAATTTGACGATATCACGACATTGTTTGGATGCGCTACAAAAGAGGTTTTAAACAAAGATTGAATGGTGTATATGGAGTTGGATTCACTTTGTAAGTTGTACAAGGACTATTTTGAATAAAAAATCATATTTTCTTTGAGTGTGCCTTTACAAATTACATTTGGAAAGAAGTTAGAAAGTAGTTGGGTATGATAAGGAAATGACAACGATCTTGAGTTTCCTTACATCGTTTAAGAAACTTAAATCCCAGAAAAAATTGGAGGATAAAAGTGCGGCGAGTTACTTTTTCACTATTATTCATCTTATATGGAAGAAACAATCTTTCTATAAAGGTGAAACGCCTTCAAGAGACGACGTTAAAGGAAATTAAAGTGAAGATTTTTATATACTTTCTGCATCATATGTTTATCATACTATCATGAATCATAGTGGATCTTAATTATTACTCATTGAAATATCCATAGTGATTAGATAAACATTTTCTTAAATTTTTGGGTTTGATACAACTTATATTTTATTCAGGGTACAATTTTTTTACAAAAACAAAAAAAATGAGTAATGTTCTATGAAACACTATTAGCTTAACTCATACCTTTCAATTGCATCCTATTTTGACCATATTTTTCAATTACAGCACATATTTAACCAGTTTTGACCTAACTGAAAGACAAATCGGTTAGTTTAATGTGTCACTTTTAAAATGTCCATGATATAATCCAAATATTCAATCCGGTCATTGAGAAATAATGCATTAACTAATTCATCCTTCCATTTGGTCAAAATTAAAAGATACGATCCAAAGTTGCATAATTGAAATGTGACCATAATTAAAAAATTTTTTGTCATTATGACCATAATTAATAAAACAATTATAAACTTATAAGGCAATATAGGACTTTACTCATTTCTTTTAGACGAAAATTTAATCCATTCTTTTGTAATTCGTTCTTTCCTATTAATACAATTTTCTAATTTTTTTCTTGTTACATAGGAGAGCCACTTTAGACTCGGAGTCGTTGACTCGGTTCAAACCTGCACCACTAGATTGGATGAACAAGGCCCTGTCTTGTGAGCTAATCCCTACGGGTTACAATGTTCTAATTTTTAGAAAGAATACAATTTGAAAATAAACATATTTTTGTCACTTTAACAACTTTGAATGCAAAATCAATTTTAAAGATGCATTTAACATAAAAGTTTATGTATTTCAATACAATTACAAAATTTCAACAAGGTATAATAAAATCATAAAAATGTTTAGTTATCAATGATATTACATCACCTCAATATTATTCTTACAAAAAAGAACATGTTTTCAAAGTACGAGGACTAAATTACTTATCAACAGTACCATACACTTGTCTGAATCTTCGAGCACAATCAGCAAAATCTTGAACAAAATTAGCACATTCTAGCAGATCCTTAACATTCTCCTTATAACACTTCAAATACACATCTATCTCACTCACAGAAGGGATTGGTTTTTTATCGGGAATTTTAAACTCCTTATCATGTAATTCCTTAGCTCGTATACTCACTTCTTATACCATACTTTCTTCTTGTTTCTTTAGTTTCTCGAGTCCTTTTTTACTATCATCAAGTACGAATTTAATATCTTCTAACATTCCTACAAAGATTCGGATCTTCACCTATAAATGTTGCAGAAATTTAATCCCAACACGGGAAATTCTATATCATATAAATTGTTCTACTTCCACGGTTTGTGAGGTTTGTGGTCACGATATTGAAAATATGGAACATATCCTACTCAAATGCTTAAATAGATGCTCGTGTTGGACAATTTAATCCCTTAAATTTGTATTGACCGAGATGATGATTACTCTATTGGGAAAAGGATTTTAAAAATCATTAAATCTTTGATTGAAGGAGGGTGGAAAAGAGATATTATGATTGTCTTTCTTTTAATTTATCTTTTGTAAATCTAGAAATTCTATATGAAAGGTTTGTTTGAAGGTCACAATTGGAATGAAATATTGCACTTAATGCCACTTATGATCTTATGGAAAAATTATTTTGGAATAACGGGCATGATATGGCTGGAGGTTTTGTTCCAGTGGAGCACAACGCTACTCAAGATTACACACTTGCTTCGGCATGCAGAGACATTTTTTGTTATACTTCATTTACTCAATAATGGAAACAACTGAGAATTGTTGCGAATGTATTGATAATCAAGAGAATTTTCTCAACCAATCTTGAAAAAAATATGGCAAATAATTATTTTAAGGGTGAATCTTTAACCTTACAAGAGGCATGTAAAGTCAATATAAGCAGCATACAACAATTATTTACATTGTCTGTCTTAATCAATCTAGGACTTCAAACAACCATCGATGACTAGGTCGAACATATCACCACTTATCAAGAATATACAAAAGTTGTATAAATTTTCAATAAAATAGAGTATTTGTCAGATTCCCAGGAATATTGGTACCATTGTTGATGATTTATACAACAATGTCAAGCGGAATTCCCTCGTTAATGAATGGAACACAGGAATATGCAATCTATCATCTACGCTCTTTTGGGGGTCTCCTTCAAAGTTTGAAAATTTGCTAAAAACTTTTTTCATATTCGTTAGGTGGTTTGTATATATTTTCTTTCGGTTGTCGATTTGTAATATTCTTGTAAAAATCTTGTTTGTTTTATGATTTAATTAAACGAAAAAGAAAAATCATACTAGCCAACTCAATAATTAGTCTTTACTTGTTGTTGAAATTTTTTACTTGTACATTTAAATGCCAAAACATTGCCACACAAGTGTGTCAAACTCAAATCTATATATGTTGTCATATTTTAAATATAAATAAAAAAACATCCCATATTCTAAAAAATTATAAATTTTACTAAGATTTTAAAAAAATTATCAAATTTTATCACATAAAAACACCAATACAAAATCAAATCCCCACCAAACTGTAAAAAAAATGAAGAATTTTTCAATTACTTTATAAAAAATAAATTTCATATTTATTTTAGATTAAAAAGTAAACATGTGTCAATTCAAAATGTAGTGAAAACTAACACTAAGATTTATGATTAAAATAAATAAAATTATATATATATATAAAAAATGATTTAAGAGTATAAAATATTATTAAAAATAAAATGTCCTCCATAATTTTATACTAATTTTAAATAAATATTTAAAAATGTGAGAATTTTGGACAAATCTAATGTTCACTTAAATAAAAATAAAATATCATTTTTAAGGAATATGTTAAAAATCTTTCAGTTATAAATATAAATAGTAGTTCATATACTAAAGAAAACATCAACTATTTTATCCTTAATCTTCCTGATCCATTATTATATTGTTTCTCCAATATGACTCCACCTTAAAATAACTAAATCTTCTTTACAAATTGCATGATCAATTGTTAATTTTAATTATAAATTATTTTTATTTATATAGAAAATACAACTTAAAATTTCATTCAAAACTTTTAAAAAGAATTTAGAACCAACTTTATTTGATTATATTCAACTATTGACATGTCCGATCTATATTGCTAAAGTTCACGAAAATCAAATATAGTCCTATGGGAAACTATTATTTTAACTCATATCTTTCAATTGTATAATATTTTAACCATATTTTTCAGTTACAACAAATTATGTCCAATTTTGATCAAACTAAAAGACGAATTGATCAATTTAATATGTTATTTTTTAAATATTCACGACTTACTCAACATATTCAATCCGATTATTGAAAAATAATACATTAAATTAACTAATTCGTCTTTCAGTTTGGTTAAAATTGAAAAATATGAACCAAAAATTAACATAATTTTTAACAAAAGATGTAAAAATTATAGTGCAATATGTGACTTTACTAGTTTATTTTAGACAAAACTTTAACTCAACCTATTGTAATTCGTTCTTTCCTATTAATGCAATGTTTTAATTTTTTAGAAGAATAAAAACTAAATATAAACATAATTTTCTCTAAATATGTACTTTAACAACTTTGAATGCAAAATCAAGTTTAAATATGCATTTACAAAAAAGTTTATGTATTTAAATACGATTACAAAATTTCAACAAGATAAAATCACAAAAATGTTTAGTTCTCTAAGATACAAATCCAAATAAAGAGGCCTTAATATTCTTCTTACACAAAAAAAACGTGTTTTCAAATTAACGAGGATTAAATTACTTATCCACCATACCATAAAATTGTCTGAATCTTCGAGCACAATCAGCAAAATCTTGAACAAAATTAGCACATTTTAAAGGATCATTCACATTCTCCTTATAACACTTGAAACACACATCTTTCTCACTCATACAAGGGATCAATTTTTTATCAGGAATTTCAAATTCATTATCATGTAAATCCTTAGCTCGTTTACTCACTTCTTGTACTATACTTTCTTCTTGTTTCTTCACTTTTTCGAGTACTTTTTTTACTATCATTAAGAACTGATTTAATAGCTTCTAATTATGTGTTCTTGGGTTTCTGTAATGTGGGTCCCGGTAAGAAAATAGGTGTGGTTGGAGTGGGTTCCATCATGTAGTTGTGTGTGGATCCCGCTTCTAAGTAGGGCTGCACAAATGGATCCGAAAACCCGCCCACCCGCCCAAACCGACCCCACCCGACCCTAAATTACCCGCACCCGCCCACCCGCACATCCGTTAGGGTTTATTTTTATTTCTTTTTTAAATTTGGGTCGGACTGCGGGCTGGGGTACCCCAAATCCGCGGGTACCCAACCCGATCCGATTTTTTAATTTTTTTTTTATATAAAATATGTAGATTAAATTTTTTATAAAAGTAATACACAAAAACCCTTACACAACCGAAGGGTCACTTACGCGTATTACCTTTATCTCTCTCTCTCTCATACCTTACCCACCCCGTCTTCTCACAACTCTCTCAAAGCCCCCATTTTCTCTGTTCTTCACCCTAACCCTAAATCGTAGCCAGCTTTTTCTCAGCTCATCTTCTCCATCCCGTCAAATCTCGCCGGTTAAAAGGGGGCCTAGTACACCGCATTAAACATTTCCACCTAAATTAATGGGTCGCATTAATTGCTTGAATGATTTCCGTCAGTTGCTACCGTGGTTGTGTTATCCGACCATGGTTAAGGTGTTTGAGAGTTTATATGCTTGGTTACTAGAGGATAACGGATTAGTTGAAGCCTATAAAAGCTTTAACGGCTCGATTTGGGATTTCTTAAATCTATTGCCGATTAAATCAGGTATTACGCGCCTAAATCTAATCCTTGTTTCTCCTTATTCATTTGTGGTGTTAATGAATTGATTTAGTAGTATTGTTGTCTTTGAAATAAAAAACCCTAACTGATTTTGAGAAATTGAAAAGGAAATTATCTGTTTTGAAAAGGAAATGAGTTTAAGATTGGTTTTGTAATTGTTATAGCTTTGTTATGATGATGATTTATGATGGTTGAAGTTATATTGATGATTTATGATGTTTTTCTGTTGTATATTTTCATGTTTATCTCTCGCAAATGCTTGGGTTTTGGATGCTTAATGCTTTGATTGTTTTTGAAATATCGGATAAGGTAATAATACAGTAACTCTTCATTCTCTGATTTTGAAATTGATTATGTTTTGAGCAATTGATAAAAACAGTTTAATAGAAGCTTCATTGTTCTTGAATGAAGAGATTAATGGAATAATAGATGATGTTGTATAATTTCTAATGTCTTCATACATTATTTTTGCATGTACTAATCTCGCAATGTTGGATTGGAATTTGGATTATTAATCATCTGTGTGTTTTTCCAATGTCAGATAAGGTAATTATTTCTCAAGATTTTATACTAACATATTTTTTAGCTATTGTAGAATGTATATCACAAGTTTTTGACTAAGTGTTTATATGTTAATTGCAGATATAAACTGTGTGATGGTTATTGTAAATGAGGCATCAACTGATCTTAGCTCTTCAACACAAACTGAGGGAGTTAAATCAACTCCTGATGATGCTACTACTTCAACTAAACATACACCTCCAGTAGGTGCAAAACAACCTGATTCTAAGAAGCTTAAGATAATTGATGATTGTTGGACAGTTTTTGATCCAATAATAGATGAGAACAATGTAAGGAGAGGTGTGTGTAAGTATTGTGAAACTTCTTATGCAGCTGATTCAAGGAGACATGGTACTTCTAATATGCTCAACCATATTAATCATAGGAGATGCAAAAAGTATCCATTCTACCCCCCTCTAGAAGGTGGACAAACTCAGTTAGTGTTAAACAAAGAAGAGTTTGGTGGTGGAGTAGCTACTTATGTGTTCTCAGCTGAGGCCTGCACTAAAGCTTTGGCTGAAATGGTTATCTTGGATGAGTTATCTTTCAGATTTGTGGAGGGTGTTGGCTTTAAGAAATTCTGTAATGTGATGCAACCCAAGTATGTTAAGATTCCATCAAGGATGACTATAATGAGGAAATGTATGTCAATATATGGTGAGAAAAAGAATGAGCTTAAAAAAAATTGAAGGGGATGAGCATAAGTATGACAACAGATTGTTGGACTTCAAATCAAAATCTATCTTATATGTGTCTCACAGCCCATTATATTGATTGTGAATGGGTACTTCAAAAAAGAATCATAGGTTTTTGTATGATTGAGGACCATAAAGGGGAAACAATAGGCATAGTTGTTGAAGCAATACTTAAGGAGTGGGAGATTGAGTCATATCTTTGTTTAACAGTTGACAATGCCTCTTCAAATACTGTCACTATTAAATATTTGGTGAAAAATGCTGGACACAAACCAAAAACCTTATTAAATCACGAGTTGCTTCATGTAAGGTGTTGCGCACATATCTTGAATCTTATTGTAAGAGAAGGACTTTCTGAAATTGATGCTTCTATTAAAAATATTCGCGAGGCCGTAAGATATGTAAGGTCCTCTCCTTCTCGTTCTACTTCATTTAAAGAGTCTATGGCTAATTGTTCTATTAAATCAAAGGCTTTACTAAGTCTTGATGTCCCAACTAGATGGAATTCAACTTATAAAATGCTAGAATCTGCAATTAAGTTTGAAACAGTGTTTACTACAATGAATGAACATGATGACAACTATAAGGATTTATTTGCTACTGAATGTGAAAGACCATCTCCCAATTTTATTGATTGGCAAAATGCTTCATCTTTTGTTGAGTTTCTGAGATTATTTTACAACTCAACAAAGAAATTTTCAGGAACTTTGTTTGTTACTTCAAACCTATTCTTTGATGAAATTGTTATAATATGGGAAAAGATTGAGAAACTTTGTGGATCAGATTGTGAGGTTTTGAAGGCAATGGCTATTAAAATGAAGGGCAAATTCCTTAAATACTGGGGAATACAAAGTATCAATATATTGTTATATGTTGCAGTTGTGTTGGATCCAAGAAAAAAATTACAATATTTAACTTGCTACTTTAACTTCATGTATACTCCAGCTCAATCAAGTGCTTTGATTGCTAGAGTTGAAGATGTTTTAACTCGGTTATTTGGTTGCTACTCAAAAACAGTTGCTCCTGGAACTGGAAAATCCAGTTCTGGTCCTGAAGTGACTAATAATGAGTCTAATAGTGTTCTTGGGAATAGGTTTCAATCTTTCATGGCTGAAAAAAACATTGCCAAGGGCAATGAACTTCAAAGATACCTCAATGAAGAGGTTGAGGAAATGACAGACAAATTTGATGTTCTTAGTTGGTGGAAATTCAATTCTTTCAGATTCAAAGCATTATCTGAGATGGCAAGGCATGTCCTAGCTGTCCCTGTTTCAACAGTTGCTTCTGAATCTGCTTTTAGCACTAGTGGTAGAGTTCTTGACCGATTCAGAAGTTCTTTATCTCCAAAAACAGTGGAGGCACTTGTTTGTACTCAAAATTGGTTGAAATCTACACTACCAATTAATTTAAACACTTCAAAAAAGCTAATTGAGGATTTGGAGGCTGAATTAGGTATATTACTGTAATATTCATATTTTGTGGGATTTCTTATTTGCTACTCAATCTGACTTTGTGTTTGTTTATACTTTTTTTTGTTTAACAGGTTATTTAGGCTTGGATGAGTTGAGTGAGACCACACCTGAGTCCACTATAACCCATCTGTAACCAATAACCTTAAGGTATAAAGCAGTGACTCTTTTATATTATCTCAAGGACTTTCAATTTTCAACTTCTATTGTTTTGCATCTCCCTATTTCCTTTCTTTAGAGGCCTATGATTAAGTTTAAAACTATACATTTATGAGGCTATGGTAATTAAGGAAACCAAGGTTGAGTTGGCAACAATTTTAGTAGGAATTGAGACTAACTTGTGATATTTAAAGGTAGTCCTTGTCCCTTTGTCCCGAGTTGATCCCTAAGGCCTATGATGAACTTATAATCTGAGGCTTAAATATAACAAATTCCATTTCCATTTTGTTGAAAAAATCAGGAAAGTTGCATCTGGATTGAAAGTTGGAAGAAGTAGCAAGGTTTTTGAAAGCAAGGAAGAAAATGCAACCAATTTTGTACATCTTCTCTATTTTGCACAATAGAGGTTGCATTTAAACTTATTTGTATGGAAAATTTGTATAAGTACTGTAATTTTGATTTGGTTTTGTGTAATTTGAAACTTGTCTAACTTCTCTAATGGTTTTGTGTAACTTGTAAGTTGTAATGGTTTGCTTGGTCATTTGGTGTAATATCTAAGCTGTAATCTGATTTGTAACTTGGTTGAGGAAAGTTACTATATATAGTAACTTTATTATTCTATTAAGTTTCTATATATGGAATGTTTTGGGGTTTTTCAATATTTTTTAAGTACTTTGACTATTTGTTGACCAGACCCGCACCCGAGCCAAACCGCACCCAACCCGCGGGTACCCAACACGTTCAGATTTGATAAATTAAAATAGGGTTAGGGTCTCGAAATTCCAAACCCGCACACCTCGGATTGGGTGAAGGGTTTAGCACTACGGGTCGGATAACCGACCCGTGTGGAGCCCTACTTCTAAGTTAGTTTGGGTTTGAGTTTTTGTGTTTTGTTCTTCGGAGTATTATTTTCACCAGCAAGTTGATTAACTAAATTGGAGCGAATTTGAATTGTGAATTTTTACCCATTATGTTAATTAAATTGGAGCTAATTTGAATTACTTGAAACTCCAATAAAACAATCAAAAATTTGATAAACATTCTAACAAACAAGAAAGACCTATAGCTAACTGTTAGGAAAAATTCGGATTTTCCGTTCGAGGATTGTGCACAGAAAAAAATGAAAAGACAAGAACACAAATTTTTTTGTGTTTTAGCTAAATATGCCTACCTCCACTGAATAATTCAATATGATCACTCACACTATTACAACTTAGTTTTTGTACGGAAAAACTCAAAAAACCCTCTCACAAAAAAAAAGACAAAGAAATCTCACACTAACCCAAGATTTTAATCAATATAGGATCGTGACACACTCACAATTAAATAACCTATATGATTCTCGCTCTTGGATCTCTCGCTCCTCTCTTATTTTTCATGTTCTTCATTTTCCCTCTTCTCATCTTAAAACATTAATCCACGGTTCCTACTTATAGGCCTTTACAACTAAACAATCCAATATATCTAGCCATCTTGGAAGACTCCAAACCATTTAAACCCCCAAGACTAACATTAATTCCAAGACTAGTTAGTTTTCCAAGACTTCCATTAATCCTCTCAATGCATTATTCAGTGGATGTAAGTCAAACCCAACTCTAACATTATATTGTTTTAAATATATAAAAAAATCCCATATTCCAAAAAATTATAAATGTTATTAAGATTAAAAAAAAAATTAATACCAAAAAAACCTCTTAAACTAGAATTAATTCCTCCTATTACGACTATTATTTTTTTGTCCATAAAAGACACCATATATTTTATTCATTTTTTTATTAAAAAAAACAGTTTAAATTATGCGAAGCTTCCAAAAACTTAAAGTTTGAGCTATGAAAAAATTCTCAGAACTCAGATTTTGAGTTTTGGAAGCAAACTCAAGATATCTTATGACGATAAAAAAAACAATGTCTTTTACGGGATAGTGGACAAGGCTGCAGAGGTTTATTGAACATTAATCATAAAAAAATCCAATTACCAATAAATATTTAAAGGGGCAATGCCCAATTAATTACATGGAGAGTGTAAAAATTCTCAATTAATTACAACTTCAACTTAATTCCTACTTAAGCACAAAAAAATGGAAGATTACAAAAATACCTATAAGCAGTTAATTAATTACTTTAATTATAATATTATTTATTTATTTTCATTTTTATTTTTTTTTATCTTTTTTTAATTTTATTTTTCAATTTTTTTTAAAAAAAGTTTTTTTTATTTCTTTTTCTGGATTTTTTTTTTCGTTTTTTTTTTGAAAATTATTTTCCCCCGAATCTTTTTTATGTGTTCCATGAACACACAATTTTGAGATTTGTGTGTTGCATGAACACACAAAATTGGAATAACCAAAATAAAGTTTTTCGTATTCCAAGAATACACAAATTTGAGATTTGTGTGTTCCATAAATACACAAATCTTATAATTGTGCGTTCTAAGAATACACAATTCTGAGATTTGTGTGTTCCAGGAATATAAAGAATTGGAATAACACAAAACCCTAAAACATAAACACAAAAATAACAAAAAGGTGTTGGACAAAAAGGTGTTGGATAAAAAGATAATATATCAAGATAGTTAAAGACGGATAAAAATAAGGTATATGCGATTAATAAATATAAAAAACAATTTTGTTAAAGAAGAGAATCCTTTAAATCGATTTTATGACTTTGTGTGTTACAGGAACACATAAATCTATATTTGTGTGTTACAGCAACACACATAACCCGAAATTTCAATTTTTTTAGAAAAAATCCGGGGAAAAAATTGGGAAAAAAAATCGAAAAAATAATTTTCTGAAAAAAAAATTGGGAAAAAAAATTTAAAAAAATTCGAATTTTTTTTTTTCTAAAAATCGAAAAAAAAAAGAATCTGAAAAAAATATTAAAAAAAATAAAAAACAATAAAAAATAAAAAACAATAAAAGATAAAAAATCACATAAGGGTAACATTGGAAGGTAAATATGACAATGTGTTCAATTGAGAATTAAGTTGAAAATTTGTGAATAAGTAGGAAGTAATTTTCTCATTCTTTTTTTTGGAATGAAAAATAAAAAAGTGTAATTAATTGAGAATTATCTCATATTTGAAATCCCCACCAAATTAAAAAAAAAAGAAAAGATTATTACTGGTCTTGAAGGCACCGCCTCAAGACCCAACATGACTAGGTAATTTCCTTCTTCTTACTAACGGCCACAAATGAAAATTAACACTAGAAATCAAATTCTCAATTACTATTGTACCCTTTTTTGTTTTTTCTCCCCTATATATATTAATTTATTCTGGAAAAAATAAAAAACCCTAAAATCTGCCTCTTTACTTTCTATCCTCTCTCATCTCACGGTTCATGGCTTCATCCCAAGACCTTCGTTCCACGCCACATAGCAACAAGAGAGAGATGATTCAAACCACTGGGACTAGCTCAGTGGTCAGGACCCTGTCTCTCAACTAGGAGGTACAGGGTTCGAATCCCCTCAGTCGTGTTATTTCTTGAGCCCTTAAAGGGGGTAAGCAAGGGGTGCATGGTTTGAGTCTCCTCCCTGAACATGGGTAACCTAGTTCTGATTAAGTGGGAGTATGCATGAGGAGGCGTGTATATTTCCTATGGGATTAGTCGTGGTGCGCGTAAGCTGGCCCGGACACCCATACATCGAAAAAGAAAAAAAAAAAGAGAGAGAGATGATTCAAGCTTCAGTTACAAATCGCAGTGATGAGGAGTTACAAATCGTGATGAAGCTTATATATCCAAATCGCCGCTTATATATCCATATGGTGATGAAGCTGGGCAGATCAGGTCGCCTGAGCTTCGCCGGCGAAGATTCGAACGGAGAGGCTTCGGCAGGTGCTTTACAATGAGATGGTGTTTAGATGAATTCTGGTATTACAGTTTATTCACTTTATTCATTCTATTCATGTTCGAATCAACAATGTCAAAAAGTCGTTTAAAAACCCTTTCTGAACTTAGACGTGTAAGAGTAGACAATCAGTTAATACAAGTGTATTGTCTTGGAAATACAGATCTTTTATCAGGTGATGTAGTCTCTATAGGTAGGCCATTCGATTGGTCAAGATGGTGAAGAAAAATCAGTACCATCAGATATGTTATTAATAGTTTTGAAATAGGTGGAAAGTTTGAGGTGTATTTGGAGTAGGCAAAATGGGTGAATTTTGGAGTAGAAGCAAAACAAGTTTCATACACTGTTGTTATAAATGATAATGGTAATGTTAAGCTTGAGTCCTGGTAAAGAGTTTGATACTGAAGAGATTTCAAGCTCAGTAAATACTCGATTTGTGAATTATTATTTTTTTATAAAAAGGTAGCAACTATGTTATATGTTAGATTGTGTAATTTTAAGTTAAACTTGTGGATAGGAAATAGAATGGTAAACTTGACTTCAACTCATGATTCGATTACTTGGGTGAATTTTTTTTTCTTTTTTTTTTTCTTATAAAAACAATGTAATAATTTCAAACTTTTTTCTTTTTTTTTAGGAATTTTGTAATATTTGAGTTGTTTTTTTCCATATATATAAATTTGAATCAAGAAAAAAAATAAAACTCAACAAAAAAATTTCGCATGCTCAGTAAAATTACTGAGCACACGAGCATGCTCAGTAAAGTTACTAAGCAAACGAGCATGCTCAGTAAAGCAATTCAACAAAAAAATCGAATAGTTAGCAAATTTTTCCGATACTCAGCACTTTTTCGATACTTAGTAATTTTTTTCATGCTCAGTACTCCATGCTCAGTACTTTATGCTCAATACCTTTTCCATGCTCAGTACTTTATGCTTAGAACTTTTTCCGGCGGTGATCGGTGGTTGTGGTCGGAGCTGGAAATTATTGATAGTCAATGAAGGAGGATAGAGATTAATGGTAATGGAGGAGAAAGAGTAATAATAGTGGAGGAGAGAGAAGTATCTATTCTTTTTGTCTTATATGTACTAGAAGGCTAGTTATGACATTGGACATCTTATTAGCCTCTAAGAAGGAGAGATGGATTTTTTTGTTCAAGAGAAAGGAATTGACTAGCTCCTATGTGACACTACAATATTCTCTAAGACCCTATGGATAATTGACCCAAAAAATAAATGAATTTTCAGTTACTCTAAAAGAAAATAGATTTCATATTCGTATTAGATTTAAAAGTAAATATGTGTCACTTTATTATCTAATAAAGACTAACACTAGATTTTGTGATTAAATTAAAAATAAATTATATATATAATTTGTATATAATGATTTACGAGTATAAACAATTATTAAAAAATGACAATATACTCTATAATTTTATACTAATTTTAGATAAATATTTAGAAATGTGAGAAATTAGGACAAATCTAATGTTTACTTGAATAAAAATAATGTCATTTTAACAAATATATTAAAAATCTTTCAATTGTAAATAAACAGTTCATATACTAAAGAAAATATCTACGATTTTATCCTCATACTCTCATGAATATTTAGTGTATCAATTTTCTTGATCCCATTATTATATTGTTTCTCTAATATCATTCCACTTTAAAATAACTATTGCATGATAATTAATTACTGCTTTGAATTATTCTTATTTATATAAAAGATACAGCTTAAAATTTCGTTCAAAACTTTTTAATAAACATTTAGAACCAACTTTATTTGATTTTTTTGGACTAAGAGTGGGCTCTTTTCAGCCATATCATATGGGTAGATTCACAAAAACTAATAAACAAAAACAAAAAATTAAATAAAGGCCTACGAATACTATTATATAAACTCATCTTTCATATTTTTCTAGTACGATAAATTTTTACCAATTTAGGCCGAATTAAAAGATGAATTTAGTTGAATACGTTATTTTTAATATATCCACAACTTAGTCCACATTTTCAATCCAATCTTTACTTAAAAAAATACATCAAATTAACTAATTCGCCCCATTACAATTGAAAAATATGATCCAAATTTGACACAATTTTCAATAATACATGTAAAAAAAGTTATACTGCAATATAGAACTTTACTCATTTCTTGTAGACCAAACATTAACTCAGTCTTCAGTAACTCGTTCTTTCCTATTAATGCAATGTTCTAATTCTCCATAAGAATAAAATTTTGTCTAAACATATACTTTATCAAATTTGAATGCAAAATCAATTTTAGAGTTACATTTAACAAAAAAGTTTCTTCATTGTATATCAATACAATTACAAATATTCAACAATGTATAATAAAATCATAAAAATGTTTAGTTCTCAATGATATAACATCACCTTAATATTATTCTTACAAAAAGAAACATGTTTTCAAAGTATGAGGATTAAATTACTTATGAACAGTACCATAAACTTGTCTGAATCTTCGAGCACAATCAGCAAAATCTTGAACAAAATTAGCACATTTCAACGGATCATTCATATTCTCCTTATAACATTTCAAACACGCATCTTTCTCACTTACACAAGGGATCGTTTTCTGATCAGGAATTTTAAACTCCTTATCATGTAAATCCTTAGCTTTTTTACTCACTTCTTGAACCATAGTATCTTCTTGATTCTTCAGTTTCTCGAGGACTTTTTTACTATCATCAAGAACAGATTTAATAGCTTCTAATTCTTTGTTCTCGGGTTGATGTAATGTGGGTCCCGGTAAGAAAATAGGTGTTTTATGAAGTGTGTTCCATCCTGTAGTTGTGTGTGGGTCCCGCTTAGGCTTGGGTTTGGGTTTGAGTTTTCGTGTTTTGTTCTTTGGATTATTATTTTCACCAGCAAGTTGATTTACTAAATTTTTGCTAATTTGAATCGTGAATTTTTCACCCATTATGTTAATTAAATTG
Organism: Nemophila menziesii; assembly: GCA_029959085.1. Classification (NCBI taxonomy): domain Eukaryota; kingdom Viridiplantae; phylum Streptophyta; class Magnoliopsida; order Boraginales; family Hydrophyllaceae; genus Nemophila; species Nemophila menziesii. Next base: position 348,557 of record JARWIR010000109.1, read on the forward strand.
GAGCTAATTTGAATTACCTGAAATTTCAATAAAACAATCCAAAATTTGATAATAAATCTAACTAACAACAAAGACTTAAAAACAATTGAAAACTCAGATAATATCTATCTATTTTTAGCATTTGAGTCTATAGATTTATAGTTCAAACAATAGCAATTTATGAAAAGTTAGCTAAAATGGAATAAATAAATAAGTATTGGATTTAGAATTAAGTAATCGAACTTACTGTTATGGAAGTAGAGAGTTGATCGGCGATGGTATGAGTCGCCGCTCGCCGGTGGAGTAACGGCGAGGTTTGTGCGTAAGATCGATGTCTGAATTTATGAAGGAACTTGTTTTACTTTGACAAGGGGTTAGATGAATAACTGTTCTAGAAGGCCCGTGTTGTTATCATTATGTACCTTCAAAGGCCTTTTCATTAATCTTTTACTTTTCTATCGGTGAAACCCAAGGTGGTCCTTTGAGGGGTAAGAGGTACAAGGCCCACATTAGTTTTGGACCCAAAAAATTGTAAAAGTATAAAAAATTGTTTAAAAAAATTCACAAATCATAACTTTTGGCTTAAATAAGTTAAAACTAATTAAATGATTAACGAATCAATTAATGTTGACATTAAAATATTTCGTATCTAAGAATCACTTTCCATGTAACTCATAGTACACATGTCTTAATTAACAACAAACATTTCATAACTATAATATTCCATAAAAAATTATATTCTATCACGAAAAATCAAAGAGTTTTTCTTAAATTAACATCACAAACTTATTCAAATCAGCAAGGTTAAAAAATATAACTAAACTTGTATGTGCATAAAAAAGGTTAAAAATTTAGAAAGACAAAAAGCGTAAGTAAATAGTAGTGAATTAAATGTACAAAAAACAATGGGCCTGAACAAAACAATGGGTTGACAGACATATCATGTGGTTTAAGTGTAATAACAATGGGTTGTCTAAACAAATGTGGTGGTTGGTGACGCATAAAGCAGTGGTTGTCTACATAATGTGGCGTGTTGCCAGTACAAATCTAATGAGTTGTCTACATAGTGCAATGGTTTATCTAATAACAAAACAAAGGAAATCCTTGCAGAGAAATAGATTATAATCATCAGAAATTTGATGAAGACAACATCGTTGATGAAATAAATACAAAAAGAATCAAATAATGGTGAACAATATACCTAAAAAGCTGAAAAATCTTGCTTCCGTATGGAGTTTTTTATGAGCATTACGGATTTTTTTTTGAAGAAACAAAATGAACTTGATCAAAAGATAGAATAATCATATATTATCAAGCCAAAAATAAGTAAATCGTGTGTCATTTTTATCTCACTTAATTGTAGGATTTAAATTTGAAAAGTTGTTATGCAGCAGAATTAATAGATGTGAATTTGTTAATAAACAAAATAAGTTAGATTGCGACCCACGATTTTAGTATTGTTAAGGGTAGAATATGTTAGTCGTAATGATATTGAACCTTTTGAGGGGAAGAGTTGAACTTGTTGTCGTCCCCAAATATATGATAAAATAATGATAGAAAAGCACGCGCACCTTTGAGGAGCGGAGATAAACTTCCACAAGGCCGGCCCTATATTAAAGTAAAAGATGCGGTCGTGTAAAGGCCCCTAATTTTTTGACTTTTTAGGGGGCCCGATCATGTAAATGTATTATGTGTATATATATATATTCCCGATTTAAACAATTAAATAAAAATAGTATTGTTAGTTTGGTGGTAATGTTGCATATTTTCTTTCATGAGATCAAGAGTTTGAACCATGCTAGTAGTAATTATTTTATTATTCATGTAGAAGGCCTTATTTTGTGAGTTTGCTTTGAACCCTCGAAATGTCAAGGCCAGCTATCGATCTCAGGGACTAGGGAAGTTAATTTGTAAAAAGTTTCTTATAAAGTGCACTATGAGGAGTTTATAAAGTAAAAACGCGGAAGACACTAAGATATTTGTTTGGTTTTTTATTTAGGACTCTAATGCTAATAAAAATTAATTAACTAAGACTCGATTAAAGACAAGAAAATAAATCACGAAGGAGAAAGATATGAGAGTTTAGCTCGAGAACTAACAAGTAATCCCTACTAGCCTTGTTCTACGTTTATTTTCTAAGGGAGAATTATGTGAACATACAGTAACCAGGATTCTAAATTTCTCCTAACTCCTGTCAAGATAGCTTAGGAGACAACCTCAACACAACTAGGAGATATGGGTAAGGACACCCTAGGAAATGATTGGTGGTTATATCTAATCCTATTAGCTATCTAGTTAGGCAAACCCGTCAGGATCACTACCACACACTACACGATTATGTATTATTTTAAATCATTGAACCCCTACCAGGGTGATAATCCTAATTACTAAAGGGTCGTCCATATATTTGTGCGTAGCAAGGAAAACACACATAGGTCAAATATATAATACAATGCATTCACAAACACAGTTCATATAAAGGTAACTCCCAAATTCAATAAATACATAAAAGAATTATAGGGTCCATACCCTAATGCTATTCTCAAGCTAAATAGAATTAGTTCATACTCAAACAATAAAAATAGCAATTATGAATACCATATTCATGTTCGAAAGATAAAACAAAATAAGAATACTCTACTAATTGCTAAAAATTGGTAAACAGAAGTCTTGGAATGACATGAACTGCTTCTCAGACTCCTTCTACTCTCTTGCTCCAGGCGATTTCTTCTAACGAATTACTTAAAAGCTGACCATAGGCCCTACTCTAATGTTAACATCTAGTATATATAGGTTTAGAAAATGTTTTATGGGTCATGGGCTTGGTTTAAGTGACAAATCCCACCCCAAAAATGTTTTACTTAAGTGTGGACTAGTTTGAACCACGCCATCGGCAATCAGCATAACTTGTTTGTTTCAGCTCTGAACTGCGAATAGTCAAATCCTAAGTGTTCCAGAGTTCAAATACTAGTTGGATATCAAAGGACTCCTCCAGAATCGTTGTCAATCTTTCATGGCACCTCGATCAATGCACTTTTTATATTTGGCCAACACAAGCTTTCACTTTCTAAAAGTGGTCGAATCTTCCTTTTTTGCCATAACTAAGGGGTAAGGTTGATTTCTTCGTCTTCTCATTGTCTTGGAGTGGTTTAACTTCCAAGTATTTAAGAACTACACATCTAACATACATTTTACACGCAAAAACTCTAGAAATAACATAAATACTGAAACTAGACAAGAAAGTGTAAAACATCAATAATAGAGAAAATCCCCCAAATAAACACTAACTACCCCTAAAATGATGTCTCGTGACTAGATGATTCTATCATATAAATGGTGACATCAAAATCATATGTCATTTCAATCTCGTTCGATTTAAATTCAAATAGTTGTTATGCAACATAATCAATATGCGAATTTGTTAATAAACAAAATTTGTAAGATTACAGCCCACGATTATCCAGTGGAATCTGCCATCACGGACGCGATTATCGAGTGATGGTACTTATCGATGAACGCTCAGAGGATAGTAGGTCCACGTTCGCAATATTCCTGGCAAACCGTAGTTGGGACAAGTTCGGAGTAGGCCCGGTCATTAGACACATATGATTCTGATAGGTAAAATACTTTCAGTATTTAATCACATATGAACCTTATAATAAAACTCTATCAATGACGAAAATGAAATCATGGTAACAATTCGATGATAATTGACTTTCTATCAATATCTAGAGATTTTGAATAATAAATAAAGGAACAACAGATGTAGAGTGAAAATGAATTAATTTATGGAAAGGAAGAAAAAGAGTGAGTCGGTTGTGCAAAGAGAGGAATAGGAATCAAAGATGAAAGTGAATTAATTTGTCAGATTTATTTTTTAAATATATCACATGTATATTTAAAATAAGGGTAGATTAGAAAATAAACCAATAAGAATAATTTTGGAGACCTTAACGAGAAGAAATAAAATAAAGGTAAGTGTCACTCATAGACATCAAAAATTAATTCTAAACCATTTTGATTCATTAGATCTACAAATTATAATCATGTTAAATTTTTTATATATTTTACAAATAAAAATGATATATAATTGATTAATATTTTGAAATTTTATAATATTATATTAATTTTTTAAAATTTAGTAAATTTTAGATAAAATTAATTTTAAATTTATATAAGATTGAGGTGTAAGTTGACTAATAATTTTGAAAAAAACACCATTAGTCTATAAATGAAAAGCATCCAAGTAGTCATTACCTTATTAAATGAAATCATTAATCATTTTCTTCACCTAATTAAACAAAATCACTTTTATAATTCTTATAATAATTTAGTATAAATATACAAATAAATTATATATATATATAAAGAAAAATAAAGGATCCAAACTAAAATTTTGTTTAGGCCCTTCAAATGTTGGTGAGCTTCATTCCAAATGTTTTATTCTTCTGTTCTTCCCAACGAGGATATGGCAAGCAAAACCAAATACAATTTAAGTAAATCACTCTCACAAACTGTGCAGGACCAAAAAAAATTGATATATTGATATATGGGTTGCTTAGTCAAAGGTAATGAATTAATTACTATTGATATAGTGAAAATAAAGTGTAATTATTATGGGTCATGAGTGTAGATAGATCATATCTATGATTATTTTTACATGCATCAATTTTACTAACAAAACAAAGATATTCCAAATCAATTAATTGGCCAGGATATCTAATCATAACATATAATATTTTTTCTACTTGTACATTAAAATGCCAAAACCATCATCACAGAATAATGACAAACTCAAAACTAATATCTCATTCAAAACTACAAATCAAACTATCTTTATCTTAACCAAACATTCATCATAAAACCATCAAAACTCAAAAAACATATACCCAGTAATTATAGTTCCTGCCCCTTGATCCTTAAGAATCTCAAGAAGCAATGAATGTTCCAACAGTCCATCAATTATACTAGCCGTCCTCACCCCTTATGCCAACGACCTAACACAACAATTCACTTTCGGTATCATTCCACCCGCTATTATCCCATTCTCCATCATTTTCTTCACTCCTTTTATATCAATCTCCTTAACTAAACTCCCCGGATCCTCTCTATCCTCCAATATCCCCGCCACATCCGTAAACAATATCAACTTCTCCGCCCCTAACACCGCCGCCAACTCCACCGCCGTATCCGCATTAATATTATATGATTGCAGCCGCCACCAATGCGATAACCGGAATATGGTAATTATCTATCAACGGTCGTAAAACAGTGGGGTTCACACGCGCGATATCACCAACAAATCCTAATTGGGTGGAATTCGGACTAGGACGTGCCATTAATAGTCGTCCACCGAGACCCGCTAGCCCGATAGCTGTCATGCCATTATTTCCCTAGTTGACATGTCGGTGACACGTAGACCATTTAAAAAAATAGGTTTAAGACGTAATTTACCGAGCCATTGGTTAATTTTAGGCCCACTACCGTGCATGAATACTATATGTAACTCGAGACATGATAAAGGGACTAGATCTGCAATTACGGAAGCTTGGAGGGCTTCGGATTTCATTGCGGCTCCACCTCATATTACCACGATTGTTTTACCACGGAATTTTTGGATGAAAGGTAACGTTTCAGATATGATTTTGACACGTGTGTGCATTTGAATAGGTTGATTCAGGTGATGTAACTATAACTGGAGTAGCTGAAAGTGCATTATAGGTCCTTGTATTTTGGTTTTTGATTTTGTTAATTTTTTAGGTGGAAATTGATCGTGTGAAGGTGAGATTTGTATCGGGAAATTGACGTAGTCTCTAATAGTTTCACCACCTCAACAAGCACGTGATGTGCACATAACTTATCGGGTCTTTAGAATCCCTCAACCCTATTCACCAGCTAATCTTCTAAATACGTTTCAAAAAAAATCCCATATCAAATACCCTATCTTTTCTAACACCCTGATCATCTCCTCTCCGACCTCCTCCACATCACCACCAACATCCACCACTAAACTTCACTTAACAACAACCCCTATTCTTATCTAGGAAGAAAAAGACGAATATATGAGTATTTTCAAATTATTTAATATTGAGAATGAAGGTTAAGCGCAAAAAACATGGTAGTGATGGCTGACAAAGACAAAAATCTGTTACCAAATAGTTCAAGTTTGATGCTCAATTGGCGATGGGTGATAACTGATAAGGAGAGAATTAAACTGAGATGGGAGCAAAAGATATCATCACCAAAAAATCATAAAAAATCAGTTAATAAAGTCGAGAAGATTAAAGTCCAGAAAAAGGAGTGAGTGAAGCTACTAAATCTGAAGGGATTTCCGAGATTGATCCAAAAAAAACCACACGCCAATATGATACAAATAGCCTAGAATTGTCATAGTATATGACAACTCTCTAACAATCCAGACCCTAAAGCATTTACCTCAGATTGTATTTTTACGTGAAACTAAGAATGACTACATTACTTTATTAAATATTGCTAAATTAATTAAATGGATTTAGTCCAAACTCTGGAGCATATAGATACTAAAGGTTTTGACAAAAAAAAAATATAGATACTAAAGGGGGACTTTCCCTTTTCCCTAGTAAAAGTTCTAAGGTGAATATAATAGTAGATTCTTGTACTCCCTCCGTCCATTTTTTTTTGTCCATTTTTTTGGTGCACAAGGATTAAAAAGAACATTTAATACTCTCCCTTTTTACACAAATGCCCTAATTAATATACATGAGATCATTTATTACGCTACCTTTTCTACTATTTAATTAGGGGTAATATTGAAAAAAGTAGAGAAAAATTGTCTTGGTAATGAAAAATGGACAAACAATATTGGACATCCTCTTTTAGAAAATGAGACAAATAAAAATGGACAGAGGGAGTAGTATTTAGATTCTCTACTAACTAGCTTTCTAAGTATCCTAACAATCAATCATAATTAAGAAAATTATATTTTATTATATTTATCTATAATTAATTTTTTTAATTCCTAAAATACTACACAATTTACATCTCACGTTACATTTTTTTAGCTTCTAATTTATTTTTTTATTTTTTTATCCAAATTAATAACAAACTCCCTCCAAAATGCTTCCTACTAAAATAAAACTCCTATTATAATCTTTTAATTGATTTACCAATCATAGATAATATATTTTCAAATCTTGTTGTTTATAATCTTAATAGCAATAATATAATTGGTTGTTAGGATAGTTAGTATAGAAAGCTAGTTAGGAGAGGATCCAAATCTATTGTGGTGAGGATTATATACACTGAAAAATTAGGAATCATAAGGGCATTAATAATTTTAATACTTTTGTTTATTATAGTACTTATGACAATTTAAAACCAGCATCCCTTAATAAAACTTGCCAGGCTAGTAATAAAACCTAAAATATTATAGGGGATTTTAATTGTATAAATATTTAAACAAACAAAATATGGGGAAATATTTACTATAAAAAATCAATACACAATTTTAATAAATTTAGGATTCGTTTGAAAGTGCTTATTTTAGAGTAAAAAGGTGTTTTTAGAATAAAATATGAAATTTGAAAAATTATTAAAAATAATTTTGAAATCTAATATTATTTTAAGTGTTATGTTCAAGAAGCATCAGTTTGGTGCTTCTCGTAAAAATGCTTTTCAGCATCAAAAAAGCTTTTAAAATGCTAAAAACACTTTTAAGTACTTTTCTAAAAAAACACCTCAAAATGAACACTTAAAAACTTCAATAAATGAAAGGAAATTAAAGCAAATCTGGATAGAATATAACATAAGTTTAATTGGGGTAACATTTACACTCAAGCATGGCTTGATGTGGTACCAGTGATAGGGTTTGACCACAACCTCTTGTACTACACCATGACAAACAAGTTATCAAAAATTAAAAGAAGATTTAAAAAATTTCTTGACTTTAGGAAATGATTGTTTAAATATTATTGAAAAAATTTGAAATGATTACAAAACAATTAGAAGAATCCCTAATCTAGTGATCAAATACAAACAATGTAGCCAAAAACTAAGAATTTTGAAAAAAAATGGTAATAACAAAGTTCAAATTGAAAAATTGATTACAAAATTGGAAATTATTGCGATACAAATGATCCAAAGCATAAATGGGAAAAATATAATATTACTATTAAAGACTTGAAATTTGAAAGAAAGAGAAAATTATTAAAAAGAAAGATCAAGGAATATCTAGTAAATAAATGAGATAAAAATATAAAATTTTACCACTCTGAAGAAATACATCGTTAATTTTCTATATATTTTACAAGTAAAAGTGATACATAATTAATAAATATAATAAAATTTTATAATATTAGATTAGTTTTATATAAATTTTTAGTAAGTTGTAAATTTAAGATAAATTTAACTTTTAATGCAAATATGATTAAAGTGTCTGATTGGGTAATAGTTTAAATAAATATTATTACCTATAAGTGAAATAAATCTAATTACTAAAAACAATCCGTTATTGTTTTCACTCAATTAAACAAAATAACTTCTACAATTCTTATAACTAATGTGAAGTTAGAATATATTCTATAAATATAAAGTATCCAAACTAAAATTTTACCCAAGTCTTTTAAAAAAAAATTCTTACAACTATGAACACTCTTCCTAATCTTATTAATCTTATAACCATCGGTGAACTGTTTGCCAGTGAACCCCTATGTTAAAAGTGAAAGGTCCCACTTTAGGTCACATCTATGAAAACAAGGGTTTCCTAGAAAAAATAGGTTTAGTCTTACTAGGCATTGGCCTCAAATGAAAATAAAATAAAAAAATGGGGATAATATTTATTTTTCACTTGTTTTTACTTTTTATGAACAAGTATGATAAATCAAAACATGCATCCTTTTAAGTATTCTTGCATCAATTTTACCAACAAAAACACTCTAAATCAATTAATTAGCCAAGAATGACTAATCATAACATATAATCTTTTTCCCACTTGTATATTAAATACCAAAACCATTGCCACACAATAATGACAAACTCAAAACTAGTCCCTCATTCAAAAATACAAATCAAACTATCTTTATCTTAACCAAACATTCATCATAAAATCATCCAAACTCACAAAACATTTACCCCGTAATCATAGTTCCCGCACCTTGATCCGTAAGAATCTCAAGAAGCAACGAATGTTCCAACCGTCCATCAATAATACTAGCCGTTCTCACCCCTTGCGCCAACGACCTAACACAACAATTCACTTTCGGTATCATTCCACCCGCTATAATCCCATTCTCCATCATTTTCTTCACTCCTTTTATATCAATCTCCTTAACTAAACTCCCCGGATCCTCTCTATCCTCCAATATCCCCGCCACATCCGTAAACAATATCAACTTCTCCGCCCCTAACACCGCCGCCAACTCCACCGCCGTATCCGCATTAATATTATATGATTGCAGCCGCCACCAATGCGATAACCGGAATATGGTAATTATCTATCAACGGTCGTAAAACAGTGGGGTTCACACGCGCGATATCACCAACAAATCCTAATTGGGTGGAATTCGGACTAGGACGTGCCATTAATAGTCGTCCACCGAGACCCGCTAGCCCGATAGCTGTCATGCCATTATTTCCCTAGTTGACATGTCGGTGACACGTAGACCATTTAAAAAAATAGGTTTAAGACGTAATTTACCGAGCCATTGGTTAATTTTAGGCCCACTACCGTGCATGAATACTATATGTAACTCGAGACATGATAAAGGGACTAGATCTGCAATTACGGAAGCTTGGAGGGCTTCGGATTTCATTGCGGCTCCACCTCATATTACCACGATTGTTTTACCACGGAATTTTTGGATGAAAGGTAACGTTTCAGATATGATTTTGACACGTGTGTGCATTTGAATAGGTTGATTCAGGTGATGTAACTATAACTGGAGTAGCTGAAAGTGCATTATAGGTCCTTGTATTTTGGTTTTTGATTTTGTTAATTTTTTAGGTGGAAATTGATCGTGTGAAGGTGAGATTTGTATCGGGAAATTGACGTAGTCTCTAATAGTTTCACCACCTCAACAAGCACGTGATGTGCACATAACTTATCGGGTCTTTAGAATCCCTCAACCCTATTCACCAGCTAATCTTCTAAATACGTTTCAAAAAAAATCCCATATCAAATACCCTATCTTTTCTAACACCCTGATCATCTCCTCTCCGACCTCCTCCACATCACCACCAACATCCACCACTAAACTTCACTTAACAACAACCCCTATTCTTATCTAGGAAGAAAAAGACGAATATATGAGTATTTTCAAATTATTTAATATTGAGAATGAAGGTTAAGCGCAAAAAACATGGTAGTGATGGCTGACAAAGACAAAAATCTGTTACCAAATAGTTCAAGTTTGATGCTCAATTGGCGATGGGTGATAACTGATAAGGAGAGAATTAAACTGAGATGGGAGCAAAAGATATCATCACCAAAAAATCATAAAAAATCAGTTAATAAAGTCGAGAAGATTAAAGTCCAGAAAAAGGAGTGAGTGAAGCTACTAAATCTGAAGGGATTTCCGAGATTGATCCAAAAAAAACCACACGCCAATATGATACAAATAGCCTAGAATTGTCATAGTATATGACAACTCTCTAACAATCCAGACCCTAAAGCATTTACCTCAGATTGTATTTTTACGTGAAACTAAGAATGACTACATTACTTTATTAAATATTGCTAAATTAATTAAATGGATTTAGTCCAAACTCTGGAGCATATAGATACTAAAGGTTTTGACAAAAAAAAAATATAGATACTAAAGGGGGACTTTCCCTTTTCCCTAGTAAAAGTTCTAAGGTGAATATAATAGTAGATTCTTGTACTCCCTCCGTCCATTTTTTTTTGTCCATTTTTTTGGTGCACAAGGATTAAAAAGAACATTTAATACTCTCCCTTTTTACACAAATGCCCTAATTAATATACATGAGATCATTTATTACGCTACCTTTTCTACTATTTAATTAGGGGTAATATTGAAAAAAGTAGAGAAAAATTGTCTTGGTAATGAAAAATGGACAAACAATATTGGACATCCTCTTTTAGAAAATGAGACAAATAAAAATGGACAGAGGGAGTAGTATTTAGATTCTCTACTAACTAGCTTTCTAAGTATCCTAACAATCAATCATAATTAAGAAAATTATATTTTATTATATTTATCTATAATTAATTTTTTTAATTCCTAAAATACTACACAATTTACATCTCACGTTACATTTTTTTAGCTTCTAATTTATTTTTTTATTTTTTTATCCAAATTAATAACAAACTCCCTCCAAAATGCTTCCTACTAAAATAAAACTCCTATTATAATCTTTTAATTGATTTACCAATCATAGATAATATATTTTCAAATCTTGTTGTTTATAATCTTAATAGCAATAATATAATTGGTTGTTAGGATAGTTAGTATAGAAAGCTAGTTAGGAGAGGATCCAAATCTATTGTGGTGAGGATTATATACACTGAAAAATTAGGAATCATAAGGGCATTAATAATTTTAATACTTTTGTTTATTATAGTACTTATGACAATTTAAAACCAGCATCCCTTAATAAAACTTGCCAGGCTAGTAATAAAACCTAAAATATTATAGGGGATTTTAATTGTATAAATATTTAAACAAACAAAATATGGGGAAATATTTACTATAAAAAATCAATACACAATTTTAATAAATTTAGGATTCGTTTGAAAGTGCTTATTTTAGAGTAAAAAGGTGTTTTTAGAATAAAATATGAAATTTGAAAAATTATTAAAAATAATTTTGAAATCTAATATTATTTTAAGTGTTATGTTCAAGAAGCATCAGTTTGGTGCTTCTCGTAAAAATGCTTTTCAGCATCAAAAAAGCTTTTAAAATGCTAAAAACACTTTTAAGTACTTTTCTAAAAAAACACCTCAAAATGAACACTTAAAAACTTCAATAAATGAAAGGAAATTAAAGCAAATCTGGATAGAATATAACATAAGTTTAATTGGGGTAACATTTACACTCAAGCATGGCTTGATGTGGTACCAGTGATAGGGTTTGACCACAACCTCTTGTACTACACCATGACAAACAAGTTATCAAAAATTAAAAGAAGATTTAAAAAATTTCTTGACTTTAGGAAATGATTGTTTAAATATTATTGAAAAAATTTGAAATGATTACAAAACAATTAGAAGAATCCCTAATCTAGTGATCAAATACAAACAATGTAGCCAAAAACTAAGAATTTTGAAAAAAAATGGTAATAACAAAGTTCAAATTGAAAAATTGATTACAAAATTGGAAATTATTGCGATACAAATGATCCAAAGCATAAATGGGAAAAATATAATATTACTATTAAAGACTTGAAATTTGAAAGAAAGAGAAAATTATTAAAAAGAAAGATCAAGGAATATCTAGTAAATAAATGAGATAAAAATATAAAATTTTACCACTCTGAAGAAATACATCGTTAATTTTCTATATATTTTACAAGTAAAAGTGATACATAATTAATAAATATAATAAAATTTTATAATATTAGATTAGTTTTATATAAATTTTTAGTAAGTTGTAAATTTAAGATAAATTTAACTTTTAATGCAAATATGATTAAAGTGTCTGATTGGGTAATAGTTTAAATAAATATTATTACCTATAAGTGAAATAAATCTAATTACTAAAAACAATCCGTTATTGTTTTCACTCAATTAAACAAAATAACTTCTACAATTCTTATAACTAATGTGAAGTTAGAATATATTCTATAAATATAAAGTATCCAAACTAAAATTTTACCCAAGTCTTTTAAAAAAAAATTCTTACAACTATGAACACTCTTCCTAATCTTATTAATCTTATAACCATCGGTGAACTGTTTGCCAGTGAACCCCTATGTTAAAAGTGAAAGGTCCCACTTTAGGTCACATCTATGAAAACAAGGGTTTCCTAGAAAAAATAGGTTTAGTCTTACTAGGCATTGGCCTCAAATGAAAATAAAATAAAAAAATGGGGATAATATTTATTTTTCACTTGTTTTTACTTTTTATGAACAAGTATGATAAATCAAAACATGCATCCTTTTAAGTATTCTTGCATCAATTTTACCAACAAAAACACTCTAAATCAATTAATTAGCCAAGAATGACTAATCATAACATATAATCTTTTTCCCACTTGTATATTAAATACCAAAACCATTGCCACACAATAATGACAAACTCAAAACTAGTCCCTCATTCAAAAATACAAATCAAACTATCTTTATCTTAACCAAACATTCATCATAAAATCATCCAAACTCACAAAACATTTACCCCGTAATCATAGTTCCCGCACCTTGATCCGTAAGAATCTCAAGAAGCAACGAATGTTCCAACCGTCCATCAATAATACTAGCCGTTCTCACCCCTTGCGCCAACGACCTAACACAACAATTCACTTTCGGTATCATTCCACCCGCTATAATCCCATTCTCCATCATTTTCTTCACTCCTTTTATATCAATCTCCTTAACTAAACTCCCCGGATCCTCTCTATCCTCCAATATCCCCGCCACATCCGTTAACAATATCAACTTCTCCGCCCCTAACGCCGCCGCCAACTCCCCCGCCGCCGTATCCGCATTAATATTATACGATTGCCCCGTAACGTCCGCCGCCACCGACGCAATAACCGGAATATGATAATTATCAATCAACGGTCGTAACACCGTGGGGTCCACATTCGCGATATCTCCTACGAATCCTAATTGTGCGGAATTCGGACTAGGACGCGCCATTAATAGCCGTCCATCGAGACCCGATAGCCCGACAGCTGTCGCGCCAGCGGAGTTAATTAATGATACAAGATGTTTATTCACTTTGCCGATTAAAACCATAGAAACTATTTCCATAGTTGACGCATCCGTGACACGTAGACCGTTTAAAAAATTAGGTTTAAGACCTAATTTACCCAGCCATTGGTTAATTTCGGGCCCACCACCGTGGACGAATACTATACGTAACCCGACACATGATAAAAGGACTAGATCTGCAATTACGGAAGCTTGGAGGGCTTCGGATTTCATGGCGGCTCCACCGTATTTTACTACGATTGTTTTACCACGGAATTTTTGGATGAAAGGTAATGCTTCGGATAGGATTTTGACACGTGTTTGTGCATTTGAATAGGTTGTTTCGGGTGGTGTAACTGTAACTGAAGTAGCTGAAATTGCTTTATAGGTCCTTATAGTTTGGTTCTTGGTGGAAATTGATCTTGTGAAGGTGAGATTTGTATCGGGGAATTTCGAAGGTTTCATGAAAGGGGTAGGGATGATTTTAGCAGCCAACATATTGATCTGAAATTAAGAAAAATCAAAATGAAATAAGTTATTTTCACAAACACCTGGTGCAAAGTTTGTAATGAAGTATCATTGTTAAATGAGTTTTTTATATCCAAAATTATATGATTCTCATCTCAATTGTGTTATATAGTTTCTCTGATATTTATCAAGTACGATCCGATTCATTACATATAAAAGGGATACTAATATATGCAGAGATTAAACAAAACATGAAAAATATAATCGATGTAAAAAGAACACAGAAAAAAAGTGAGAATTCTGAAATTGTGAAAATCGAAAGAGAAGGTAAAAATATACCTGTATTTTGTTTGTTGGCTGAGCTCTAATATCTCGACTTGAAGCTACTATTTTCAGACAATAAGGAGGTGGCGGCGGTGCTGTAAGCTTTCCAGGTGGTGAGGGAGGGGTTACTTGATTAATTGCCGCGACTATTATTATATCATATAAAATGTTTCTTTATTATTTCAAAAATAAAATACTCTATTATTTCTGCATTTATTTTTGTCGGATTTTTTTTATTTTTGGACGGATTTTTGTCGGAATTTGAAACTAATGTTTCTTTAGTGTGCAAAGGTGTGAGAATTTTTTTTTTTCCAATTAAAGGTGTGAATAAATTCTCTACAAAACTAGGAAGAAAAAAACCGTTCGAAATTGTTTTTTAAAATAATCATTTGAAATGAACTTAGATTCAAAAAATACTTTAAACTCTAAAAACTATGTCCGAAATACTTAAACTTCATTTTAGACTAAGAGGGTGTTTGTTTGCACTTAATGAGATCTTGATCTGATTCATTAAGACACTGGGTTAATAAGACTGTTTGTTTTTCCTAACCAATTAAGATCTGAATGCCTCTTAACTGGTCTGTTTCATTAAGATTTCAAACTAAGTCTGAATCATTCAGACACTGTCTCTTAAAAGAATAAGTCCTATTAAGTTGTTCATTCAGCATTCAGCACTTATTACTTAAAAAAAAACGACACCTAAGATGGATTATTGGTAAAGGTTATACAAATGTTTCTATTGAAACAGACTCGAGGGAGCCTATGCGCTAGTGAAGGGCGGTGGGACCTCAAGTAGTCGGTGTGAGGTTATTGCAGGAGAATGTTGGGAAATATTGCGAGATGATCCCAATGCTTAATTTTATATATTGTGAAGCTAATTTTTGTGTATACCGTATCACCCATTTAATCTTAATATTATACAGTAAACCAAAAACTAAACATCAAATGTTTTTCATAATACTCAACATTTCTCTACTCGACGACACTACTAGATATCAAAATTACTATAAGTGCTTATAAAGAGCAATCGTGTCAAGGGAGACACCGGTTATATCTAATTTCTACACAAACAAAAAAATATTCCAGGTTGCAAGATACTTAGTTACGTCTGCGTAGCAAGGAAGCGTTTCATTGGTAAATATTTAATTTTTTCCAATTTCATTTTTCGGGAATTTTAAGTATTGAGTAACATGTACATAGACTAACATTCAACCCTATTGAGATCGATAGTTAGTCTAGTGGTCAGGCTACTTCGCAGAGACCGAGAGATCTTGGGATCGAATTTCATTCGAGTTAAAATAACTTCGAGTCCAAAGTGGCTCTCCAATATATTAAAAAAATAAACATTCAACCCTAGTAGGTATTAATTTAATTCAACTTTTAAATTTTAACGCCAGTTTTGAGGAAATCTTGGACGTTATGGTTTCACAAATTTTGTTTTATTTATACAAGTATAATGTTTCACTTATAATGTTATAAAAAAATATTAGAAAAAATATATTTATAACAAACACATAAATTTGGAAAAAAATATATATAACAAACACAAAAATAAAATTGCAACCAATTATTCATTACTACAAAAAATCTAGTTACAGTAATAAATTAAATAAATTACACCAGGTAATACTCTCACAAGAGCCTACCCGTTTATTCACCTTACAAGTTCACCAAAATTATATAACACATATGAAATTTAAAGGTACATAAGCTCTTTGATTCACTATCATTTAAATGGTTGTGACACCATCTAAGAAAATTTAAAGTAAGCCTATGATAACCTAAGAAAGCATCATAGAAGCCAAAAGCAAAATTACACTTGACATTCCACTCCATGCCATCTTTCCACCATCATTACCAGGTACCGCTGTATGAAGATAACAACAATTATATCAATTATATATATGACATCTTATTGATAATAAAAAAAACTAAGAGAAGTTACATAATTTAATTTAAAAGAATAATAATTTGTACAATAATACACACGTGTTGAGGTGAATTAGTACAAAATTGAACATGCAACTAGGGTTGAGCAGAATAGTGGTAAATGGTAAACCGACCTATTAGGGTAATAAAAACCGACCTAAAACAGGGTAAAAATTACCCTAGCCCATTTTATAACATACCTTACCCTTCAATTTTGGGCATGTTAATTTTTTTACCACGGGTTTACCTTCTATACATTACCACACGGGTTGGACCCGTCCAACCCGTATACTGTTCATTTAATATATATATATATATATATGTGTGTGTGTGTATATGGTCAAGACCTGGCCATTTGACACATTTGGCTACTTTGTTCACCGAAATCTTATCCTCGTCTCTTCTTTGAATTTTACCTAATATGTACTTTATTTTGAAGAACAAAAATTCTTTTAATTGGATAGTAGCATTTAAACTTTATTTGGTTTTATTTTTTTTATTGTGATTAAATTATGAATTTTACCAAGGGTAAAACCCGGGTAACCCGTGGTAATTTTTATTTTACCATTAACACGGGTTTACCCTCCAACATTTACCACTTTCCAATATTACCCTACCCTTACCCTAGACCCTAACCCGGGTAAACCCGACCCGTGCTCACCCCTACATGCAACTGTTAAAACTTAAAAATATAAA
This sequence comes from Nemophila menziesii, assembly GCA_029959085.1. Lineage (NCBI taxonomy): Eukaryota > Viridiplantae > Streptophyta > Magnoliopsida > Boraginales > Hydrophyllaceae > Nemophila > Nemophila menziesii. The sequence goes on from JARWIR010000109.1 coordinate 365,798, forward strand.
ATAAGTGAAGTCAATGAAGTCAATAGTCAACACGCAACTTAGATACTCCAAAATAAAGTGGAGTACCATCTAAATTTTTTTCACCTACCAAAATGTAAGATGTGTAGCAAAATCAGATGAGGAAAAAAAAAACTTAAACCTATAATTCTTAACTAAATTACAAATTTGAGATATTAAATTATTTATTTATTATCTTGAATAATAATCAAAACTGTTGCAAACAGAATAAATATTTAATTACCTGGAGGAGGAGGTGGCATAGATGAGAAACTTGGACCAGGAGCTGGACCAGTAACTACACAACACAAAAATTCATATGTTAACAAGAGATTTTGTAAAAAAAGATTGATTATAACTAAATTAGGAAATAATGAATATTTAACCATAAATTATGTAATTTTAATAAGTAAAAATTTATCAAGATTGAATAATAATTATAGACTTTTTTTAAAAATAATTTTTCATATTGAAATAAATTATAGATCAATAATCTAGAGTATTCTGCCGAGACTTAAAAATCTTAAGATCGAATTAAATTATTTTTTTAAAAACAACTTAAAAAAGAAGTAGTAACCTATAGTTTTGTAAGATATGATTTATATAAGTCTAAACTTTGATCCAGATTCCTAATATCAACTAATGATTGAATGAAGTGTTTAAAAAATTTATGAACATATACTTTAAGCTATACATTAGTTAAGGTGAAAGAGATTTGAAGCCATGATCCCTTAACTTTTAGAAAATGTTTCTAACATTATTGCGTAGGAACTAAGAAGAGATTACAAATATACATACCATTGCAAGCACTTAGATCACCGGAGATATTACAGAATTGAGGAAGACGAAGAATTTGAGTAATATTGACACCAATAGTACTCAAAATACCAGACTCGTAAAGATCACATAAACAATCAAGTTCATTAGTTATTACTTCTCGTAATGGATCACAGCAAGTATTAGGTGGGGTTGTAGAGTTCAAATAATCCGAACATGCTATAAGCTTTGAAGCACATGTTGACATAGTTTGAGCTTCTGCCACCGTAATGATCATCATGGCCGCCACTAGCGCCACCATTGTTAAGGCGGATCTGTTGTTGGAGATGGATATCATCTTTGATGTGTTGATAGAATATTGTTTTTTGGTTGATTGGTTGTTTTTTCTCTATATTCTAGGATTAAGAGAAGTTTGTGATTGTTTGGGTAGTACTTTCGTGAATTTATAAGTAGTCTTAAGCCAAATTATGACGCAATTGGCATGTGGCTTACGTAGTTGTTTTCGTGAGTTTGAATTTTATTTTATTATTAAATTTAAAATACTTGTAGGAGTCCGTATAGGGATGTAATTTTCTGCCTTAATAGGAATTATTGCAAATTTGGTGTCATTTTCTTTTTGTTACGTGGGTGGTCCAGACCAACATCCTACTAATCTTACGGAAGTTAGGTACGTCTCTACACACCTAATTCCAGGCAAGTCAGATCTAGGTTACCTATGTTCTGGAAGAAGATTCAGACTCTAAACCCCGTAGATGACAAATAGGATCCTAGCCAGTTGAGAAACCACCAACTGTCTAAATTTGGTGTTTTTGGTCTTCCGTAAATACATCAATGAGAACACGTGATGGTGAGATTAGACCCGAAGCCCATTTTTTTTTTCATTTCGCATCAAAATATAGGAGATGATGGTCGGTGGTCAACAACAACCTTTTGTTGGATTTTGGGAGACCCAATCTGATTTTTTGTGTGTTTTTAAAATTGTGTATTACAGATCTTTTCTAGTTTATTAGTTTCTAACTATAATGAGATTTGTAAATTTTCTCTTTAGATAACAAAAAAATTAAAATAACTTATGGTATGGATATATATGTTATATATATATGCTATTGTGAAGTGTATCAAAGATGTGACAAAGTATTTGACCCCTCTATGGACCTCGAGTGGAATGACAGATACGTGGACGCATCTAAACCGTTGATCTTGCGCATGCCCAATGCTCCGGACTAAATCTAAGGGTTGTCTTATATAAATAGCTTCTTTTGTTGGCTGGGCAGCTTTACTTCATTCTCTACCTAATCGAAGCTCTCTCTCGTCTCTCTTTCTCAAAACCCTAATTCTCTGAAACCTTTGTTTTCAGACTTAAGCATTCAAATCTTGTTAAATTAGCCATTCATAGTGTAAAACTCTTGTAATACGTGATAATCACCTTGATTTATCATTAGATAGCCTTCTACGTAGTTGGTAGGTTAGAGATTTCTGAATTTGAAGGTGTAAGTTGGTTTAATGCAGTGCATGTAGACAGATTGGTATTGTAACTTGTAATCTGAGATTTCTACTGAAAGAACTACTCTCATTGGAGCTCAACGTGGAAGTAGATCATTTTCAGTTGAACCACGATAAGTTTTCTAGTGTTTCTTACACCCCACTTTTATTTTTATCTGTTCTTGAATGCAAAATGATTTTTCAAACCTAAAACTATAAGTTTATAGAACATATGAGTTTAAGACCCACCAAAATAGAGTAGGGTCACATTATGTATTTATTTTAGTATATTTCAAGTAATATATTATCTATTCGTATCATTATTGTTGCTATTATAATAATGATACAAATTATCACTAGCACAAAGACTATCATTCACTAAATTCTATATATCAACAATTTATTAAAAAAATTTAAACATGATTAATAGAATCTCGTGATATTATTAGATGATCCAAAATCAAAATATGTAAAAAAGAAAAAACCATTAATGTTATTTTGAAGATCTATCGGATTCAAAGATAAAGATCCGAGGTCTCTTTATTTTTTTTATTAAATTTAACAATACATAACAAAGACTTTACAAATCTAGTAGAAACAAACCAGTTCGGTTAGCTCAATTGACCAAAACCTTGCTATTTCTTCAACATTTAAAGGGGAGGTACAAAGTTCGAATCAATTAAATCTAATAGAAACAACTAGTATCATGTAAAATAAATAATAAATAATCAAAGTGATGTATATAAATTTTAGTTAGTTTATTTTAAAGACGTGAATATATAACGGTTCTAGTACTTCCTCCGTCAAAAAATAATGTTCACTTAATCTTTTGCACGAATTAAGAAACCTAATAATTACATATACCATCACAAATTTATCTCTCATAAAGTGTATTGATATTTTAATATGCATTGGAAATATAATTTTAATTTCTTAACAAAAATAATAATGAAACAAAATGAAAAAAATATTTTGATATTTTAACTGAATAATATTTGTAGGATAATTTAGTAAGTTGGTTATCAAATGTATTGATTTTAAGGTTCTATTTTCTTAATTTATCTTTAAATTAGATCTTATATTAATTTAAAGAATTAATTTAAAGACTTCGCTGATCATAGCGTAATCTTAATGCATTAAATCTGTTAAATGTAATCAGTCACGGGCATCGATGTATTATTTTTTGTCAATAATTGGCAATAATCTAGTAATTAACAACCATGCGATGCTATATTGGCTAATGCATATACAATTAGTTTTGCTTTAAATAATGTGAACGTAGTACTTCATCTTTTACTATCTTTTTCTCTCTTTAGGTAATATATTAGTCAATTTTCTAGATAATGTGTTTCCAAAATTTAAGTTATAGGAGTAATAGTGTTGACACCATGAAACTCATTATATATCAAACTTTGACGCCCTTGGGTATTAAAATGCATCTTAGAGAAAAACAGATACCCACCAAAAGAATTAGTCAAACGTACAATTTTTTTCTTTTGTTCGAATCAAACGTACGATATTTGAAATGTTAATATATTGACCAAGGCATGCTTTGGGGGAAAAAATTTAAATCAACTTTCTATTTTAACGCGTTAGTAGATTTATCTATCTAGAAGGATTTTTATTTTTTTGAACAAGCTATCAAGAAGGATTTAGAATTACTCTTTTAACATTCATGAAAAAAAAAAACAAGTTCGTCAGGAGTTACAATTTATATAGAGATTAATTTCTTATGGTTGTGTGAGATATATTCATTAAATATAAGTAATGATAGATATCAATTATAAAGTAATCTTTCTAATATTACTATCTTGTATGGTCTAACCAGGTAAGAGAAAAAGAAACAATATAATTAGACCATCCAGAATACACCTCAGGAATGATATTTGGATGATTACTTTTTGAACATCATTACTCATCGAATATATATTAACAAGATTATAAATAAAAATGCCAATTTTTATTTTATGAAAGTAGTGTATATCAAGAATATGCTTTAACAAAGGTGGACATACTACGACAAAGGTGGACAAGCTACGTCGTAAACTTCCTCGTAAACTTCCTTGACATTGAACAAGTAATACACCATAAATCTCAAAAAAGATGGACAAGTACAAGACTACAATTATTCACGATCGATAGGAATTATATATACAATATCATATCAAAATATGGGAATAAATTTGGATCTACTATCTTCAATTTTCAACTATGCGTGAAAAGATAATGTCCAATTCATAATAGGGTAAAGCCCTCGTCTGGCCCTCTAACTATTTCCAAAGTGCGCGGTCCGCCCCTGATCTTCATTTTTACCCTTTTACGCCCCATATCTTCACCTTTTGTGACACCGTTAGCCTTTTTTCCATTTTTATGTCAGTTGACCGTTAGTCAACGCCACATGGCGCCACGTCACTGCCACTTCAGCGCCAACTCAGCTCCAGCCGTCTTCGTCATCGTCAGCTTCATCTCTAATTTTAGAAAGAAAAAAACTTTGAAGGTTTGAAGGTTTGAAGCATTCAAACCTTCAACAATGGAGGAAAAATCTGAAAAACTCTACAATCAAACATCTCGGTTAATAATATATTAGCCTCTTCCCACCGACCAAAATTACACAAACCTTGGATCAATGAACAATTAAATCAGACTTAAAATGACCACACGTTCAATTAAGATTGTTTCCTTATGTCAATCTGTGCTAACAAATTTTCTCCAATTCAATAAAAAGGCTTCGTCAAATATATTGACTTAAGGAAGAAGCAGGTTACACAATGAAAGCCCAAGACCAAATAAACCTCCAACTGCACCTCCTCCTTAACTGTAAAACCAGTGGGGCCACAAGAACTATATTTCAATTCTCTGTTTAATTCACTATTTTTGCAATAACGGCGTCGTTCAGCAACAACTTCAATCATTCCATCTTCACTCAGTCACTAGATAAAATTGGCGTTGAGATTAGTGTTGCTAAAAAGCAAAGGGTGTTCCTCTTCTTAAAGGCTTGGAAGATGGGTCCACGCTAATTGTTAGAAGCCTTTTATATTTGAGGAAGCCTTTTATATTGTGTAATCTGCTTCTTCCTTAAGTCAATATATTTGCTTAGTCAATCTGCTTCTAATCAATTTCTTCAATTCAATAAAAGGCTTCAAAATCATTTTAACGCGGTGGCAGCTGGTGGTGGTATTGAAGACAATAATTTACCCTCCATTGTTAGAAGTTAAATATTGAAGCATACGAAGTACTTGCCTCGGACTTACTTTTAGGAGTTGAAAATTCCTTACTTCCGCTATGAATAGGGCTTCTCGGATCTGAAATGAAGCCTGGAGTAGCTGGGGAGTCTGGAATACCAATTTCCGGTGAAAATCGGAACGACAGTCTTCAAGGGTGAAAGCTGGTGGTGGTGGCATATCGGAATTGGAGAAATTTTCACGCCATAGAGCTAATACAGCGGCGGCTTGATGGGGTTGAGAATTTACCTCCACTTCTTCTAGACGAAACTGGGGTAGTTAAATCTTGGAAGAACAGTGATTGTCTACCAAATCTCGGGGTTCTATGCTCTATTGTGCTCATCCCTACTGGGTTGACATGGTGGTCAAGGAATGGATACTGATGAGGGGAATGTTAAAATCCAGCACGAAATGGAAAAGAGGAAGAAAACCTTTTCTTTGAACGCCATAAGTTGATGCACAGTGTTTGTAATTAATTTCTGTTTGAAATGTGAAATGGTTTGTGTGTATGATGGTGGTTTTGCTTTTAACAGATTGGGAAATTGAAGCCCAAAGAGCTAATGAACTCACTGGTGGTGCTCTAATGGTGGTCGACGGCCAAAAAATTGATCAAGCAGAGGAAAACAAAGGAGATTTCATATGTTGATCGTAGGTTTTTATGTAATTTCCTTTTAATTAGAGATGTATATTGGTGTCGCCTAGGGTGTGATAAAAATAAGATCAATTTAAGTATGGAAAACTATGCACTCTCACCCTAGACAGGCACAGTACTGCAAGTATTACAGGACGTACGCAAGTTTTAATGATAAGTAGAGTTCGTTCTCAGGGACTTAAGTGTGTTAAACGCGTAGGAACAGATAACGAGTAAAAGTAAATAACTAGAAAACAGAAAATTAAATATTTGGTTTTTCGAATTTATAAATTAAAACTAAGTAAAACTAAGAAAATAAAGACAATAAAGTAAAAGATTAAGAATATGAGATGAGAAGTATAGCTTAGGTTTTGCTAGTATGCACTAATCCTTCTAATTCTATCTATAGATCTAGTTCATAAGGGAGAATATTAGCTCTTGGTAATACTTAGTCAGGATTCTAAATTCCACTACCTTAGACCTTGAGAGCGACTAAGGGGGCTACGTCACAACCAAGAAGTGATTTAAAATAGGGTTATCAAACGCCACTAAGGCCCTAAGCAAATACTGCAAGTCTTGGTGATACGGTGATTAAAACAAACCTTAATGACTATCTAGTTAGAAGTATGTTTTGTCAGAACTGCTATCGACACTAGACATTATGTGGTGGTTCAATAGTTAAACACCCTGTCAAGGAGACCATCTAACTACTCTTAAAACAATCCTAAAGTGATCAGTTCTAGGAAATACATTAAATCAAAACACATAAGCAAATATAAAGTAAGAAGCTAATATCAGATTAAAACATATAATTCCCAAAGAAACTTAGATAGAAGAATTAGAATTCATAGATTATACATATGCAAAACCCAAGCTATGGGAAGTTTAGTTCATACCTGAAGGAAATAAACTAAAAGAAATAATAAAAGACATCATCTTGCTCTCTACAATAAACTGGAAGAATAAAACCTTAAGAGCTAATTACTATGAGGCAAGGATCATTTACAAGTGATATAAGGGTGTATTTATAGGTGTTTAGAAGACCTAGTTCGTTTTCTTGAGGAATTGTTAAGGTAATGGACTTCTAGCCCAACTCAAATTCGTATGGAAATAAAGATAAACACTGCTGCGTTGTTTTGGTCATAACTTCTTTATTATTGGTCCGTTTTTGCTCCACAAGATACCAAAAGAATCGCAACAGAATTATCTAGGCCCTTTAGGAGTAATCTACCAAATTCGGCCTCTTTATTAGGTAAAAACGCCTATCTTTGCAGAATCCCAGATTTAGGCAGCTTTTCCTTTTCCATCTTTTTAGCAATTCTTTCCTTATCTCCAATTACCATGCATATCTCCTTCCATAAGTTGTTGTCTTTGACTTGGACTCTAATTAAGCTCCATAATTATCTTTAAAGCTACACACTAAATAAACAATTAAACCCAATATGCTCTAAAAACAATAATTCTACAAATCAAGACACAGAATAGGAAAGTGCACTAAAACTCAAGAAAATCGACATTATTGACTCCTAAAACACTAAAAATGATGTCTCATCTTAACATAAATCTATCACAAATGAGGAGACATCATATATCATAGTGGGGGAGATGGGATTTCATTAATTTCTGTTAAGGTCACAGGGCTTTAGTTTTTTATCTTTAGTGAAATTCAAATAAAATCAATTTGTGATGCACCTGCTCCATCACTATTGTCCATTCAATTTCTAGATTTCTTCTACTAAACTTTCAATTTGATGGGGATTATTTGTGTATTGGTTAGCTATGTAAAAGAGGCGAAGTTAAGAAGAGAAGAGATTTTTGGTTTTTATTTTCCTCCATTGTTGAAGGTTTGAAGCATTCAAACCTTCAAAGGTGTATTTTTTTTAAAGTTAGGGACGATGATGACGAAGGCGGTTGGTGGTGAGTTGGCGCGCTGAGGTGGCAGTGACATGGCGCCATGTGGCGTTGACTAACGGTAAACTGACAGAAAAATGAAAAAAAGGCTAACGGTGTCACAAAAGGTGATGATAAGGGGCGTAAAAGGGTAAAATGAAGATCATGGACGGCCCGTGCACTTTAGGCATAGTTAGAGGGCCAGACGAGGGCTTTACCCTTCATAATAATGAAAATAAAGTGGACCCTAATAATTTTTCAAAAATAAACGTGATTCGATTTTGACACTATCCACCATGAATATATAGTATTTCCATCATATTTCGTCAAAAATATAGAAAGAATATAATTAATCAGACATAGATACGTACATAAATTTTGAACTCATGGTGGACGCTAGCACCATTTTGAAACCGTAATTTTTATCAACGAACTTTCAAATCTTCACCTACGAATATAGCTGAGTACAAACTTCACCATGAAGCTTTTAACACAAATCTGGTGTAAGTTTGATTCACCATGGTTGAAGATTTAAACAATGCTCAAAGAAAACTCAATCCTCAAACCTTCTTCTTCCCTTAGCACTGCCATGGCGGGAAAACTCAAAAATATACTTGGAAAACCATCAAGCTTTGAACTGACCTATTGTCATGGCTCTTGAACTCACCGCATCTCCTAGACTACTACGAAAGAGGATCTTGTCATTTATGGCAGATCTCACCATTACCTTGAAACTCGTCATTTAACCGTTGCGATGCCGCCAGCCCGCCGTGAATTTCATGTGCGTTGGGGTGGAAAGAGGAGAGAGGGGAGAGAGTGTTTTGGGGTATACAATTTATGTGTGTAATTTAGTATACATAGTAGGTTAAAAAAATATATGAAGATATAATGAATAGTGAAAAATAGATTTATAAATGATTTTTAGAAAATTAGGTGAGATATTTATATACTAAAAGAAACAAGGAGTAGGGGATTTAAAGATATGTTGGATAAAAATCTTGAAAATTATTTAATTCATCAAAATAATTTATTATCATAAAAAATATTAATTTTTTAATATTCTTGTGAGATATATTTACTGAATATATATAGACAAAATTATAATATATTATTATACCAGTTACAATATACTGTTTAAATATTTTATTCATTAACATTTTTTTTTGTTTTGGGAAACTATTCTTATACCATAATGTGTATTTTTTTAATTTTTTTTTTACAAACATCAGTTTATATAAATGGTCACGGATAAGGAATCCTTCCTTTCTGGCCTCCTATAACCGTTCTTGTCCTCTATTATCTTCTGTCGAGTATTGTTTTTAGCTAATATCAAATCAAATGTAGTAAATAGCTAATAGATCTGTTAGACTCTTTATCGAGTTTTTTTTATTTGTGACCTATTTTTAAAAAATAATTGTACAAAAAACTTATTCGAAAAAGTAATTGCAAAACTAACCTATAGGCGCTCCTCCAAGGAGCGCCTCTATCTGTTACTCAGCCCATTAACTTTTTAGCCCATTAATTAACTTAAGTATTAGGCGCTCCTTTGAGGAGCGCCTTCACTTGTAACAGAAAATGCCTGGCCAACGATCTTTAGTCTTCATTTTCGCACAAGCTACGAACGAGATTCCTTTAGGCATAGAATTGCCGAAACCTTTTGTAGGATTTCTTATTAAAATGTGATGACATCAGGATGGGCAAGTTTTAGCAGAGTTTAATGATCACATGCAAATAGAAGATGTAAATTGTGGAGTTAATTCTATGCCTAATTGATAAGGCATCTCCTTCGTATTATTAAAATACTCAGTACACAACTCCTGCAAATATAAAGGCTGAAGATCGTTGGTCAGCCATTTCCTGTTATAAGTAAAGGTGCTTTTCAGAAAAGCGCCTCACACTTTAAGTTAATAAATGGACTATTAAGTTAATGGGCTGTTAATGGGCTGAGTAAATGATAAAGGCGCTCCTCGGAAGAGCGCCTTCATGTTAGTTTTGTAATTATTTTTTCATATAAGTTTTTTGTATAATTATTTTTTAAAAATAGATCACAAATAAAAAAAACTCCTCTTTATCTCCCGTGACTATTGACGAATCCGACTTTGGTCATGACAAATGATTTTGATACCATGTTATGATGTTAACCTATAACATCTTTTTTTTTTTTTTTTTGGACACTAACCTATAACATCTATTACATATAAATATTTGAGAAATAACTTGCTATATCTTTTTTATAGACGCTGGTTGTTTTCTTTTGGTTCCTCATGTCGTAATCATTGAACAAAGATATTAGAAGTCGAGACAATTGAAATATTTGAGAAGTTTCGACCAAGAACAATATTTGAAAAGGTCCAGGGTCTTGCGGTAAGACTTTTCCATCTGAAAAATCAGCAAATTAATTAAAACACTTTTAATTATTTACTAGGTAACAATGACTTTTTGAAATGGAAACACAAGAAAAAACGATCAAGAATGTGTAAACGTGTGTGGACTAGCTAGAAAAATGATCAAGAATGAAAGGTATTATTAATACACGCTTTGTTTGATTGTAAGCATTAGTAGTTTGATTTTTTCCCCAAAAGTTTCAAACATTATCGTATCTGGCATTAAATATGCTTGCAATTTTATGGGGTAATTATATATAAAAGCTCAGCGGAGCCAGGAATTGTTGTTCGAGGAGGCCAAGAAGGTTCAGAGGAAGCGCACTAGAAATTTTTCTTTAACTTTTTTTTTACGTTAGATCTATATTTTATGCAAAAATTGCAAAAGAAGTCTTTATCTGGTAAAAGATTACACTATAGATCTCTATATTATGTAAAAATTGCATTATAAGCCTTCATATAATTTGTTTTTAATTATTTATCCAATGATATATAAAATAAAATTTATTTTACTATTAAAAAATTAAAATATCTCTCTATATATATAATAATTATATGTTTAATAAATATATTTAAAAAAATTTAGTTGAGTAAAATGAATATTTTAAAAATTTAGAAGAAACCAAATATAATATATATATATATATATATATATATATATATATATATATTTTATAAAGGATGTTTTTTTTTAAACTATACGAACCCAACAAATATATCAACCCCTAGTCCAGAATCTCCAGCTTCCTTATTACTCACTCCGTCCCAGAAATAATGTCCATTTACTAAAAGTAGTGTCCGAAAAATATCGTCCACTTAAGATATCAAGATATTTTTTCCGACTTTTTCTATTATTACCCTAATTAAAAAATTAAAATTTAAGTTTCAATGCATATATAAAATATCAAGATACTTTATGAGGGTTAATTTTGTAATGGTACATGCATTTAATAAATTTCTTAATCTGTTTGAAAAACTAAGGTGTCGTTTGTTTTTTTAAGTAATAAGTGCTGAATGCTGAATGAACAGCTGAATAGAACTGAATCTGTTAAGAGGCAGTGTCTGAATGATTCAGACTTAGGGGATGTTTGTTTGCACTTAATGAGCTCTTAATCTGGTTCATTAAGTCACTGAATCAATAAGACTGTTTGTTTTTCTGACCAATTCAGATTTGAATACCTCTTAACTGGTCTATTTCATTAAGATTTAAAACGAAGTCTGATTCATTCAGACATTGCCTCTTAACAGAATAAGTCATATTCAGCTGTTATTCAGCATTAAGTACTTATCACTTAAAAAAATCAAACGACACCTTAGTTTGAAATCTTAATGAAACAGACCTATTAAGAGGCATTCAGATCTGAAAAGGCCAGGAAAAACAAACAGTCTGATTGATCCAGTGTCTTAATAAACCAGATTAAGATCTCATTAAGCGCAAACAAACACCCCCTAAGTAAACATTATTTTTAGCACGGAGGAACTATTTCAATAAGTGTACATCCTTTATGTATGTTATAACTCTCATACTCACCTTATATTTTAAATTCAAATCTTGAACAGTTCCTTCTTTCGAGCCAAATATAACCTCTTATTTGATTCCATGTCCATTCATTCTGCATCTAATTTTTTACCCATGCGAACCAATTTACTAAGTTTCTCTCCAACAGAAACTCGCAGCACCCATGGAAATGAGAACCCATTTCATTTTACTCTTCATGTGCCAAAATCTAAACTTCCTTTACCCTTCACTTATGGCTATGGCCCAAAAGGCCCAATAAATCCCCCAACCCATTTGCTTCCATACTTCTTCCTTATTGACACGAATGAATGTAAAACTTGAGAAACTGCCTTTTATCGATCTCCCCAAAACTAATAAATCCCCAAACATAGTTAACCTTTTCATAACTCTCACCAAATAATTTTCAATCCTATTCATTCCTACATGTCCCTTTGCAGGTTTACAACTCAAGGTACCATACAAATGGCCTCCATACTCGTTGCCATCCCTCGCTAGCCCCACCGAAGATAAAATCCATTTCTAATAGTCTTTCTCCCAAATCTCGCACACCCTTACCTCTTTCCCAATTAAAGTTATACAATAGCCATCCCCAATCTTAAAGTTCCATAATTATCAGGTTGAAATCGTTTAAGACAAAATAGAACAACCGACCCAAATCAAGTAACATATATACAAATAAGGAGATAATTTGAATATTGATGTCTCCTCATTTGTGATAGATTTATGTTAAGATGAGACATCATTTTTAGTGTTTTAGAAGTCAATAATGTCGATTTTCTTGAGTTTTAGTGCACTTTCCTATTTTGTGTCTTGATTTGTAGAAATAATGTTTTTAGAGCATATTGGGTTTAATTGTTTATTTAGTGTGTAGCTTTAAAGATAATTATGGAGATTAATTATAGTCCAAGTCAAAGACAACAACTTATGGAAGGAGATATGCATGGTAATTGGAGATAAGGAAAGAATTGCTAAAAAGATGGAAAAGGAAAAACTGCCTAAATCTGAGATTCTGCAAAGATAGGCGTTTTTACCTAATAAAGAGGCCGAATTTGGTATATTAGTCCTAAAAGGAGTAGATAATTCTGTTGCGATTCTTTTGGTATCTTGTGGAGCAAAATCGGACCAATAATAAAGAAGTTATGACCAAAACAACGCAGCAGTGTTTATCTTTATTTCCATACGAATTTGAGTTGGGCTAGAAGTCCATTACCTTAACTCTTCCTCAAGAAAACGAATTAGGTCTTCTTAAAACCTATAAATACACCCTTATATCACTTGTAAATTATCCTTGCCTCATAGTAATTAGTTCTTAAGGTTTTATTCTTCCAGTTTATTGTAGAGAGCAAGATGATGTCTTTTATTATTTCTTTTAGTTTATTTCCTTCAGGTATGAACTAAACTTCCCATAGCTTGGGTTTTGCATATGTATAATCTATGAATTCTAATTCTTCTATCTAAGTTTCTTTGGGAATTATATGTTTTAATCTGATATTAGCTTCTTACTTTATATTTGCTTATGTGTTTTGATTTATTGTCTTTCCTAGAATTGATCACTTTAGGATTGTTTTAAGAGTAGTTAGATGGTCTCCTTGACAGGGTGTTTAACTATTGAACCACCACATAATGTCTAGTGTCGATAGCAGTTCTGACAAAACATACTTCTAACTAGATAGTCATTAAGGTTTGTTTTAACCACAGTATCACCAAGACTTGCAGTATTTGCTTAGGGCCTTAGTGGCGTTTGATAACCCTATTTTAAATCACTTCTTGGTTGTGACGTAGCCCCCTTAGTCGCTCTCAAGGTCTAAGGTAGTGGAATTTAGAATCCTGACTAAGTATTACCAAGAGCTAATATTCTCCCTTATGAACTAGATCTATAGATAGAATTAGAAGGATTAGTGCATACTAGCAAAACCTAAGCTATACTTCTCATCTCATATTCTTAATCTTTTACTTTATTGTCTTTATTTTCCTAGTTTAAATTCTTATTTTCAAAAACCAAATATTTAATTTTCTGTTTTCTAGTTATTTACTTTTACTCGTTATCTGTTCCTACGCGTTTAACACACTTAAGTCCCTGAGAACGAACTCTACTTATCATTAAAACTTGCATACGTCCTGTAATACTTGCAGTACTGTGCCTGTCTAGGGTGAGAGTGCATAGTTTTCCATACTTAATTTGATCTTATTTTTATCACACCCTAGGCGAAACCAAATATCCACTAGAAATACCATATAAGAACGTTTATTAGGAACTATATTTGTATACTTATACACGCAAATATAAACCTTCCCGTCGTCCCTAGTTTATACAATTCGAACATGAACAAAACATTATAAACTAACTAAAAAATGAACACACATTACCACTATTTAAACTTATGCATTGTTTGGATTCATTTTTTTAAAGGAAAGGAAATGAAATGATAGGGATAAATTTTCCTTTCCTTTGTTTGAATTCATTTTTTAATTACAGGAAAGTATTTCAATGGATTGCAGAATCCTTTCTTTTCCTTTAAAACGTCAATTATTTAATCCTACCATTTTGGAGTCATTTCAAAGGAAAGGAAATGACTATTCTTTTAAATGTGACAAATAACCTTATAATTTAAATATATAATATTTTTACATAACTTAAAAAGGGTATAAAGGTATTTTTATGTAAAATAATCATTTCCTTTCCTTTAATAATGTGAATCCAAACAAGTGATTATTTAATCAATTACTTTCTTTTCTTTTATTAAATTTTTTATAATCCAAACACGTTTATCACTTTCCTTTCCATTCCTTTAATATTTTTATATTCCTATCATTTCCTTTCTTTTGATAATCTGAATCCAAACAATGCATTATGGAAACCAAGCCTCAAGCAACCGCATTCAGTGGTCACTAGAGTAACTCTTTCGCGGCCGTAGAGGGGTCGCTAGAGGCAAATGTTTGATTAAAAAATAATTAAAGGGAACCTTCACCGAATAAGGAAGCCACCTCTGGCGACCATATAGTGGTCGCTGGTGGTTTAATACTTTTCCCGGCCACATTTTTGGCTGGTAAAAGTCCCAATCAATTTCTGACCGCTGTAACTTCTAGCTATAGCCAACCTTTTGGTGACCACTAGGTGGTCAGTAATATTCAAGTACTTTTACCAACCAAATAATTGGCTGGTAAAATACCAAACCAATTATTTGTCAGACTTAAGTTGCCCGCCTATTTTAATTGTGTGCCTTTACAGAATACTTGTTTTACCTATAGCGGTCACCTTGGCGGTCGCGTGTCCGTTAGAAGGTTTGAACATTATAAAACCCAGAATGGGTTATCAATTCATTTTATTCACTCCTCGTTAACCCTTATCCACTTTTCCGATGAATCCATATCATCCTTGCTACCGCTGCTCTCCTCTGACGAAGCCTTCTCAGCTTTCTGCCTCAACCTCTTCCGTCGTCCAAGTTTTTTTCGCCGTCTAAAACAATTTGTCGCTCTCCTCTGAAGAAGCTAGATTCCGTCCCCATTTGTAAGTCTAAGTAAAAAAAATTAATTTGTGTTTTAAATTTAAATATATGATTTATGTATGTATAATTTTTTATTTGTATTTTATTTTTTTATTTGTATTTTATTTATTTATATGTAATGTTATCCATATTTTTCAATGTTTGATTTGAGTATACTATAATTTTGAATGCTTAGTGTAATTGTTGGATGAAATTTTAGGTAAATTTTGAACAATAAGGGGTGTATTTGGAAATTATAAATACTAGGGGTGTTTTATTTCAATTTTGTGAAAAATAAGGACTTGTAATGGTGTTTTACTGTATTTGTAATGGTTTATGCTAATTTTAAAAAATTTAGGGGGGTTATAGGTAAATATCGATAGTTTGGGTTTAAGGGTAATTTTCAAAACTTTAAGGGGGGTAAATTGTAATTTGTGAAAGTTTTTAGTTGGGTTATAAGTAAATTTTCAAAAGTTAAAGGGGTTATAGGTAAATATCAATAGTTTTGGATGTGAATTATAATTTTCAAAACTTTAAGGGGTGTTAAATGTAATTTGCAAAATATCAAGGGGGTTATAGGTAAATACCGATAGTTTCTGGGGGTTATAGTCTTATAAGTAAATTCTCATAGTTTGGGATATAAATGTGATTTTCGAAACATTAAGGGGGTAAACGGTAATTTAGAGGGTCGTAGGTAAATATCGATAGTTTGGGTGGTTAGGGGGTTTAGGGAGTTCAAATATGATTTGTAAAGGTTTTGGGGGGTTATAGGTAAATGTCGATAGATTTGGGGTCAAATATAGCTTCTGAAACTTTAAGTGGGGTCAAATGTAATATGCAAAGTTTTAGGGGGTTATAGGTAAACATCGATAGTTTCGGGGGGTTAAATGTAACTTTTTAACTTTAGGGAGGGTTAAATGTGATTAGTGAAAGTTTTTGGGGGTTAGGTAAATATCGATAGTTTGGGGGTAAAATGTAATTTTTGGAAGTTTAAGGGGATTTACATGTGATTTGTGAAAGTTTTGGGGGGGGGGGCGTTATATGTAAATTTTGATAGTTTGGGGTATTAAATGTAAATTCTGAAACTTTAAGGGGGTTAAAGGTAATATGTGATAGTTTTGGGGGGGTTAGACGTGAATTGTGAAAGTTTTGTGGGAGGGGGGGTTATAAGTATTTTTTTCAAAAGTTTTGGGAGGGATAACTTGTTTGTGTAATGTACATAGATTATTTTGAAACTAATATGGGGATAATTTGTTATTTTGGATAGCTTATTGCTTTTTCAAAAGATCGGAATGTTAGAGTTAAAAAATTATTACATTGGGGAATAGGAGGGGGTTAAACTTAATATTTCAAAAGTTTAGATCCCTAAAAATAAAATTACATATCTATTGAAAGTTTACATATCTATTAGATAAAATTGATAAAAACATGCAAGATCGGTTGCGGGGAAAAAGAATAGAGGCAAGCGGGGGGACCCACTAGCGGTCATGGCTCGACCATCCTTATGTAGCCCGTCATCGACTGATGGAGGTGATGTTTATCGTATTTTTTCATCGTTTTCTTTGCAAAAAAATATTTGTATTATTTACTCATGATTTGTTGTGTGACAGGACCCCGAGGAGCAAAATTTCAAGTTCCAACCAAACACATTCGCTAACAACGCTCTAAAACCTACACCCCCATCTCAGAGGCAAAGAAAGAAGCCCTTACACCAAAATTGGGAGAAAGAAGACGAGATATTGGAGGGATGAGTGGTTCCGTCAGTGTGATGTGAGTTAGAAATTTGTGTTTGCAATTGAATAATAACACTTTTTACGAGTGACAATCAATCTACTTACTTGTTGACTTGAGAGCTAGATACATCAGGCTTTCGAGGCTTCAGGTGATGTCTTCGGGTCATCAGCCACACCGACACAATCATTGACTAGGGAAATTTAGATTCAATCTGTGTTCGAGGTGGAACAAGAGCATACGAATCTTGCATAGAAATGTTGAAAATTGGGAGTTGGACCAATCGTTCCATCCTAGAGGCAAACGTGGGGTCAGGTTCCAGATATGCGGATGGCTTCGAAATGGATGATCAAGCAGTTGTCGTGATAATAGAGGTCAGTGAATGATTGTGCCCACACTACAGCATCGGCCGGAGCCTAGGACCAAGAGTCGACGACACTACTGCAACAACCCCGATTCCTCCGATCTTTACTCTTGAGAACTACTAGCATTTGGTTGGACATATCAACCAGCTAATGTGACAACAGGGTAAGGAACTATAGAATATCATCCCCACCGGTCCATCACAGCCGAGTAATCCACGCAAGTGAGGATTATCTTCAACCTGTTCGAGACTCGGAGATAAGGATGATGATGACGAGACCCGGTCTCCGGATAGAACTCCCTCCCCCTGACTTATATCCAGACTTTTAATCCATTTGTATTCAATTTTATTCAGACTTCTATTTTGGTTTGTAATAATTTTTATTCGATAATGTTGTAATTTAATTTGTAATTAAAATTTTACTAAACCAAAACTTCTATTGTAATCGCTTTGTAATTTTAAATGTTTTTTGCTTTTAAAAATTCAAGGCGTTTACCGACCACCACGGTGGTCGATAATGGTAAAAGGAATTTAGCGTACACTTACTGGTCGGCAATTTGTTCAATTCTCTGGAAATCACTGTGGTGGTCGTTAAGGATTTGGACAACTAGCGACCGCAGAGTGTTTGTTAAAGGATTTGCAAATTAATGGTTAAAGGCTCTTGATAACGTGATATCAATCTCATTCAACGTCATGCGGCTTAACAACGTGTTATCAAACAAGACTTTTTGATAAGATCATGTAGTGAAAATCCATACACATCATCATACTATAAGACACTCACTATTACACACTCGTTATACATATTGGTGTTATTAATGATGCTTAAAGTCCATCTATCGATGCATACCCAAACAAACTAACCCGTCCTTGCACACGTTCGCTTCCATGTACAGTGTAACACCTTGTAACACTTTATGTTGGTGAAGATTATTTGAATTCCCTTTAAAACTGGTATGGAGGGGTTTCATTGTTTTTAGTACAAGGTCACGACTCACTACTTTGAGTATTAACACTCTTATATTCTCAACAATCTTAAACTATCTCGTAGTGCTTATTTGAATAGTAACATATAGTTTAAAAATCAATAGTTGCTCTAGTGATTTGCAGCGGTGAAGAGATATCGGGATTAAATCTTATACACGAGTCTATTTACTCTCCAATTTAATGAGATTTTTTTTTTTAGAGAAAATACAATAAAAAGGCTTACATAATTGGGCCTAGAATTTGGGCCTATTGATAATTAGAACCCATCATCATCATTATTCTACAACCCCAACCGCTTTTGTACTTATAGGTGATCATTTCAAGAGGATAAAACGAACTTTAACGACCAGACATTGATATTCTCAGCAAACGGCCATCCTATGGCCTTCAGTTTCACTCTAAGCCTTGGTTCCACCGCCGCTTTTACTTCCTCGTACAACACGAAGCTCACTAAACGAAGCAATTTCTCAACTAAAATTCGGTGCATAGGATGGGTACGTATTCTACTACTCACTACCAATTTTTTGTTAAATTAGTTTACATGCATAATTTACAAGCTATAGTTCAACTAATAAATAAATCTAAGGGGTTCTCATATAAGGTGAATAATCTATTACACTAAAAAAATTATGTAATATAAGTATATGCTAAAATATATTACTAACAGTTTGCTAGCTAACAAAAATGTGTCAAGAATTCTTGTTAGATTGAAATTACTTGGTATTTAAAACACCAATGTAATGAACAAAAAAATGAAGAAAAATTAAAAAGATTGATGATAATATGTGAAGGAAGGACCCAGAGGGTGTGTTAAGTGCACCTCAACCAGGACATATTGCAAAGCTTGAGTTCAGAAGAAGACTCGAGAAAGACTCAGATGCAAGAGAAGCATATGAGCGCCAAGTACAAGAAGAAAAAGAGAAGCTTCGTGCTATTCGTGAGGTAAATTGATTTTCAAATATTTAAAAAATGAGGTCCATTTGCCTTATATTGAATAATATAGGGACTAATGGTGCAATTTAACTTATATTGTATGCGTGTCATATTTTTGTTATTAGTCCCGGGAAATACCCGATACCGTGGCAGGGTTGGTCGAGTTTTTTCTTGATACGGAAGCTCGAGAAATAGAATACGAGATTGCGAGAATGAGACCTCGGTTAGTTTGTTAATTTCTAAATACCATGCCATGATTTTTGGAAGTGTAAATATCTTAGTTGGTCCTTTATCTTTCACCTTTTTGATAATTTAGTCCTTATTTTTTATTTTATGACAGCTTTAGTCCATTTCTACATGTCACCAGTGTGTTTAAAGACTTAAATACCCTTAAACAACCTTAAAAGTGTTATTTTGCTACTAAGCAAAAAAAAAAAAAAAGTGTTATTTTGCTACTAAGCAAAAAAAATGATAACACTTTTAACACCTAGAAGATTTAAAAAAAAGGACTAACGTGGTTACGAAATCGAAAGATAAAGCGATTAAAATGTTACACAAAATAAGGGCTTAAATGTTACTTTTGCAAGATAAGGAACTAAAGTGTCAAAATATGCAAAGAAAAAGGACCAAATGAGATATTTACCCTTTTAATAAAGCCGTAAATATAAAAGGTTATAAATTTCGATTAAAAGTTTATCTAACTAGGTATCAATTTTTCTGTTGAATGTATTTAATTGTTATCCAATATGCAGATTAAACGATGAATTTTTTGCACACTTGAAACTTGAGCTCGGAAAGCTGAGGTTTGCTGTGACGAAAACTCAGGTTTGTAGTATCGATTTATCAGCAGATTAAAATTGCATTTTATTTCATAAACAAGTAAAAAAATAGCTTTGTTATTTTCTTTTGTAGGATATGGAAGATAGAGTTATAGAGCTAGAGGCACTTGAAAAAGCTCTTAAGGAAGGAACAGGTTTAACAATAGTACAAATCAATAATTACTGCATAGGTCCTTTATCTTTAGCTTCTTTGTCCCATAAAACCATCATATTTCCAAATGAGCATTTAAGGCCACTCTCTTTCATTTTGTTCTCACCATTTGGCTAAAGTGGGACATATAGTGTAATTTTTGCATAATATAAGGACTTATAGTGTAATTAATTCAAAATAAATTTAGGACTTATAGTTCAATGTTTGCATAATATATGGACCTATAGTGCAATTAAGAAAAAAATTATCTGTCCTCTGGTCAGTCAGAAAATTTATTTTGGCCTAACGAAAGTTAAAGATAGTGATCTTAAAAAACTCATTATAAAAGTTAGTGGCTTTATTGAGCAAGAACCTAAAAGATAAGGGACCTATGTGTAATTTATTTTATTTTGATTTATTTCATTATTTTTTTATTTATTAATCAGCAATGATTTTTGTTCTTGTACAGAAGCGTACGATAAAATGGAAGACCAACTTGTAACAGCGAGGAAGAATTTGATGATAATTTTGAAATCTAAGGATATGAAAGCAACTGTATGTACTAAAATTTTCATTTAATTGTTTACTAGATCTAAATATATTAACTGTTTTTTAAGAATGATATATATACTACCAAAATTTATATTGTTAAAAATCAACAATGACGTGGCATGATTTAATTGGGTATGAAACTATGAATTATCGACCAGAGAGTTAAATTAAGAAATTAAACAAATACCACATCATTGATGGTATTTTGGTAATATATATAATTACTATTTAGTTATTTTTAATATTGATTTGAGTTAATTAATTGAGTTGAAATGCAGTTATTAGAGATGTTTGGGACAAATGCATTGAATAGATCTTTGTTAACGTTGTTGGACGAAAATATTGCTGGGGCGCAGCAAAGTAATCAGGTAATGAAACTGAAAAATTGCATTATAGGTCCTTATATTATAGAAAATTTGCATTATAGGAAATTATCTTTACAAAAATAAATTTAATATGGGGACCTTTCTTTTGGCCAATAATATGGGGACCTATAGGATCAATTACCTCCATTTTTTTTATTATAGGGATCTATGATGCATTTTTTGCATAATAAGAAATGTTGCTAGTTTGGCCCCTGCTTTTACTTGCTTTTAAGGATGTGCTCGGACTTGAAAAAGAAATTGTGCAAAATTATTGCATGATAGGTCCCTGTATGTAAAATTTGTACTATAGGTCTTATATCATGCAAGCATTGCAATATAGAACCGAGATTAACTTTTTTTGAGTTAAAATGCATTAGTAGAGTCATATCATATATTATGCACAATAATATATATTTTATAAAACTTTTAATGCGCTTGCACTATTGTTCAATTTTTGCATAACATAATTACATACGCGGGACCTATATTGAAATGTTTGCATGGAGTATATTATAAGGACCTATACTGTCCTTTATACATAATATAGGAACCAATAATGTAATTTTTGCATAATATAAGGACCTATAGTGAACAAATAAATTTCGGAACAATAAATATGGCTAGTTCCACCCCTCCTTTTACCTTTTGTAAAGGACATATGCTAATATAAATGGACCTTTCTTCAATTTTAATGAAATAGTTGAAGGGAGGTTTTAGCATAAGTAGGGATTTATATTGCAATGTTTGCATGATGTAAGGTCCTAATATTAAAAGTATTAACCGGATTATCAAACTGTTGATGCAGAAAGAAGCAGCAGACTATATGGAAAAGATTCGTTTAGCCATGCTTAAGTATATAACAGTTTAGAAGACGATGGATTTGTTCTTTATCCGATAAGTTTTGGTTGATTTATTTGTCTTATAAATGAACTAGTATTGATTATTGAGTGTGGATATTTCAATTTTCATCCTGAGTTTTAACAAAAGGTTACAAATATACCCCTTATACCCCTTATTTGTATTTTTTTATCTTCCTTTCTAAAAAGAACACCAATGAGATAGACACCACATGTTAGCAAATTATAGTATGGGTGGGGGGGGGGGGGGGGGGGGGGGGGGGTATATTTGTAACTACTACTTGCTAGATATATACAAATAACTCATTGGTGATTAGGATGATTCCAAAGAGATTATTGTTAAGAGACAAGCCCCCTTAAAAAGTTGCAAGAAAAGAATATAAAAATAAAAATATCTATTGGAGATAAGAACAAAAGCTAGCAAAGGTAGACCAAAAAGATCTCGATACGCCTAGTCATTGGAAAACAAAGGAAAGCATGTGCACAACCTTTCAAATTAGCACATCACCTTCCATTAATTCTTTATTACTTTGATGAATCTCAATGATAATATGGGCAAAACTATCTTTTTTGTAAATGTAGGCAAAAATTTAAATCACTAAATGAGGTTCGACATATCGGGCCATTAGAGGAGAATAAAGATAGTGTAGCATAGCTTAAAATGTTTCACGGTCGTTTTATCTTCATTGTATATAAAAAAAAATCAATGCTTCTACATTTTTTTTAGTTTAATCTAAATACTCCTACATTTTAAACACACGTTAAACCATATTATAGTGCTACAAGCCTAGTCTCTAGTTTTTGTACCTAGCGTGGTAACGGTTGGAGCCGATTATTTAGACTAGCTTGACTTTACACGTATGTAAAAAAAGACTATATATAAAGTCCTCTAGATCTAGTTCACTTTATTCAAAAACACTCTTGTCACATCTAAAATACATCATGAGAAACCTTAATATATTCTTGCTACTAATAGTCTTGTCTCTTAACAACCTTGCTATCCTTGCAAACCCTAATGCCACAAGTTTCATACAAGCCTCTTGCAAAGCCACTAGATACCCTACCTTATGTATCAAATCCCTCTCAATCTATTCAACCAAAGTACAACCAAACGAGAAACACCTTGCTCAAGCCGCTTTATCCGTAACCTTAGCCGAAGCTAAATCGACCACCATGTTTGTTTACGGGTTAGCTAAAGCTAGAAGCATAAAGCCGAGAGAATACCAAGCCGTGAAAGATTGCATAGCTAACATGGCCGACACCGTGGATCAACTTAGTCGATCGATCTCGGAAATGAGTCGTGTAGGTCGTGAACAAGACTTTATTTGGCGGATGAGTAATGTTCAAACATGGGTTAGTGCTGCCCTTACTAATGAGAATACTTGTCTTGATGGGTTTGCTAGAGCTTACATGGATGGTCATGTTAAGGTTGCTATTAGAGGAAGGGTTGTTTATGTTGCACAAGTTACTAGTAATGCCCTTTCATTGGTTAATCGTTTTGCTACTAGACACCGTACCAATGAGCCGTGAAATTTGCCTTGGGTCGAGACTCGAGCGAGAGATGTTCCCTTGCATAAGTAGTGTATTTCTAACCAACCCTTTGAGAGGATGTTTAAAACTTTTCCGTGTATAAATTGAAAAAAACCTACGTTTATTTAATAAGTCCTTTTAGAGTTTTGTTTCCTCAGCCTTTTGTTTGTAAATGTGAGGAGTTGTTGATTTACATAGATGGTCTAAGCTTATGCTAGTTTTGTTGTAAAGTTGAAATAACATAGTTTTTGCCTTTTGTCCTCCTTCAGGTTGTTTTCTTGTATACATACTATATGATAGTAATTAAGCTCAATCTTGGATTAGTGCCCATTTTCCGCACCTGATTTCTCTCCACTCATATAAGCAAGATTTCAAAAACTAGATTTCAAATATATGGTATCGTTTGATTTTTTTTAAGTGATAAATATTGAATACTGAATAACAAGTGAATAAAAACAATTTGTTTTATTTATTCATAATTTTAATGAATCAAATTAAAATCTAATTAAATGCAAACAAACAATCTACAACTTCATACTTGTGAATATTTGAATTGGTTGTTCGGTTTTATAAAATTCTTGTTAAGTTAATTTATAAATCCATCCATACCACACATAGTGTTTTTTCTAACATTCAATTCTTCCGATAAGATGCGTCATTAGTTCACGTGTTATATAAATTAGAAAAATAATTATATTTTAGAAAGCAAATATAAGCAATATTACTTAACAGTTCGAACTAATTTTAAGTAACATTTTTAAAAAGGATATCTTTAGGCAATGCACATTCAAAAGTGTTATTTTTGAAGCATTTAACTACTTTTTTTTGCTATTTGATTTTGAGATCAATTTAGATATTTTAAATAAAAATCTCAATTTATGATAAAGGTATATTTAATTGAAATATCCAAATTACACTCAAAATTTATAAAATATCTAACAAAATTAGTGAAATAGTTAATTTTTTTAAAGAAACGTATAACCCAAAAATAATATTTTTAAAGAGATGTTTAACCGACGGGTTATGTAATCCCCTCATCAAAATTTAACCCCCCTCACACACAGTCTACTCTTCCTACTAAAGACCACTAATAAAATTTAACACTATAACTTATTTTTTCACTACATATCATTCCATCATTTATTATTTACCTACTATATATACTAAATTACTCACATAAATTATAAACCCTAAACCATAAATCACTCTACCTTTTATCCTATCCCCTCGCCAAAACAAACCCTCCATTCCTAACTCCAATTTTTTGCATATCCCGTTTGTCCTCCATTTTTTAGATACCATGGTGATAAGATACTTCGAGATCGATATTCTTCCAGTTTCAGTCGAGCATAGGAGCTTTGTCGAGCAATATTGCAGCTTCGTCGAGCAATATAGCAGCTTCGTCGAGTAATATTGCAGCTTCGTCAAGCAATACTGCAGCTTTAAACAAATCCATTCGCAACAGACTTATTCGAGAGCATGGTGTTTCGTCCATTAACATCTTCATTCGCTAGCTTTGAAGATATGAAAAATTACAACTTCGAATATCCATTGGCAGTAGTTTTGTTCCAGAGCCAAGGTTATTCGTCCATTAACGACCGCAACAGAGATTTGAAGTTGAATAGTACATATCCCTTTTTTGGATTTTGAACTTCTCATGTACGGCGCGAATCTCGTGAATAACGATAATCTCAAGCAGGGGCGGATCCAGAAGTTAAATCGAGGGGGGGCTTGAAATATACAAAAATTTAGGGTTTAAAGCTTTTCAAAAAAATTTAAGGTAAAAACAAAGGAAAATTAAACATATATATTTAATAATGTCAAAATACAAATATAAAAATTCAATATTTTAATTGAAAATTACTTTTAGCTGTAAAATAATCAATCCGACACTTATTTCCGAATCATTTTATGTATATTTGTGAAAAATAATAAAGCAAAAGCTAGGATTCGAACACGTGACCTTCTAAGATAAATTTTAATATGTAAAGATAATAAACCACTAAGCTACAATGATTTGTATGCTTCTTATTGCATGCACGTGTCAGATAAATTTTCAGTGGGAGTTAATTATTTTTCGAGTCAAGATTACGTTGACGTATTTTAAAATTTACGAGTTCAGGGGGGGCTTGAGCCCCCCCTAGGCCTAAGGTGGGTCCGCCCCTGATCTCAAGAATAAGGACTATCTCGCCAATATTTCGCGAGATGCTGCCGTGAAATTTGCATATCTTTTTTTTGTTATTTCAAAATGTATGAAGGATTATTGTAAGTGTTTTGATTTTTCATGGCAAATTATTTTAACTTTGTATTAGGTTTTTTTGTATTTTTTTTAATTATTTTTGTGTTTTTTTCTTGATTAAGTGTTGTATTATTATTTTTTTGATAATAGGAATGAATTTTTATGCATTTTTTGCGTTACTTAGTATTTTTTGTTGTGCACTCAGTTCTTTTTTATGATTACACAGTGTTTTTTACCGAGTATATTTAGTAATTTTTCTGATAATCAGTGAATTTTTTCAATACTCAGAGAAGTTTACTGATACTCAAAATTTTTTCCGATACCCAGTGAAATCACCGAGTACACCCCGGGAGTGGTGGCGTCGGGGGTGGTGGATGGAGATGAACAGTAGTGATGATACTCAGTGACTCGATACTAACAGTTTTAACTATCATTTTTGCGATTTTTAACCATTAGGTTTCCCTTTTTTAGAACGGTACTTAACCAGACAAAATGATAACTTTATTAATATTTTAAAATTCCTAACATAAGACCACACATATGAAGAAAATTAAATTATATACAAATTATGTTAGTCTTCAATAAAATTGAATATTTTTTATATTTTGGTCAAATTTATTTTTTTAGTTTTGGTTATAGGATTTGAATATACTCTTTTACCTAAATTATTATTTGTTATTATCAGTTATTTATTAAATACAACTTATTGAAAAACTTAATTTTAAAAAATAACCCCCAATAAGATTATTTATTAAATACAACTCATGACAAAAATACCTTTGTTGATCCTTTTAATTATTCTATTAATTATTCATCTATATAAAAACTATTTAAAGTTAACCGACCTTACTACAACCTCCGACCACCACCATCGGTTAATTTCTTATTAAATTTTTCTAGTAAAAATTCGATCACCACTGCTGCAGCCACCACCATCACCACCTCCGGATAATTTTTTTTAAATTTTGACCACCACTTCAGGCACCAACTCACTACCACATCCAACCGTTTTTTAATTTTTATTTGGAAAAAAATCGGCCACCGGCACCACGTCCGACTAACTTTTTATTTTTTATAAAAAATTCGGCCACTAGCACCTACCACCGTTGAGTAGTTTAGAAAAAATTAGCCGACATCACCTGTCCACCCCTACCCCCGCCAACCTGTCTAGTTTTTCCTTGATCATGTATCTGGTCAACTGCTCATGGAATATGAAAAATCATGGTCCGAACATAAAATTCACTGCTCGAAACATAAAATTTATTGTCCGAAACAAGGAATTCATTGTTTAAAATAGTGAATTTAATTGTTTCTAACAATGAATTACTTGTCTACGGTATAGTTTCATTGTTTCTACAAATAAATTCCTTATTTTGAACAATGAATTTTATGTATGCGAAATACTTTGTCATAAAACTTTTTGGAATCCGTTAGGGTTAGCTCAACTGGTCAGAGCCTTGGTTATCCTTCTAGGCGGTACAGGTTCGAACCGTGTCAATGACACCGAATCCAAAAAGTGGCTCTCCCTTGTAACACAAAAAAACCCTTTTATAGTTGGTGGTTTCGACAGCGGTGGATGAATATGGTGATGGTAGAAAAAAAAACTGGTGGTGGCGCTAGTCAATTTTTTTTTAATTTTTTGTTCAAAAAATTACCAGAGATGGTGGTGGCGTGGTGGTGGTAAAAAAATTGGTCAGAGATGGTGGTGGCAACGACAGCGGTGGTGGCTGCAGAGGTGTTTGGTAGTGTTGGTGATTGTAAGTGGGCGTGATGACCCATTATTTGTTTAAAATTAAAAAAATGAATAATAACTGTATAAAAATTAATATAATATAGTTAAATAAGGAAAAATTAGGTATTAAAATTGGTTAGAGATGGTGGTGGCAACGACAGCGGTGGTCGGTAGTGTTGGTGATCGTAAGTGGGTGTGATGGCTCGTTATTCGTAAGAGGGCGTGATGACCCATTCTTTTACACGATTATTAGTTTAATATAGAGATTTTAATAAATTAAATTATTAGAGGTTATTTTAAATAATTAGGTACGTCTATTAGTATGTTTTGAATAAAAAATTTAAAAGGTATTCGTTAAAAATGCCTAATAATACATAATTATTAAATTAAGCCTTTAATTATTTATTTAATAAAAAAATACCTTATAAAATAACTATTTATAGAAAATATTGTCTTTATATTTTTTATATCATTACCACCCTGATTATTAAATATATTATTTTATTTTTAATACAATATTTATTTTTAAATATTAAACAAGTAATAGGTTACCACCACCACTATCATGTATTTAACCACCACTACAGCCACCACAACCATCACCACCTCCACCATCACCACCTCCACCACCACAACCACCACCTATTATTAATTCCACCACACACGCGCGCCCGTGAATTTTTTTTAAAATCGTCATAACTAATTCTAAAAAAATTAGAAAAATAAAAGATTTGCATTTTTGGATAAACCAAATTAATATATATATTTTTAAATTTTTTAATTTTTTCGCAGACACAGATTATCTTGTTTAAAACATGAAATTCCATGTTCAAAACAGGAAATTCACTGTTTGAAATAGTAATTTTTTTCGCAGACACGGATTTTCATGTTTAAAACATGAAATTCGATTTTCAAAATATGAAATTCCGTGTCTGCGAAAAAATAATTCAAAAAATTCAAAAAATCGCAGGGAAAAAAATCAGAGACGTAAATATTAATTTGATTATCCAAATATATAAATTTTTTATTTTTTTGATTTTTTTAGAATTAGTTATGACGATTTTAAAAAAAATTCACGGACACGCGTGTGTTTATTAGTTTTTGTTTTGTTTTTTTTTTAATTTCTTTTTTCTTTGTTTTTAATTATTATTTGTAGATGTATTTTGAAGTGATACCGTTTTTTAATAAAGAATCTTATTCTAGATATTTCTTTATTAATAGTTTATTTAATATGCATTTTTTGATAATTGGCTCAAATTCTAATTATACACCTAAATAATAATATTAATTTTTTGTTATTCGATTCAATTTTTTTAAATCATAATTTAACCATTTGAATCTTGTATAATACTTTTCAAAATTATAATTAATAATTTTAATCATAATTATATAATTATTATTTGATTTTTTAACTTACCTTCGATTTTAGTTTTTCATCGAAAGATTGCCATCTCGAGTTCTAATTATTCAAAAGAAACTAAACACTTGTAAAGCATAAGCATGGGACTTATGTACTTAATGTTTCCGGCGTCATCTTCGATGGCCAAGGAAAATTATATAAATTGTGATTTTCAATGGTTTTTTCACATTAAATAATTTTGATTTGCTAGACAGATTTGGTCTTATATTACTGGCCAAAGACGAAATCCATTTATTGCTGGCAAGTGGGGGAATTAAGTGCAAGTGTTAAATAAGATTCTTTTCTTAGTTCTTGTTTTTTTTTCTTTTAATTTTATTTAAACTTTTTTATCAGGTTTTATGTGAAAGTTTAGTGCCTGTTTGAGATTGCTTTTCAAAATAATTATTTAAAGTGAATTTATATCCATAGCAATATTATAGAATCTCAAAACCACTTTTAGGAAAAGCACTAGATTAATGATTATTAAAATAATTACTTAAAGTGATTTTAGATGTCAAAATATTTATTAATATTTTTTACAAATAATTAATTTTAATCAAAAAGCGTTTTTAGCTCCAAAATAATCATTCCCAAACGGGCTCTTAAACACTTCACATCACTCGTTTTTTTTTCTTTTTACTTAATTTATATAAAATGACACATAAAAGATAATATTAGAAAAAAACAAAAAATAAATAATTTAAAGCAGCATTATATTTGTTCAACTTAATCTTTTTTATAATCTTAGATTTTCGTTACTCTTATTTATATGATCGATCATATTATTACATTTTCTAAACAAATATATATATATATATATATATATATATATATATATATATATATATATATATATATGAGATTATTTGACTTAAATAAATTTGAATATCATAACTTCTTAATTATAACAAAATACTTTAAACATTAAAAAAGTTATTAATCATATTTTCTTCTTTTAATGAATTTTTAAGTCAATTGAAATTGAATTAAAAGTAAAAGAAATTATAAGGTAACATTTACAATTATTCTACTCCTTTATATCCGTAAACCCCTGATAAAGCATAAGGAAGGGTGAAAGATGGTCTTCCAAGTTGAAAGTTGTTACTAAGCCTAGTCTTCTTAAATCTGCTTATCTATTCAACGATAAACATGCCAGATGACAATATTCCTTTGTCGAGATATTAGTTATACTACTTTCTACATAATCGGCTTGATATTCTATCCAGAATTAGCTTGATTTTTCGTAACAATTTTTTTTCTTGACAGTTAGTGTATATAACCACATTTTGAAGGACGAGCTTTGAGATTCTTTTGCAAGCTTCCAGATTTGTATGTGCTTCACCTTCAACTATTGTTGAACATCAAAAAATTTGGGTCATAGCACTAAGACAAGTTACGTCAGTCAATTTGTGGATAATGCATTTCATGTTTGTTTATCTGGTCTTAAAAAAAATGCATTACATAACAATTTAATGTTGTCGTATTCCATGTCTTGGGGTGTGCTATCTCTGGGTAGAGTTGTAGGCCCATTATCGGTTCTTTAATTAGACCAATTCTCACCAAACAAAACCTATATGAGATGCATTGTTTATTCACAATTCTTGTCACAACTCCATGGAATTTTCTACATTTTTTTAATCGTACGAGCCTTCCACATACTCCAAATGGCGCAAGAGATGATAGTTGTAAGAGGTTTAGCCTCCAAACCCATTCTTGGAACATGCTTCAATGATTTTGAGAAGTCAGACATCAAAGGTATCTGAGATGTTTCTGTCAATTCTAATTTGTAACATGGATTTAGCCTAAACTTCTAGACTCGTATGTCATGTGAGAAACATATATAGAATAGTTATAATGACAACTGACATTTTGTGCAACTTATACTATCAACGCATCTTCTATTAAAGAAATATTTTTGGAAGGTATAGCTCTCTGACAACATTTCCAAATAAACACACAATTTTTTTTAGGAATTCTAGCATGCCACACACCTTTTCAAAGGGTTTTGTTACCCATGTGGTTATTCAATACCAAGAGTGGTATTTCATTATCTTCCATTTCAACAATTGCATGATACCCAGTCTTGGTGGTATATTTTCCTAAATTGGAGCGCAATGATACAATGAAATATGCACTTATAAGATCATGCAAAGGAATCCTCAAAAAATTTGAGTTATCTTTGGTTCAAATGCTTCATAAAATAGCGTCAACATCCCATTTATCTCACTCCGGTTTAATCATATCACCTACCAAATAGATTTGGCTATTACCATGATTTTGAATATTTTCACCTTATCAGATCCATTAATCTATCCATATGCTGATTGTGCGTCTATTACCAATCTGATTGATACACCCCCGTTTTAAAAAATTCTTCAAGCAAGAATAATAGTACAAACCTAGGAATTCATATTCTTAGGTTTAGCTTCCCAAAAGAAAGAGTTTAGAAAATAAACATCTTTTTAGGATTCTGGTTATTCATAATTATCTAGGATTGCACATCTAATAAATGCCTATTCACCTGGAGGAAATCCCTGAAACCAAGCCTTGCATGACACTTGGCATTATCAGTATTTTCCTAGGCTAACCAGTGGATTCGATTTTTTCAGCAGTTCTCCACCAAAATCTCTCAAAAATTTCATGAAGATTTTGGCATAAAATATGTCTTTGGGAGTAGGAAGATCGAAAACGTATATGTATCAATTTTTGTTTTCTTATACACATATGTGTTAAGGTCATAACATAAGTGTATTTATAATAATCAATATGTCAATTGTTCTTATTTTTCAATATGTATTCACCATTGACCAAAATACTCAACTTAATTGAAGAACCAAAAAACACCATTAAACGACAAAGTATTTCTCCATTAGCAAATTTGTCAGGCGAAATAAAATGTCATGAAACAAATATTTATGTACACTTTTAATTATTATAGCCGATGTCAATCCTTGAGGGTCCCTCATTTTCTCTAACCTCTATCACATCTGTTGCCTAAAATACTTGAAATAAGCCCTTGTTTCTTGGGGGTTCAATCCCTAGACCTTCTTATACCTCCCATTTTCTCTTTTCTCGAATCCTTGTTTGCAAATGAACACTATGTCTCTTATAGTTTTCTATTTATGGTTCCTTTATCTCCTAGAATAATGACGGTTTTGATAGAGGTTTTAATCATTTTCTGTTAGCAAATATTTATATAAATGAAACTTAAAATTGTACATTGTATAAGATCAATTACTACTTAAGCCAAACGATTTAAGTATTCTTACAAATCCTATCATCTAGGAACCATTAGTGCATTTTTATTATAAATCTACTATCATCTATGAAGGAAAGATGAGGTTACAAAGAAAATAAAAAAACGTACAAACCTATTTCTTTGAATATTCCCTCATGAGATGGAACCACACCCTAAAAAACTATCTTGTTCCTTTGTCTCAAATTGAAGTACACCATAGTCTCAAATGTGATACATCTTGCTTTTCTTCTCCAAGTCTTTCACCCTTTCTTCTTTTTTATTCATTTAAGGAAGCCCGAGATGGTACTCATGTCTCTTTAATTCCAACCATTTCGAAAATCCTTTCAAACCGCACTAGAAAATTCACATTCATAAGATAAGTGTTTGTTGGTTTCAAAATCCTCATTAGACATGCCATATAGCATGTCCGACTCTATGTATATCATTCGATCTTTAAATTGTATTTTACCTTGTAGAGTTGTCCATACATTAACAACATGTTTAGGGGCTAAATATGGATCCAAAATAATATTTTCCCATGGCTTAGGCAAAACGCGACGATGAAAGATATCATAAGCCTTGTAATAGATCTCAAGATATTCACCACTAGTTAGATTTTTCCTTGCGATGTCACCCTTAGACTATATGATGCCATATCCTCACTATTACTATATTAATAATAGCAATTCTTCCATTGAACCTCCATTTCACCAAACCATTTTGTGTCAAATGAACTTCAAAGCAATCAAATATATAACTTTCAGGAGGGCACTCAAAGTATCCAACATTAATTGTATCATATGACCAACCAAGAAATAAGGTATTGAAGATCAATTTTATTATTTGTTTGAAAACGAGTTATAAATTTGAAAAATATTTAACAACATGTTAATTCAAGCGTTTTCAAAAAATTGTACCGACAAAGAAATAAATTGTAGGTTACAAAGAGAAGGGCATCTGGAACCGTTATAGAAATTAATTATGTAAATCATTTTCACCATTTTATAAAGTTTTATTATAAAACACTTCTTATCCAAAAAAATATTTTTTTTGTTATCCTTATTTCTTGTATCTTAGTTTAACGACAAAACGTATATAGATGATCACGACTTTCCTATTTGTTCTGCACTTAAAGAGTGTGAAGTAAGAGGTATATCATACACGGTTCAAATCTCCTTTTTGAATACAGGTAACCTAATTCTGATTTATTCAGAACTATGCATGGAGATGCATGTATATTCATACAGAATTAGTCGTGATAAACTCAAATTGGTCAAGTGGAGCATTTTAGGAGATATGACCACCCTCCGGGAGGTATTTGGAGTATTATTACACGCGATCGAATAGAGTGGAAGACTCTGAAGATGTTATTTAGTCTTGGTTTAGCATTTACTATGCTAGACTAGTGTTCTTTATTGTTTATATTTCATGATCCTTTAGGATCTCCCTTGTAATAAAATAAAAAAAACATATAAATATAAACTCAAGATTTCATACTAGCATAGGAGTAGGAGCATTACGCAAATCTTTACAACTTAGTAACAAGTCTTTGAAAATTAACGACAAAAAGAAAAAAGAAAAATCTTTAAAAATTTAATAAAGGTTGAAAACCATGTTTACAAGTATTTCTTTTATTTACAACAGCATCTTTAATAGAACCCAATCCTCCACACTGTAAGCTAATTCCCCAACTATGGAAATGTTTGGCAAAGATGATTGTGAGTATAAGAAATAGTTTAATATATATATATAAACTAGATATCTTCAACCACGAAATACCATTGATATACTAATGCTAACAATCATTTTAATAATATTCAACCTTTTTTAAATAAATAGTACTCCAACACTCACAGATTTTTATTCATAAACTTTAAGCTTATTTGGTTGGTGAAACTTAATTATCAAATCAAAAAATAATAAAATCATTCACACTCGATATAGATATTATGATGTAATTCCTATTAGATATTAAATTGTATCTGCCGACATACCATTCATAATTTCATATGATAGAAAACAAGGAAATTAGGTATAACAGAAATGAACACTATTTTAAAATCACTTCTCTTCTAAGGCAATACATTTTAAAAGTACAAAGCTTCTAGTGTTATGTTTGGCCTCTAGTTTGTTTGATATTACCTACCCAATTGGTAATCCAGTGACATCATTAAAGTTTGCTTCGTTTAAAAGTTGATAAATCTATTTAATACTTTTTATCCCAAGAAGAAAAGTTAAATTATGTGATGCGATAAGTAGGGGTGGATCGGGGAAAGGGACATTCATATTATCTTTTGTCCGATTTTTTTTTACGAAAAACTTTACAAATATACGTTTCGCCCCTCTTCCCAAATCCTCCTTTATCGACCCACTAGACGAGATGTAAAAGTTGCTCACAAGTCGACATTAAAATCCTCGAGAATAATTTATAGCACAAATTTAGTTAGTTAATGAGATGATTGATATCTAGTTTTATATTACCACAGTATGTATAAAAAAAGAGTATATATGAATATTTCATATATTTTATTTTTCAAGATCCGCCTGCATTAATTTGCTATCAGTCCATTTTTATAGTAACATAGTATGTGGCAGGAAAAACATAACTCTTGATATTTTGCAGTAGCTTAATTTATTATCTCAACAACCAAGAATGGACCAATTGATAAGTCTCCTTTAATCAATATCTCTCCGTTTTTTTTTTTTGGTTGTAATCTCAGGATAATTCTTTCGTGACAACTACCATTCTTTCACGCTTTTTACTGTTGGATGAAATAAGAACCTTCACGTAAAAATAATAATATCAAGTTAACACCAATAATAAAATTTCAATCAAAATCAAAATCAATCTATTGACTCCTATAATTATTTCATGTACGATTACGATGGGGGTGTTTGTTAGGTTTTCTGGTCTCACTGTATTTTGCCTGACATTGTCGGTAACTGTTGTCTAGAAGTGATTTTAGTGGTGGTCGGCATTATTTATCTTGGATTTGTACTTTCAATTAATCTTGCTCATTTTCTCCAAAATTTAATCTTTTAATCAATACAACTAGTGTTTTAGAGAGCGATCGTTTATCATATCTTTGATATGCCAGGTTTTCTAAGATAAGTTAAGTGATGATTTTAATGTCGTTTTGTTATCCATAATTAGATTTTTGTTATGTTACCCTAATTAGCATTTTAATTAGACCTGTCGGTACTCACGTATATGACTCACCAAACATGATATGCAAATTGATCATGAAAGATTTTGACGGAAATTATCAAGGATAGTCTATATTCCTAGATTTGGATGCTAATGTTATAGTTATCTAACAAAAAAATTCAAACAAAACCAGTTGAGATTCGGTTTCAAGGCCTTGGTCATCTAATCTATTATTTAAACCGAGTTAATGACTCTGAATTCAAAGTGGCTCTCTTATGTAAAATAAAAATAAAAGTTCAACAAGTAGCCTCTTTCTATATTAAATGACCTCTTGTGCGTTTTTTATCTTCTCATATTTTGAGTCACGTCCTTAACGGGTGTAAAGTAAGAGTTACAAGGTTCGAATTCCTCTCCGAATATGGGTAACCTAATTTTAATTTACTTGAAAATATGCGTGAAGAGGCTTGCATATTCCTTTTGGATTGGTCGTGGTGCACGTAAACTGGTCTGGACCACCTACCTACTAAAAAGAAAAAGATATAAATTTACCATAATAGTGTAGTATTATATAAAATTTTCTAATTTTACCCATGTTTTTTTATATTCATGTAGGTTTTAGGAGATTTTTTAAAAGATTTCATAGGAAGAATAAATAAATTTGAATCAACCATTTTGTAGTGATTTGTATTGAAATATCCATTAATTAATGCTTAAAAGGGTCGTTAATTAAAATAAAAAATAAGAATAAGAGAGTACCAATTACACTTGTTTAACTCGAGAGTAATCATTACTCTTCCAATTATTATTGTAACTTTTAAATGAACTTGTTATATCAAGGCATTCACTTGTTTTTCTTTTATACAAACTTCTTTTAACAATTTTTTTTGATTCATGTACTAGACCAAATTTGACCGCAAAAACTCTCTGGCACAAGTTTTCTTCTCTAAACCCATGCTAAGTGCACGTTTAAGATTACTTTTCAAAATAATCACTTAAAGTGATTTTATATCTATAATAATATTTTAAATTTTTAAAATCACTTTTAAAAAAAGCACTGGATTAGTGATTATTAAAATAATCACTTAAAGTGATTTTAGATGTCAAAATATTTTTTAATATTTTTTACAAATAATTTAATTTTAATCAAAAAGCGCTTTTAGCTTCAAAATAATCAATCCCAAACAGGTACTAAGACAATTGAGCATCTATTCAGATGTCTTTGATTAAAAAGAGTTTAGTATGTTAGTTCAGTTAATGCCTTTATTAAAATAGAGTATTAAAAAAAATTAAAAAAAAGATAGAATTTTAACCTAGTAAGCTTATATTCTTTGTAGTGACAATGAACATAGGAGTAGGGTGATTTTGTAACCTTTTGAACTATCTATGCTTTAGAACCAAAAAAAAAAACATTACTCGACATTTGAGGGTCACAAAATACATAATATATTTTAAAAGTTTAAAACAGAAGCACGAGTAACATAATGCAAGATCGAGAATACACCATTAAAACATGGAAAAAAGCAAGTGTTTTTCTTCTAGGTGTTTTTTAATTTTATTTTGGTAAAAAATATATATTGCTACTATATTATGTTGAAAAGAAACACCGATTCTTTTTAGGTAAACTAAACAATACAACATGAAATATTACTTAATTGAAGAATTGAAGGTTTATAACTCAACTCTCAAAATTGTATACAATATATTTTGATTTTGTTAATATTTTTAATCAGATATCTATAACTCGACCCTCTCTATTTTTTTTCTTTGTTGTATAACATTTAACTTTTATAAATCTATTAAAAATGAGTTTTACTTTACAACAAAACTGATGTTGTAAAAAGAGGAATGTTTCTAGACAAGTTAGCCATTTCAAAAATAGTTGTGCCTAATTTTAATTATAGTCTCCTAGGCGAACCAGATGGCCTAGGCGGTCCTGGGTGGTCCTACGCGGTCTTAGCAGGCCTTCCAGACCTTAGAAAATGTTCTAGACGTGCCTAGCAGCGTCTAGACCATTCCTTGGATGGTCAACCACCTTATAGTTCCTAGGCAGGCTTTCATGCGGACCAAGGCGGAGATCTTTAGAACGTTGGAAAAAAGTATAATCATTTATATTTTCTGAGCCACATGTTGGAATAATTAGGTGTTCGGTTGAGAAACAATCGATTGAAGTAACTGATTCTTGCGCTAATCATGTTGTTAATATTATGAGAAATCCCCTCTTAGAGTACACTTGATTAAGTAAGCAACTTGCAACGCTAACTTGTAACCAAATTAGTTTAGAAATTAGTTACTATTTGTTAGCTTTCTACTCAAATTAGTATTATATTGTATTAACTGTATATACAATGGATTATAAACATTGTATTTCATCCTTTGAATTCTACAATTGGATTAAATACATAGAACTTCATCCAATTATTCTCCTTCTTCTTTCTATATTCTTTCTCTGTTTTTGAGTATAATCTAAATTGTAGATCACTTGAGTTTGCTTAGGATCTGGTTTATTTACATTGTATCAGGCGTTAGCTAAAATTTGCCACGCTAAAAACTCAACCGATCATGGAGGCCCCTATATCTCAAGCTGAGGATTTCTATAATATGTATAATTTTCATCCAAGCGAAAACACAAGTGTCTCACTTGTATCCGAAGTGCTGAATGGAGATAACTGCTTATGTTGGACAAGAGCTACCGAGATCGCGCTTTCAGTCAAGAATATAATTGATTTCATAAATAGTACAATTCCCCCTTCTATAATTTTTAATGTGTCTTTATCTACAACTTGGACCAGAGCAAACAATCGTGTTTTATCTTGGTTATTGAATTCCGTTTCTACAAAAATTTGAGCTAGATTGCTCTATGTTAACTCTGTAGAGGATCTTCAGAATGAGGTTGAAACTCAATTTTACAAAAGTTATGGGTCAAGCATATTCCAACTTGAACGTGCTCTTAGCTCAATCTCACAAATAATACATCTCTTTCAAATTTTTTTAGCATTTCAAAGCATCGTCGGATGAGTACATACATTTCAGACCCATGCCTTCTTGTTCATATGTCCAGATGAATTTTTGCAATTGTAAATTGTTTGAGATCCTGATTGAATGACAACAAAACAATTATATTTTTAAATTTCTTCTTGTATAAAATGTCTCATTTGGAGTTTCTAGGAGTTAAATATTGCTAATGAATTCTTTACCTTCAATGAACTATGTGTTCTCTATGTTGTTGCAAGAAGAACTCCAACGCCTATTAGCCACACCCCCTACTTCACCAACCCATGCATTCTTTGCAAAACACAACACCAAACCCAACAATTATGCATATCGAAGAAGGAAAATCTGCACTCATTGTGGTTTCTCTGGTCATACTAATGAGACTCGCACGATTACCTACCTAATTGGAGAGACCTCAAGGCAAACACTTCATAACTTCGTCTACAACACCAACCAATAATGCCATAGTGTCGGACAACCACAATCAATCTATTGATAAAAATATTATTCTCTAAATATTCATTCACTGCAATAAATTTAGCAAATTTATGGCCTTTGCACACCCTTCTCAGTCTTTTGTTCCAACATCTTTAACTTTTCTTAATGTTTATATTTATCAAGGTATATCATCCTTTAATTCTTCTTCTTGGATTCTTTATACTTGAGCTATATACCATATCATATGCTCACCTTCACTATAATTTTCCATTCCATATATGTGTCAATACTTGTTACATTACCAAATGGACAAGTTGTGAAAGCCTCACATATAGACAAGATTCAGTTAAGTCCTAACATTATGCTCCCTAATGTTCTTTGTTCCCCAATATTTAGATATAATCTCCTCTCTATCTCAAACTAACCAAGAATTCTTTCATTTTTGCATTCCTTTTTTACAAGATCAATTGACAAAGAATATGATTGGGATTGCATATGAGAGTTAAGGATTGTACTATCTTCACACATCTCTTACCTTACCTTCTTCAACTACAACTTTAACTCAATCTTTAGACAAATCACATTTAAGGCTTGGATACACATCATTTGCAAGACTTTTTACCTAAAAAAGATTTATCCTACCATCTATTTTTCTTCTTCACATACTTGTGATGTGTTTGTCATTTTGCATAACAAAAGAAACTATCTTTTTCTATCTCAATTACCCAGTCTTCTAGACCTTTTAAGTTAATTCATTATGACATATGGGGTCCTTTTAAATTTGTATCACACACATGACATAGATACTTTCTTTCTATAGTTGATGACCTCGCAAGATGTACATAGATTTACCTTTTGTCAGTAAAATCTGAAGTACACAAGTGTACTCTCACTGTCTACAATATCATTTTGACTCAATTTAACATCAAAATCAAGAAAGTAAGATCAGATAATGGACCTGAGTTTAGATACCTGAATTTTATTCTTCATATGGGACCATTCATCAAATAATCTATGTTGAAACTATACAAAAAATGGCTTGGTTGAAAGAAAAAATCAATATTTATTATCTACAGCTAGATAATTGATGTTTTAGTCTAATTTACTTATTCAATTAAGGTCTAAATCAATCTTAATTGTTGCATGTATAATAAATCGATTACCTACACCTCTACTAGACAATATTTTACCCTATGAAAGAAGTTATATAATAAGCCACCTATCCTTAAGCATCTCAGAGTTTTTGGCTCACTATGCTTTGCTTCTACGTTAACCCAAAGCAGGTCCAAATTTGATCTAAGAGTTTTAAATGTGCCTTCCTAGGTTATTTTCCCATTACAAAAGGTTTTAAACTACTCAATTTATACTCCAACAAAATTATTATCTCAAGAAATGTTATATTTCTTGAAGATATATTTCCTTTTTCAGAAATCTCACACTCATATGATATTCATTCCTTTCTATTTTCACCCTCTTCTATCTCTCTTATTTCTTTTGATCCTATACCTTACACAACCTTTTTCCCATCCTTACCACCATCATCCTCCCTATCCTTAAACTCTATGCCTACAAGACAAAAATATAAACCAACCTAGTTGATTCTGTATCATCTTCCCCAGTTGATTCTTTCTCTGAGGTATATCTTATCCAATCTCTTCTATCCTCAGCACTAAAACACTCTCACACTCCTATATCCATTTTGTTGCCTCTATCTTAACAAACACTAAGCCTAAAACCTTTAAACAAGCTTCCACTTCTCTTGAATGGACTAGTGTTATAAACTTTGAGTTATCTACTTTAGAGTTAAATAAAACTTGAGAAATAGTTCCTTCATCTGAAGACTGAACACATAAAACCTATTGGTTGCAAATAGGTGTTTGAGATAAAGTATAAGGCAGATGGAACTATTTAAAGATATAAAGCTAGGTTAGTAGCAAAATGATATAATCAACAAAAAGGTTTAGATTTGTTAATTTGTCACCTTCTCTCCTGTTGCTAAGATAGTTTATATAAGATCACTACATGCTCTAGCAACTATATAGCATCTACATCAATTGGATGTAAACAATGCCTTTCTTTATAGAGAACTAAATGAGGAAGTATATATGATACCTTCTAGGTTAAAGGCTCCACCAAGAACAATTTGCAAACTAAAAAAGAGAATATATGGACTCAAGCAAGTTTTAAGACAATTTTGCCAAATTTTCACATATTTTACTATCTTATGGTTTCTCTCATATTGAAAGTGATTGCCGTCTATTTACTAAAACTACCAATTCTAGCTTCATTGCATTACTTGTCTATGTTACTGACTGATGTCTCCTCATTTGTGATAATATAATATACTTCAGAGACATCATTTTAGGCTTATTTATTAGTTTATAGGTTGATTCTAGCTTAATTTAGTGCACTTTCCTATTTTGGGTCTTGATTTAGTAGACATAATATTTTTAGAGCATATTGGGTTTAATTGTTTATTTAGTGTGAAGCTTTAAAGATAATTATGGAGATTAATTAGAGTCCAAGTCAAAGACAACAACTTATGGAAAGAGATTTGCATGGAAATTAGAGATAAGGAAACAATTGCTAAAAAGATGGAAAAGGAAAAGCTGCCTAAATCTAGGATTCTGCATTACACGTCCAAAGATTGGTGTTTTTACCTAAGAAATAGGCCGAATTTGGTAATTTCCTTCTACAGGACCTAGATAATTCTGTTGCGATTCTTTTGGTATCTTGTGGAGCAAAATCCGACCAATAACGAAGAAGATACACTCAAAACAACGCAGCAGTGTTTTCCTTACGAATTTGAGTTGGGCCAGGAGTCCATTACTTAAGTTTATCTCCAAGAAACGAATTAGGTCAACCTCTACACTATAAATACAGCCTCTTAACACTCTTAAATCATCCTTGGCCATACCTTAAGGCCAAGAGGAAGCTACAACACAAGAGATCAAGTCTGGAAGAAGCTGTGCAACAACTATGTCTCCTTCAACCTCTTATTTTGTAATTCTTTTCTCTTCTCTTCTTTGTATGAATTAATTCTTTTAGTTTGAGTGTTTAGCATATATGTATGAACCCTAGTTTAGATTGACATCTATCTAATTTGGGAACTTAATGTTTTAAATTGAATTATAGTATTTATTCTCTGTTTATGTGTTTGGATTTATATTCTGTGTTCTTGTGGAACCGCGGCCATATAGAATTACCATCTAGTAATTAGGTCACCATTGACAACGGTGTTTAATTGCATGTTTATCACATAACGTCTAGTATTAGGTCTGATCTGACAACCCAACCTAGCTAGATAATCACTATGGTTGAGTCTTGTGACTCTTTACCAATTACAGGAAAAGTTTGCTTAGGAAGCCTTATTGACACAGGTAAATCCTATTTTAAACTACCGATAGCATATTGGGACCGATTAGGGAAATACTACATAATTTACCCTTACATGTTTAGAACGGCAAAACTAGTGGGGATTGCATGCTAATTACTCAAGCTAGACTTTCATACTATCTTCTTTTCTTTTCTTTTATTTATTTTCTGTCTTTAGTTTATTATTTTAGTAGAAAACCAAATAAATATTTATCTATCTCTTCTTTCTACTTGCGTATTATCTTTTCTATCTTTAATATCTGCACTTGATAATTTGCATAAGTTCTTTCTAACTTTCGTCAGTCCCTGAGGAACGAATCTTCTTATCATTAAAACTTGCATACGTCCTGTAATACTTGCAGTACCGTGTTAGCTTAGGGTGTTTATTTGCACTTATTTTATACATCTTTTTATCACACCTTAAGCTACACCACTGACATTATATTAGCCAACAATTCACTTGAAGAAATAAACTTTGTATATTTACTAAAACTAATTTTAGCTTCATTGCTTTACTTGTCTATGCTGCTGACATTATATTAAACAACAATTCATTTGAAGAAATAAACTCATTTAAAATCTTCCTCCACAAAGCCTTCACTATAAAAGATTTGGGAAAATGTAAGGCTTTTTCTAGGAATAAAAGTTGCTAGGACTTAAAAAAGGATATCTATTTGTCAAATAAAGTTTGTGCTTGATATACTTGATGAGTGTAGAGTCCTTGGTGCAAACCATGTTGCTTTCCTTATGAAGTCTAACATAAAGTTGCATAATTCAGACACAAAAATTTACTAGAAGATGCATCAACGTATAGAAGACTCATTGGAAGGCTTCCCTACTTAACAATTACAAGATAATATATTGCTTTCTCAGTTAATACATTGAGTCATTTTCTCTCCAAACCTATTACATTACGTATGACTTCATCTCAAATATAACTGAGATACATAAAAAGCAACACCAAGTCAAGGTAAATTTTTCCCTGCATCATCAAATACACAACTTAAAACCTTCTCTAACAGTGATTAGGCTGGTAAATTGAAATTAGAAAGAGTATAATTGGACTTCTATCTTCCTTGGTTCATCTCTAATATTATGGAAGAGAAAAAAGCA
Source organism: Nemophila menziesii (assembly GCA_029959085.1). Lineage (NCBI taxonomy): Eukaryota > Viridiplantae > Streptophyta > Magnoliopsida > Boraginales > Hydrophyllaceae > Nemophila > Nemophila menziesii. The sequence goes on from JARWIR010000109.1 coordinate 409,142, forward strand.
GACAATAATCAACAAGTCTTCAGCTGAAGCAGAATATAGAGCTTTGGTTGCTACAACTTGTAATTTAAAATGGTAATCTAATCCCTTAAAGATTATGGTGTGAATCACACAACTCATGCTCTCATTTACTCTAATAATAAAACTTCTATAGCCATGAATTCAAATCCAGTTCACCATGAGAGACCAAGCACATTTATATAGACTACAAGATAACAAGAGAAAAGTTGTAGAAAGATCATTTTCTTTCAATCATAACCTTGTCAAGTTGATCATGTTTAATATTCATGTTCCACTTGAGTGTGGATCTTGGAGTACACTTGCTCAAGTAAGCAACTTGCAGTTGTCAAAATAAAGCATGCAAATCATAGGGACCTAACATGCAAATAAGTTAACATGTAATCAAATTAGTTTAGAAGTTAGGTACTATTTGTAAGCTTTCTATTCAAGTCATTAGCAGAATTGTATTACTATATATACATTAGATTATACACATTTTAGTTCATCCTTTGAGTTTTGCAATTGAATATCATATACATGAAACTTCATCCACTCCTTTTTGTTCATTCTTCCTATCTTCTTGCTTTTTCTTGAGTATAATCTCCATTGTAAATCACTCAAGTTTACTTAGAATTAGGTTTCTTTACATCCTCTTCCTTGACACATATAAATAACCTACTCATTTCACATGTAAGGGTACACGACATTTCCTAAGGACAACCCCATAGTTAATTACTCATTTACTCTATACTTATCAATGCGACACACTAGATTTTGTTCAAAGAGGATCCATCTCACATCTTCGAAGAAGCCCCGTTATTACATATAAGTGATTGACTTGAACATAAGAGTACCAACGATAACATTCTCCCTTGATTCATTAACTTTGTGTCTGGTTTCCAGATAAATACACTCGAAATCCAATTGGTTACTTCCGTAGATACAAATTTCACTCAAAGTAGATTTAAGATGTCCTATTCAATCACCACTATTCCATTAATTTTTTTTTTCAAAGATTTAAAATTAAAAGAGTAGATTATATATATTCTTTGATGAGACTAATATATAAACTCATATTTTTCTAAATAAATTTATACAGTATCATAGGGATTACAGCCTCTGCCGGTGGATTATTCCTTCCCTAATTTTATCTTTTCATTGTCAAAAATTATTCCTTCCTGATTGGTGCAGCCACTCCTGGTAGTCAATTCGAACTAGTGCAATAATTAAAATTCCAAAAACCTCAACCTACCAATAATACCACATCTTGTCCAAATTCTTATTCATGGGTCCGGAAAATATTTAATCTCTCATTTTTTTTGCATTTCCTTGAATAGACACACCTTGATAACCCTCAAATTATTGTATATCTAAGAGTACTATCGAATAGAGAGAGATAAAAGAAATGGAAACATCTCTAAAACATGCTCTCACTATAGCTACACTATTCATTATCTTTTCATCATGCTTAGCTTCAACGCATAAACAAAGAACACCAAATTCCAATCTTAATTTCCTCAAAAAATCATGCAATACAACGTTATACCCTAGATTTTGCTACGCAATTCTCTCCCCTCATGCAAATAAAATCGGCAAAAGCTCGAAGCTTTTATCCAAAGCTGCCCTTTCAGCAACTTTATCCGCTACACGTTCAACTTCCGTGATCATGACAAATTTAACCAAGATCCATAGGTTAAAACATAAAGAATCCATGGCTCTTCACGATTGCATTGAAGAAATCGGGGATTCTTTATACGAGCTTCGGAGATCTATAAAGGAAATGAACAACAATTTTGAGAGACACATAAATGATATTCAAACATGGGTAAGTGCTGCTCTAACAGATGATGGTACGTGCACCGATGGTTTTGATGAGTTGGTTAAGAATAATGGAAATCTTGAGAGTTTTGTGAGGAGGCTTATTTTTAATATTGCGAGATTGACTAGTATTACTTTGGCTTTTATCAATCTTTGTGCTAATGGTTGATTAGTGATTACTGCATTTTTTGAAGTTTCAAAGATTAATGAATGAGAACAAATAAGTTATACACGTGTATAGAATTTGTGCCTTTTTTTTTTAGTGTAATGCACTTCAATGTTATGAATATATTCAAAGTAGTTATTCTCTGGGGTCATGGTCTTAGTACGCACATATAGGCTATAGCATATGGCAATATTATCCCCAAGTGTTTTATATGCTGATTATTAATTTTTTAAATTATTTTAAATTAACAGGTTAATTCCTGTGTTTTATATTAGGTTAATGCTCAATAAATCCTTGCCTTATCCTATAATTAAAAGACACTGTCTTTTTTAAATAACAATAAGCTTTGGAAAGCTTCCCAAAACTCAACATCTGAGTTCTGGGAAGCTTCCTAAAAAGTAATGATATATACCACCCAAATTCATACCATCCATGATGTGACATGAATTTGTTGGTTAAAAATCGTTAATCAAATCAAGAAAATAAATAGATTAACGAATTTTAACCAACCAATTCACGCCACGTCGTGGGTGGTATACTTGGGTGGTATGATTTTGGGTGGTATATATTATTACTCTTTCTGAAAACTCAAAATTTAAGTTCTGTAAAGCTTTTCATAACTCAAACGACTATTTTTATGGGAAAAAAAAAGGAAAAAGTAAAATGTATGGTATCTTTTATAGGTAAAAAATAATGGTTGGAGTGAGGTGGAATTAATTCTAACTTGAGGTATTTCTTGGGTATTAATTTTTTATTATTTTTCTATTATTGAATTTGTTTGTATTTTAATTCTTTACAACTAAAAATAATAGAAAATGAAATGAAAGAAAATAACCGGCTAGTTTAATACAATTTAAAAAATAATAAGATCAAATTTTTAATTAAGAAGTGATCCGTACAATAAAATAATTTAGAGCATAATATGCAAAATGCCTAAGAACTATTTCTCTCCATAAAATATTTAAACTAGTGTCTTTTCTTTTTCCCTTTAGAAACATATGGGTACTTTGTTTAGATAAAGTGGTAGATCTAGGAGTCAGATAAGGGGCGGATGGTGATAAGGCCCAGGTGACCAAAGGCCCTATAAGTTTTTTTAAAGCCCAATTCTTTCTTTTTCACTTTACAGATACTCTAGATTTAGCTTAGGGGTGGAAATCGGAAGGAACGGATCGGAAAAAGGGTCTTTCGGAAAAATTCCTATTTTTTCGGAATAGATTTTTTCTGTCCCAATTCCTATCCAATTTTTCGGAACTGGGAAAAATAATTCCGAATTCGGAATTTCGGAATTTGCCGGAAATTCGGAAATTTCGGCACGGAAATTTCGGAAATTTTTGTTCGCAAATTTCGGAATTTCGGGTTCGGAATTTCGGAACTTTTGTTTTGGAAATTGCGGAACTAAGGGTTGAAAATCGGAGCAATAGTTCATGACTTACATGAAGATAGTTAAAAACAAAACTTATAAAACTTTTCATGTAACAGTATTTAAAAAGTTTAACTTATAAACTTCATGAACAGTAACAGAAATAACATAAGTAACAAAAGGTAAAAGAACCGTAATAGAAGTAACATAAGTAACAACAGGTAAAAAAAACAATGACTATAAAATACTTTTCAAATTACATAAAAAACAGATATTGGGCTTCATGGGAAAGTAATGTAAAATGTAAAAGAAATGGGTTAGCCTTATCCTTTAGGTTTTATCAGATTTATTGTTTTTCTTTATTTTCATGATATACAAAAAATGTATCATTGTGTTCAGTTTTTCAACGTTTAGATTTTCTTTTCTTCTTTTATTATGATTTTTTTTAATACATATGAGAGCCACTTCGGACCCAGAATCATTTTGATTCCAGTAAGATTGTAAAATCGAAAATACACTTTGAAAATAAAAAATTGGAAATAAAAATCGGAAATATATTTCGGAAATAAAATCGGATCGGAAAACCCGGAAATTTCGGAAATTTATATGTAGTTCCAATTCCGATCCTATTTTTTCGGAAAAATCGGAAATCAGAATTTCGGAATTTCGGAACCGTAAAAAGTTGTTCCGAAATCGGAATTTTCGGATCGGAAAAGTCGGAAATCGGAAATTTTGGAACGGATTTCCACCCCTAATTTAGCTTAAAGAAAATCCACTCTAATATTTATTTATTTTTGGACAGACACTCCAAAATTTTTCATACCTTTTAGCTTTGAGTAATGATATATACCACCCAAATACCATCCTTTGAGTAATGATATATACCACCCAAATACCATCCGAGGACGTGACGTGAATTAGTTGGTTAATAATTGTTAATCTATTTATTTTCTTGATCTAATTAACGATTGTTATCCAACCAATTCACGCCACGTCATTAGGTTGTATTTGGGTGGTATGATTTTAGGTGGTATATTACTCTTTTTGTTTTTGGACATTAAAATTCTTTCATACCTAATATTTCTTTTAACATATTCCATCAATACTAAAACAACTTTGTTTTTCCTAAACGCATTTTTCATTAAATTAAACTATTACAAAAATAATTTAACCTATCCCACCGGAGGAAGCATCTAGCTTTAGTAGTTTTTCTAGTTGAGTAGGAAACATGTTTAACCAAACCCCAAGAACGTTGCCTAGTGGCATGTTCTTGGTTACTCAATCCACTACATTTTTTTCTTTCGCGAAGCAAAAGAGAATAAAGGGATACAAAATTCAGAAATAAAATAAATACTACAAACTATATAACTAATACAAGGACTACTAATTCTCCTATTGTTCAATAGAGACACCATAAGTTGCTTACAATCCTTCTCAATCTTGCACTTGATCTCCCCAAAATCTCTTTTATTGAGCATGTAAAACTCATATATAATGTATGAGATAACCCCTCCTGATAGCTTAAGCTTTTGGGAGAATCCGTTGTCTAACATGGTATCAGAGCCCAGATCCATAAGAGGTCAGTGGTTCGATTCTTGCCGTCTTCAGCCAATATAAAAATTCATGTAGCAAAAGACTAGACATGCAAAAACATGACATGAATATAGCTTGCACGTGAGGGGGCGTATTGAGCATGTAAAACTCATATATAATGTATAAGATAATCCCTCTTGATAGCTTAATCTTTTGGGAGAATCGATTGTCTAACATCTTTCCCATAGACATGCCTTTAAGATACCAAGCGCTTCAACTTCTAGTGCACTCTCAACTTCAATCGTTCATGCATTACATTTAATAACCGCTCTTTTGTGATCCTTGGCAATACACAATAGTAGATCTGTTTTTAGTATATGAGACATCATAGTTAATCTTAATATAATTCATAAGGCTAGGGGAGACAACTAATGATCATCTTTATTAGCTTTCTTTGTACAAATAGTTTTAGATTCATAAGGGGTAGAAGCAAATGTTCCTACTTTAAGACTTTGGTAATTTACTTTGGTATTACTCACCTTTCCTTTATCACTAACAGGCGTCAATTTCAGGTCATTTCTTTTACGCTTCAGACACTTAGTGTAATAAAATAAAGTATTAGGGGATTTAGTATATTTAAATTAAAACTTAGAGGTCTTAGTGTATTTAAATAAACTATTATATGGCCTTAGTATATTTAAATAAAAAATTAAGGGCCTTAGTTTATCTAAATGCAATATTAGGGTTTTTGTATATTTTAATTAAAAATTAGAAGCATTAGTGTATTTAAATAATATATTAGGGCCTTAGTATATTAAAATTAAAAATTAGGGGTCTTAGTGTATTAAATAAAAATATGAGGGTCTTAATATATTTAAATTAAAAATTAGGACCCTTAGTGTATTTAAATTAAATATTAGAGCCTTAGTATATTTGAATTAAACATAGGTGTCTTAGTGTATTTAAATATAAAATTAGCGCTTAGTATATTTAAATTAATCATCACGGGCGTTAGTATATTATATATATATATATATATATATATGTAATATTAGGGCTTTAGTATATTTAAATTTAAAATAGGGTCCTTAATGATTTAAATAAAATATTAGGTCCTTAGTATATTTAAATTAAAAAATTAGGGGTTTTAGTGTACATAAATAATATATTAGGTGCCTTAGTGTAATAAAATAAAATATTAAGGGGTTTACTATAATTAAATAAAATATTAGAGGTCTTAGAATATTTTGATTAAAATATTAGAATCTTAGTGTATTTAAATAAAATGTTAGAGACCTTAGTGTATTTAAATGAATAAAATACTAAGGGACCTTTTGTATTTAAATATATTATTAGAGGCCTTAGTGTAATAATATAATATATTAGGGTTCTTAGTGTATTTAAGTATATTATTAAATGCAGATGACCACAGTTATGCCCGGAGAACATGACAGAGACGACCTATCACGGGTTGTAATGCACCGAGTATGACCTATTCTGAGTATTTTAGTTTTTTTTGTTACTATCTCTCACAATTAATTATGAATTATAACACGTAAGATAATAGAAAGCCCAAGGGACGGGGAACCCTATAAGCATCCTATAGGGCAATGCAAAAGGAGGGAGGCCACCTCCTTATATAGTTTTTTTATATTTGATAAGAGGTGGAATCCGAGGACAAAATATGAAAAGCATGTGAGCCAGGTTATAAGACTCACGGGGTGGGCGAAGGTCCCGCCATGCTTTAAGAGTTGGGCCAAAGTATCCCCGGAGATGTAGCAGCAAGTTCATGATCGATTACGGGTGATTTTCCTTTCCTAACAACAATATTTTAATCATACCCGCTGTATAAGAATAACAGGAGTTGAAATATTTTTGAATAAAATTTCTTCCTTATTGACGATTGGATGCGGAGGCCGGATCGGCCTAACGATATGGTGATTTCAAATATCAGATGAAGAGGGGTTTCTACTTAATGGGTAAAATCCTCAATGATCAGACGCCTGAGAATTAGGCAAAGATTGAGTTGTGATATGTGGGACGTTAGTGTTTTGCATGTAATATTGTCGGTGGTTATAAATTTATAAATATATATACTTTATTATTTTAATATATTTATTTTGTTAAATATACAGATCGGGCTGAAGCTAACGCGGCTAACCAGGCAAAGCAAAATTGCCCAAGTGGTGTCGGTTCAAATATTTATTCCCGGACGCGAGGGGATATGTTCGAGATGAACGTTTTAAGTAATTAATTTTTTTCTTGAATCATTCTAACACTTTGACCCGTGGATGAAACATGAGGGGGAGAAGAACATGCCGGTTATTAGGGAACCGGTTGAGGGAGAAGAACAAGGTTTTTCCGTTCCTCCCATGACAGGCTTCTTCTAAAGAGTCGGGATTGAAAAAAAAGATAGAGGACGGATCGCTACGAAATATTTGATGTAGGGCTGCAAACGAACCAAGCCGCTCGAGCTCGGCTCGGAGAAAAGCTCGTTCGAGATCGGCTCGAATATAAACAAGCTCAAACTCAAGCTTCATCTTAAGCTCGATAAATAAACGAGCCTGCTCGAGCTCGGCTCGTGAGCTCGTTTAAAAGTATGAATTATAAATTAATATATTATTTACTTATAAATATACTATTAAACCTTCAATATTAAATTGGATATTTTTAATTTATGTTATACACTCCATCAAATACCAAATATTCATGAAAATCTCATTTCAACCACAAAAAACAACTAAAAAAGATGGTTCTATAAGTTAAATAAACAAGTTATAACATTTCTGATTTGGATCATTGAAAGCTCGGGCTCGACTCGTTTAATTTTGAGCTCGGCTCGGCTCGAAAAATTAAACAAACAAGCCTGTACATCTAGTATTCGGCTTGGCTCGGCTCGTTTGCAGCCCTAATTTGATGTAAGTAATTCAATAATATGATTTCAACTATTTTTTTATGTGTGATTTTTTTTTCAACTGGTATGTATTTATTTCATGTAATAGAATACCTTAAAATCCATTATGCGTGAACGAGTCAAGGAAACACAGACTCAGCCATGATCGCCATCATCTATACCTGCTTTGACGCCAAATGATCAAGTCGAGTCTGTTCTCACTGCGCCCTGCAAAGGTATAGGTCCAGCGATGCGAAGTTGGGCGTCTGTATTGGAGCCCCTCTTAAGGCCAAACGTTCGAGACCTGCTGTGTCATCCGATTGTTTGGTGCGGGTACGAACGGGATAATGGAGGCCTACATGATTTCGAATGGCTAGCCGCTATATGATCCAAAGGTTGACACATCGGCAAACTCCACAACTTCTTAAGAATTTGAAGAGTTTCTTTTGGTTGGAAATTGAAATTTGCTAAGGGAGTGTTGGTTTAATTAGGGTTAAGAAATTAAATAATAAACATATAAATATATTTTATAGAAGAAAATAAAAAAATGGACTTTTATAAATTTTTGGCCCTGTGCGATCACCTCAATTGCACCTGCTTAGCACCGGTTTAGTTCATGACTGGTACTCCGACAACTATATTAACAGTCACCCGTTCTTGATGATATCATCCACGACAAAATATATTGTTGACAATATAAACAGTTTAAAGGCGATGACTCTTTCTAGTTTGTCGCGAATAGGAACCTCGAAAGACAAGGTATTGGCGACATAATAATGGAAACGATATTTCGTCGTGAATAACCAAATACGATCTTTGACGACGAGTAGTATTATTAACGGTGACGAAAAATATAGTCGTCAGTGACAGAAAATATAAAAGTGTAATAAAAGTGAAACATTACGGTACAACACAAGAACGACCACAACCGAGAAAGAAAACAAGTATAATTACCTATTTAGTAAACAAAATCTAGAAGGTCCATATTTTGCATCATGTATCTACGATTTTAGGGATGCATTGCAACTCTGTCATATTTTTTATAAAGAAAAAACCTTCAGGTATACCATAGCTTTTCTCTAATCATTAGCTTTTCTTGACGTAAATATTAATCTAGAAACTTATATTTTATTATAAAAAGATACAAAATATTCATAATAAAACAATTTAAAGTTTAATAAAATAAATTTTCATATTTAACGACATAAAACGAAAATTATATAGTTATCTCAGTATGGCTCCACCCTGCCTTTGTGTTGTTTTGAGCTTTACTTTATTTTAATTTCTAGCCTTGTTCCAGGTTGAATAATTTTCTTAATTAATAACCGCCACTATATCAATAAACACAGAAAATTAGCCAATTGATAAGTAAATGGGTTGCACGTTTATTTGTTTATTTTAATTTTGTGTGATCTCCACTAAATCTCATGATACAGTCATGCCTATATAATGGTTGGAACATTGGCATCAAAACAATTAAAACAACCAATAGAGATGGCTTCTAAGAACATTACTTCAATTGCTTTATCATTCCTTGTACTAACCCTAATATTTTGTAATTTCCTAGGAAATTCAGAGGCGGCTGGGGCAGTGACAGTGCCCAAGGCAGCAAAATGCAGCAGTTTAGGATTGGATGTTGTACAAAAATGTGTTCCAATGTTTTGGACAATAACTAACGATGTTAGCACTCTCAAAAGTTGTTGCGCGATTATAAGTGGTTTGTGGATATATTCTTCACGTGAATGCATTTGCGAAGGCATTGCAAAAGTTATGTTAGTACTACCAACTGGGAATTCTTCATCATTATTAGCTCCTTCCCTTCAATTTTCTCGAACATGTGCTCCACCTTTTCATTTAAAACGTCTCTTAAAATTCTGTAAGAATCATTGATTTGTAAATGTGATGATTCTCGATCTTCATGTTTTTCTACTTTAATGCAATTTTTATATTATTATCCTGAATATTTGTAATGTTCATCCGTTAATGCAAAGTTTTCTCTTTTATCTCCCCTAATGCAATATAAAATTTAATCATCAGGATTATGTTAACAACACCATCACCCTATGCCTACTATATATATTAGCAATAGATCCACTAATTGGAAAGACAGAAGCACAGATGATAAATTAAATCAAATGCGACTAAAATTTTGTATAGTTTTACCATCCCTTACAATGTTACCCTTTCTTCTAACAAGAAGCTGAAGGTTTGGGTATAAGAAATGTTGTCTAAAATGCATAAACTAACTCAAACAATTCTATCAATTTTGTAAATGATTGTAGTGATGTGATAGTTCTTATTAATTTTTATACTACGATCCTGATAATTACAATAATAATTTATAAGCTATTTAGATATGTTGTATTTAGGATTAATTAATTCCCAAGGGACCTGGTATCTTACTTATATTTACATTACGAGAATAATTAAAATACAAGAAAAGATAAACAAAAAAGATAGTGAATGAATTTTCTAATTTTATGGATTCTTTTATTATTTCTACAAATACAATACTTATACAAATTTGTATTGCCAATTTTATGATTGGCCGTTTCTAAAATTACTATGTGAGATATAATAGAAATAGAGAAATAAATTATAAATAAAGATAATGCTAAAAATTAATTACTTAACTGTGATTGGAGTTAATAGAGTTAGTATAGAAATCAAGTTCGTAGAGGATGATCAAAATCCTCTTACAACATGTTTTGATCCCAATAAGTATTTTATAATAAAATTTTAATGAAACGCTTTTTTAATAGAGATAAAACGGATATAAATAGTTTTAATATCCCAAAAAGATTAAAATATTTGCTTAGAAAGTATGCAATAATGCCATTTAACGAAAAATAACCTATATAAAAGAAAATGTGCAGACACTGATAAATGTGTATGGGGATATAATGAGAAAGAAACAACTAAACACCTATTAAGACAATGCAAAATATGCAAAGAAATTTGGTCATGAACTTCTATACAATTACGAATAAATGAAGATGAAGGAATGACGATGGAAGAATGGATGTTAAAAATAATCCATACATTTACACAAGCAGGTTGGAATAAAGAAATAATCAGATATTTATATTATGATAAATATGTGGAATATCTGGAAAGAGAAAATGAAACCATTCATGAAGAGAAGGAGGTTGATGGAGACAATATAATTTTTGCAACTAATAAACTAATGAGAGAAGTTCATGGCATAGACTGGAAGAAAGCAAACATGACAAAAATATTAGCGACACAAGATAACAATGTACAAGAAACAAAACAAAATGAGGAGAATGCGGACATTAAGATTAACTGTGGCGCATCTTTCAGATTAAAGTACGAACCAACGGATATTGGAATAGTTATAAAGGATAGAAGGTCAGGGGAGGAATTAGAGATTAAAACGGATATCATGTGTGATTCCGCTTTAGAAGGTGAGGCGCATGCAGTACTTAAAGCAGTACAAGCTTGCGAGGGTATAAACGATAGATCAAAATTAATTCTATCTGATAACCTTGAAGTTATTCAAGGTATAAGGCAGGTGTCAGCTGCAGATTGGCGTATTCGGCGGACCATCCAGAAAATCAAGGAGAAGGCGGAGGACTTTGGTCCAATAACCTTTGCTCACATTAAAAGAATCTAGAATAGCTCGGCAGACAATCTGGCTAAACAAGTTATGCACGGGGTGCTTCAAGCTCTTGTTTCTTCAAGAGTGCTTTTTGATTTTGTTGAAAATTTTGGTAAAATGGGAGGTTGGTTAAACCTTTGTTTTTGTGGTTTGTTTGCTTTTGGCGCTTTAGGCACATTTCTTTGTCTAAAAAAGAATAGCTTTAATATATTTTGTAAGCAAGTATATAAAGATAAATATTTTTATCAAAAAGTTTATGAACTATAATTTGAAAAAGTATATTTTTACACATTCTCATTATCATTAATTTCAATAAAATTTAATTTCATGACTTTTTAGTTTTTCAAGGTAGTCTAACCACTAAATCAACTATCGCTCTTATTATTTTCTATTTTTTCAACAACTAAGTTATATATATCAAATTGTATCATTGAGAAACTAATAGTAAATGGACTGCACGTTGGTTGAAAATTATTTTATTTTGTACCATCCCCTCCACTATTTAGCAAAAATCATTTATTTAAGCTCAATATATCTGTACAGCCTTCAGGTAAAAGCCATTCAACCAACTATATCTCATATATCTATCTATCTATACCACTTTACATTAAACGTTTTTTAGTTACCCACATAAAATTAAGGAGATGGATTCTAAGAGCAGTAGTATCGCTTTATTACTTGTTCTAAACGTTGCATTCTTCTGTCAGGTAAATTCTCAGTTCAATTGCAAAAACGTAGACGGACTAGTAGACACGTGTCTCTCTGACTTTGTGAATGATATATCACAAGGCGATACATCTACTGACATATGCTGCTATCTGATGCGTTTTCTTGTTTCACCTGTGTGCATTTGCCAAGGCCTTCTTAAACATAATGCCAGACTTAGTGAACCATTGACTGGTAATTCATTTCCCGGCTTAAGAAAATGTATTGCCCGAGATTATCTAATGATTGTATTAGATCTATGTCCTAGCCTAGGTTAAAAAACTAGATTTATTTGCTAAATTAATTTAATCGAATCTTAGCAAATGCATGTATGCAAGCATTTTCGAATATTGACCACATTATTTAGTTTGGTTTGGTTTGATTTCGCTTTTTCATTAATCTTAACGTTTTATTTTACTCGTATACATGTTCATGTTATTTTATATGGATTTCTACTTAAAACCATGTATTTTTTATTTTATTTGCAGGAGTGGATTGGAGTAATTTTCATTTTTCAATAAACTTATAATGCTGATCAATGCGATCTTAGGTCCTTTTTGGTTTATGAAAATATTTTACGTTTTCGTTTTTAAAATATATTTTCTGAAAATGATTTTCGTGTTTTTCAAAATTTTCAAAAAATATGAAAAACGTCGATTTCACGTTCTACAATATAGCAGTGTTTTCATTTAATTTTCTAAAAACCGTTTTCATTTTTTCTAGCCAAACACGTTTTTATTAGTATTTTGGAAAATATAAAAAATAAAAACAGAAAATACTCATTATTTTTACGAACCAAATGGGGCTAAGTATGTCGTATTGTATTGTCTTGTCTAAAATACTTTTAAACCGAATTTCTTTATCGATATGTTTTTTTTCTCTTCTAAATCAACACGAGTTTTCATTAGGGGTAGTCAATTCGGATTTTATATTTTTTCCAAGAGCCTTTATAATCCATATACTTTGGAAATTCCATAGATTATCTTAACTCTACTTAGATTTCAATTTTTTTCTTTATCATACATGAGTTTGAGGGGTTTTTCTTATTCTATATAAGATTTCTACCGATTCTATCTCATAAAATATAATGGATTCTAAATCATGAGAATTTTATGTTTTTAATTGACAAACCTGACTAAAAAAAATTACCTTTTTAGATTGTGACTAAGGGTCCGTTTGGAAGTGCTTATTTTAAAGTAAAAAAAACGTTTTTAAAATAAAATTTAAAAAACGTATTAAAAATAATTTTGAAATCTAAAATTATTTTAAAAGGTTATTGTTGATAACATCCTCATTAAGCTCTATAATTATTTTTAACGCCTTCAATAATTTATTTTATAGAAAAATACATAATGAAGTAATTATTTATAGAAAATATCCCCTTTATATTTTTCATACCTTTACTACCCTTATTATTAAATATATTACATTATTTTAATACAATATTAATTTTTAAATATAAACAAATAATATGGTATTTTCACCACTACTACCACCACCACCATGTATTTAATCACCACTACAACCACCACAACCACCACCACAGCAAGCACCACCACCACAACAACCAGAACCACCACCACCACCACCTACTACTACTAATTCCATCACATACGCTCGCGTCCGTGAATTTTTTTTAAAATCGTCATAACGAATTCAAAAAAAAATCAAAAAATAAAAAATTTGCATTTTTGGATAAAGCAAATTAATATTTACGTCTACGATTTATTTGGATTTTTTGGTTATTTTTTGTTTTTTTTAATTATTTTTTTCGCAGACATGAAATTCCATGTTTAAAACATGAAATTCCAAGTTCAAAACATGAAATTCACTGTTTGAAATAGTGATTTTTTTCGCAAACACGGAATTCCGTGTCTGCGAAAAAAATTAAAAAAAAATTTCAAAAAATTTCAAAAATTTAAAAAATTCATAGACGTATATATTAATTTGATTTATCCAAATATATAATTTTTTTTTAGTATTAGTTATGACGATTTTAAAAAAATTTCACGGACGCGCGCGTGTGTTTATTAGTTTTTGTTTTGTTTTTGTATAATTTCTTTTTTTTTAAAATTATTAATTATAAGGGTAGTTTGGGATGAGGTTGTTTTCTATAAAGTATCTTATTGTAGGTACCTTTTTCTAAATAAGTTTTTTAATAGGCATTAATCTATAATTGACTCTTATTTTAAGTGTTTTTTTAAAAAACACCTATTTGATGCTTTTCATAAAAGTGTTTTTTAAAATAAAAAAAACAATTTTAAGTGCTTCTCCACACTTCCAAACAGACACTATAGCATAGGAACTATAGCCAATAACTCCAATATTTTATTGAGTATCTTATGGATGCAGAACCTTCCTGTTTAACGTCCATTATAAAGCAAACATAATAGATAAAGTTTGATATTCAATAAGATAGTTTTATATCAGAAAAAAAAACATGATGGTTGGGAACAAGATACAAAGCTCTTCAAACTAACAAAATTAGTTTTGTGTTATTCACAAATGATAGGTTTTATATCCATGTACTGTACTTTGACTTCTTAATTTCCTCAGCATTGAAGAAGTTATTAGTACTTGTGATCGGGCCTGACAGAAGATTCAGCCAATGCATATGTATGTATGCAATGTAGCATTACTTTAATTTTTTTATATATCATTCCTCGTACTAAACCTCGTATTTTGTAATTTCCCAAGAACTTCAAAGGCGGCTTAACATTGGATGCAGTAGAGAAATGTGCTCCAATGTGCTCTATCGTTTTATGTACGATATCTTTTAAAAATTTGTATACATCATTGATTTATACCAGCGATGTCACTACTATAGATCGGTAATTTAGCTATGATAGCTTACCGACGACACGCAAGTTCGTCGGTAAATCGCAGAAATTACCGACGACAGGTATTTACCGACGAGACATCTCGTCGTTAAATCACCGGCGACAACATTTCGTAGGTAATGCATCAAAACGTCGTTGCTATTTGTTTTTTCTTTCTTTTTTTTGTTTTGAATTGTCGTCGATAAATTAGCGACAAAATCAATGTTGTCGGTATTGTTACGTTTTAGCGACGAAAGTGTCATGTTTACCAACGACACGTATGTTCGTCGGTAAAAAAAATGTATATATTCTGGACAAACTGTTTTTTATCATTTAAAACCCCAAAACCCCATTTTTTCCTTCCCAATTTCTTCCAAAAACTTCAATCAAACTCATTCAAATTTTTTGCAATACCTTCTCCAATTCATCTTTCACCATTTCCAAGCTTATAATCAAGGTGGGTCATCCTCAATACACAATTTCATCCACAATATTAGGTAATTTCTTGAAATTCTTTTTTTTTATTATCATATTAGGTGTAATTCTTGCAATTTTATGTGATTAGGTTAAGTAATACATTATCAAGGTGGGACTTCATCATCAATCTCCAATTTCTCCCACCAAAGCAAGGTATTTTCTTTAAATTTCAAACTTTTAATTTTTTTATGCATGGATTTTGTTTTGTGTATCAGTTGCTATAAGTTATGATTATGTATATTTTTTGACTGTCTAGTTAATTATTAAGTGTAAATCATGCATACATTCATTTATTTCTATTATGTTTTCATATATTTTTGTATTTGTGTAATTATTATATAAAATTGTTTATGTATTTATTGTGTTGTAATTTTATTTATTTATTGTGTTGTAATTTTATTTATTTATTGGTTTGTAATTATATTCAAACTATTGGTTTGTAATTTGTATTATTTTTATTCATTGTGTTGTAATTTTTATTCATTTTATTAATTGGGTTGTAATAATTATTTATTTTATTTTCATATGAATATAGTTGTCTAGTTATCTAAAATTGTTGTTAAGAGATGGCTTCGGGTTTGGATAAGAGTTGGATCGATGAGACGGATTATTTCAAGCCAGAATATGTTTTGGGGGTTATGGATTTTATCAAATATGCTCAACAACAAAAAGATTATAGAGATCTTCTTTATTGCCCGTGTAACTATTGTAGAAATTATCGCCGATTACCCACCCAAACGGTTAGGGGCCACCTTTTTAACAATGGGATTATGAAGTCGTATCAGGTTTGGATAAAACACGGTGAGCAGTTGGTCATTCCCGAAGAAAATCCTATTCCGAATATAGTAAATGAAATGGCTGAGGTTTGTGACGATTTGAGACACAGTTACCATAAAATATACTTGGTCCGTCTACTAATGAACATACATTTAAAACTTGATTAGAAAGTTACAAAGTAGTAAAAAGTTCATCTATCAATTTAAGATTTTTATTAATACTTCTGTAATTATCTCTTTTGATTTGTATTCTCGTAAGCTATGTTCTATCTTTATTACCTCAATCTCCATGTCCATAGTAGTAAGTTATATTTTTTCTTCATCAAATTGCATAAATTGCACTAAAGTAATGGTCTATGTTCCACAAAGAATCCCTTCACGAGTATATTTTGTGACTTTGCAAAAACCAAGATTTAGAAATGGGATTTTGTTTTACATATCACCATGATAGATCCATTAATATAATACTAAATAAAATTAAACTTACTAAAAATATAAAAATTAGAAAAGAGAAAAACAAATCCAGGTCATAATATCAAGTCATTTATATTGCAACCCAGCAACATATGTTTTTCTTTGATCAATTCTTCACATTTATTGAAAATTATGGTTATTAAGTTCAGGGCCGGCCCCGGGGCAAGGCAACCAAGGCGGTCGCCTTGGGCCCCGGATTTTTGAAGGCCCAAAAAAAAATTGGTAACCAATGTATAGTATATATTTCGTAACACTTATAAAAATGTTGTATATATAACAATTGGTCTAGTGGAAATAAAAGTTTCTGCCCACGCGCAGGTCATGAGTTTGAGACCATGCTCTATGCATTTTGTTAAAAACCGGATAAATTATTTTAATATATATCGAAAAAGGCCTCAATTTTTTTTCTCGCCTTAGGTACCCGAGACGCCCGGGCCGGCCCTGTTAAGTTGATAAGTATAAGTTGATATTCATATTTTTAGGAAAATGTGGTTAGTAAGTTGATAAGTATCCTCTTGAACAAAAAAATAAATTTAAAAAAAATGATGTAATAAATTCAAGAAAATGATTTTAAAGAGAGTGGGTATAGTGATTTAGAATATAAGTTGAAAACTGAGAGTTTTTACTTGACATGTGGCGTGATCTTGATTCTTATTGGGTCACATATTATTGTTTCTAGAATTTCTTGGTCGTCTTTTGACTTTTGATTTGTGACTTATAATAAAAATATTCCATACACTGTTAATTTCTCAACGATATGGTTTATCTAGTAATGGATATCCAACTCACTTATTAACGTTGACTTTATCATACCAAAATAAGTTAAGCCAAAAAATTCACTATCTCTTATTTGGGTCTATAAAGGGTTAAATTTTAAATGGACTAATATTACTGTACTTTTTATTGGGCCAAATTTTCAGTTTGGTTTTT
Organism: Nemophila menziesii; assembly: GCA_029959085.1. Taxonomy (NCBI): domain Eukaryota; kingdom Viridiplantae; phylum Streptophyta; class Magnoliopsida; order Boraginales; family Hydrophyllaceae; genus Nemophila; species Nemophila menziesii. Next base: position 426,712 of record JARWIR010000109.1, read on the forward strand.
TTTCTTCCACCTACAAAAAACCCTAATATCTATTTTCTTCTTTAATATCTCCGCGCTTCTGTTTTCTCTTTCGCCACACTTCTTCTTCTTAAGTAAAAAATATTGATTGCCCAGAATCACCACAACCAGCTCAACGTATCAAAAGAAAAGGTATATAAATTATTGTGTAGGATCCAATCGATTAAGTACTTATAAGATAAAGATTTCATCACCACAAATTTTTTACTTTGATCTATAATTTTTGTTAAAAATAATTCTGGAAATAATTCTTTATGAAATTGAGATCCCGGATAGAATTTTGTTTTGTAATAAAGAGGTTTTTTGTTCTTAAGTTATTCTTAAAAATTGATATGTAATAAAGAGTATAATTACAACTATTTTTCTCTCAGTTGGTTAATTTTGAGATCTCATTCTTACAATTGAAAAATATAGTACAAAAATCAACTAGTTATAGAAAAATTTAATTATTGTTTTTGTATTTGAAATAGGGCATTTGGAGATACTACAAATGGTTTTTTAAATATCTTTTTTGTGTTTAATTTTTTTTAAAAAGTTAGATTATTTTATATATAGTATTTTATTCTGCTACAGAATGCTATTGTATGCAACTATTATAATATTATCTTATGATTTCATATCAATTTGTGGTATATATATTTTTTTATTTAATTAACAAAAAAAATATTACTATGTTCATGCTTGATTTATAAGTTAAATATAATATATAATTCTATATTGTTGAACATAATTTATTGTTATAATTGCTCAAATGTCATAAAAAAATTGATGGGATTGGGTAATTTATAATAATTAATGTTATTTTAGGTATAAGCCCAGATCGATGAAATGTAATGATCATCTATCAAATGAAATGTAATGATCATCGATCTGGGCTTATACCTAAAATAACATTAATTATTATAAATTACCCAATGCCATTAATTTTTTTTATGACATTTGAGCAATTATAACAATAAATTATGTTCAACAATATAGAATTATCTATTATATTTAACTTATAGATCAAGCATGAACATAGTAATATTTTTTTGTTAATTAAATAAAAAAATATATATACCACAAATTGATGTGAAATCATAAGATAATATTATAATAGTTGCATACAATAGCATTCTATAGCAGAATAAAATACTATATATAAAATAATCTAACTTTTTTAAAAATTTTAAACACAAAAAAAATATTTAAACAACCATCTTTAATATCTACAAATGCCCTATTTCAAATACAAAAACAATAATTTAATTTTTCTATAACTAGTTGATTTTTGTACTATATTTTTCAATTGTAAGAATGAGATCTCAAAATTAACCAACGGAAAGAAAAAAAGTTGTAATTATACTCTTTATTACATATCAATTTTTTTAAGAATAACTTAAGAACAAAAAACCTCTTTATTACAAAACAAAATTCTATCCGGGATCTCAATTTCATAAAGAATTATTTCCAGAATTATTTTTAACAAAAATTATAGATCAAAGTAAAATTTTTGTGGTGATGAAATTTTTATCTTATAAGTACTTAATCGATTGGATCCTACACAATAATTTATATACCTTTTTTTTGATACGTTGAGCTGGTTGTGGTGATTCTGGGCAATCAATATTTTTTACTTAAGAAGAAGAAGTGTGGCGAAAGAGAAAACAGAAGCGCAGAGATATTAAAGAAGAAAATAAATATTAGGGTTTTTTGTAGGTGGAAGAAAAAAGACCAAACTGAAAATTTGGCCCAAAAAAAAGTAATATTAGTCCATTTAAAATTTGACCCTGTATAGACCCAAATAAGAGATAGTGAATTTTTTGGCTTAACTTATTTTGGTAGATGTATGATAAAGTCAACATTAATAAGTGAGTTGGATATCCATTACTAGATAAACCATATCGTTGAGAAATTAACAGTGTATGGAGTATTTTTATTAGAAGTCACAAATCAAAAGTCAAAAGACGACCAAGAAATTCTAGAAACAATAATATGTGACCCAATAAGAATCAAGATCACGCCACATGTCAAGTAAAAACTCTCAGTTTTCAACTTATATTCTAAACCACTATACCCACTCTCTTTAAAATCATTTTCTTGAATTTCATTATATCATTTTTTTATCAACTTAATAGCCATAATTTTCAATAAATGTGAAGAATTGATCAAAGAAAAACATATGTTGATGGGTTGCAATATAAATGGCTTGATATTATGACCTGGATTTGTTTCTCTTTTCTAATTTTTATATTTTTAGTAAGTTTAATTTTATTTTGTATTATATTAATGGATCTATCATGGTGATATGTAAAACAAAATCCCATTTATAAATCTTGGTTTTTGCAAAGTCGCAAAATATACTCGTGAGGGGATACTTTGTGGAACATAGACCACTACTTTAGTGCAATTTATGCAATTTGATGAAGAAAAAAATATAACTTACTACTATGGACATGGAGATTGAGGTAATAAAGAAAGAACATAGCTTACGAGAATACAAGTCAAAAGAGATAATTACAGAAGTATTAATAAAAATCTTAATTTGATTAAAATGAATCAATTAACTTTTTACTACTTTATAACTTTCTAATCAAGTTTCAAATGTATGTTCATTAGTAGACGGGCCAAGTATATTTTATGATATTTTTTATTTTATAAATTAATAGTCTCAATTTCAAGTTAGAATTTTATTCCTCAAAACAATACAATTGAAATTTTATTGACTTTAATTTGGGGTTATATTTCTGTTTTGTAAGATGATGGTGTTAAATAATATTATATGGAGTGGGTAATTAGATTGGATTTAAGTTAAGAGGTCTGTGTATAAAAATAATAGATTTTATGGTTATTTTTTTCATTTTTTGACTTACAAGATATATTAATTACTTAATATTTTTATGTTTTATAAATGTTTATTTAATTATTTGTAGAATAAAAGGACAAAAACGTAGATACATCGATAACAAGTTTGAATTACAAATCTCATTGGGTTAATGATGTAATATAAGTTTTTAGTGAACACAAATCCACACTTTCGGGAAGTAGTAGCCAAATAGAGCATACGCACCGTCAAATGTTTAAGAGATGGTTTTTGGAAAAAGTATGTAACTTTAGACGTTGGTTTAAATATTATCTAATTTTTTTCAAAGTATTAAGTATTATTTTTGCATGACTAGTTCATGGAATGAAAGAGTCAGGTGATGTATTAGCTACCACTAAGATGGTATCCTTGGCAAGCATGTCTTATGGTGCGGTGCATAGATACGATTCATGTGTTGTGAATGGTGTCAAGTGGGTAACACAGGATTACGGAGTTTGTACCATGTACGATGATAGACCATATTATGGTGAATTATTGAAAATATTGGAGGTTAAGTACACTAAAGGGTGCTCAGTTGTCTTATTCGTTTGTAAGTGGTACAGAATGGGTGATGCAAGGACAAAACACGGGGTAACCTTTATCAACAGATCAAACTTTGATTGGGAAAACGAACCATACATTTTAGCATCTCAGGCCAGGAAAGTGTTCTAGATTGACGAGATTAGTGCAAAGAAATCAATGAAGGGTCGAAAAGTCGTTCGGGAAATAAATGATCGTCACGGATGGAGTCCCGAGTTATGGGGTTCAGAATCACAACTATTAACAACGAGAGCATCAGTATACCTTGGTTAACACTGAGACGGTTTCAGAACCGGTGAACTTGGCAACTACCGAGGAGATCGAGATTGACCCATCTCATTTTTGTATTGATTTGGCTTTTGATATGGTTATTGATGAAAACGAGGAAATTGAAGATGACACGTGGGAAGAATATGGGGATGAAGACGAACCTATAGAGGTTGATAGTGATGATGAACCTATAGATATTAGTGGATATGAAACTGGTTAGGAGAATTTTTTTCTTTTTGTTTATTTGTCTTAAAACATTTTGTTGGTTTTTGGAGTTGAATTTGAATTTATTTTGATACAATAACATTTTACTCTAATAGTTGACTAAATACCACCAAACACTAACATTTGACTCAAAATGTTGACCGAATATCACCAAACACTAACATTTGACTCAAAATGTTGACTGAACACACCAAATACTCGAGTTTGACTCAAGTAGTTGACTGAATACCACCAAACACTCAAGTTTGACTCAAAATGTTGACTAAATACACCAAACACTCGAGTTTGACTCTAATAGTTGACGAAACACACCAAACATTAACATTTGACTCTAATAGTTGACTAAATACCCCCAAACACTCAAGTTTACTCTAATAGTTGACTGAATACCCCAAACACTCAAATTTGACTCAAGTAGTTGACTAAATACCCCCAAACACTCAAGTTTGACTCTAATAGTTGACTAAATACCCCAAACACTCAAGTTTGACTCTAATAGTGGACTAAATACACCAAACACTCAAGTTTGATTCAAATAGTTGACTAAATACCCCAAACACTCAAGTTTGACTCTAATAGTTGACTGAATACCCCAAACATTCAAGTTTGACTCTAAATGTTGACTAAACACACCAAACACTCAAGTTTGACTCAAATAGTTGACTGAATACAACCAAATACTAACATTTGACTTAAAATGTTGACTGAATACACCAAACACTCAAGTTTGACTCTAATAGTTGACCAAATACCCCAAACACTAACATTTGACTCTAATAGTTGACTAAATACCCCAAAAACTCAAGTTTGACTCTAAATGTTGACTAAACACACCAAACACTCAAATTTGACTCAAAATGTTGACTGAATACACCAAACACTCGAGTTTGACTCTAATAGTTGACGAAACACACCAAACACTAACATTTGACTCTAATAGTTGACTAAATACCCCAAACACTCAAGTTTGACTCTAATAGTTGACTGAATACCCCCAAACACTCGAGTTTGACTCAAATAGTTGACTAAATGCCCCCAAACACTCAAGTTTGACTCTAAATATTGACTAAATACCCCAAACACTCAAGTTTGACTCTAATAGTTGACTGAATACACCAAACACTCAAGTTTGACTCAAATAGTTGACTAAATACCCCAAACACTCAAGTTTGACTATAATAGTTGACGGAATACCCCCAACACTCAAGTTTGACTCTAAATGTTGACTAAACACACCAAACACTCAAGTTTGACTCAAAATGTTGACTGAATACACCAAACACTCGATTTTGACTCTAAATGTTGACTGAATACACCAAACACTCGATTTTGACTCTAATAGTTGACTAAATACCCCAAACACTCAAGTTTGACTCTAATAGTTGACTGAATACCCCAAACACTCGAGTTTGACTCAAATAGTTGACTAAATACTCCAAACACTCAAGTTTGACTCTAAATGTTGACTAAATACCCCAATCACTCAAGTTTGACTCTAATAGTTGACTGAATACACCAAACACTCAAGTTTGACTCGAATAGTTGACTAGATACCCCAAACACTCAAGTTTGACTCTAATAGTTGACTGAATACCCCCAACACTCAAGTTTGACTCTAAATGTTGACTAAACACACCAAACACTCAAGTTTGACTCAAATAGTTGACTGAATACCACCAAACACTAACATTTGACTCAAAATGTTGACTGAATACCACCAAACACTCGAGTTTGACTCTAATAGTTGACTGAATACCCCAAACACTCGAGTTTGACTTAAATTGTTTGAACTTTGGTCGAGGTGTTTCTTATAAAGTGAAAATTTGGATTTCGCGGGCTTTCTGATGATGGTGGATACGAAAGAAAGAAAGAAATAATAAGAAAGAAAAAAGAAAGAAAAAAAAAAGAAAGAAAGAAGAAAGAAAGAAAGAAGAAAGAAAGAAGAAAGAAAGAAAAAAGAATGAAAAAAGAAAGGAAAATAAAAAAAATTACCGGCGACATTAAACGTTTACCGACGACATTCTTGGAATGAATGTCGTCGCTAAAAATTTAGCGACGACATTCTTACTACGAGTCGTCAGTAAAAGGAAGCCAAAAATTTATTGGTCAGATTGGGCGGTCCTTTTCCCGCCCAATGGATTTACCGACAAAATTTGAAAAGGAGTCGTCGGTAAATAAGGACACGCAACAGTCATGCGTACGACTGTTCGCCGCGTGTCACGCTTACGACGAAGACTCCCCATTTACCGACGACACGCGTGTCGTCGGTAAACTATTATTCCATTAAACCCTACCGAGCTCAATCTGAAACACAAAATCATCAAGACACTCTCAAAAAATTCCATTCCGAGCAAGAAGGAGCTATTCCGAGGCCTCCCAACACTCAAACAACACCAAATGTAAGTGATTTCATGCCAAAAAACTAGTGTTTATTCAATTATTTTCTTTTTTCCTAAATCAAATCCTAACTTTTTTGTTGTTTGTGTTCTTCCTCTCTACTTGCGTGGCATGGAATCCTGGATATCTTCAACACAATTTCCACGTTATAGGTACACGAAATCCGATTCAGATCCTTCCTTTTTTTTAATTTAAGAATTGAATTTTTTTTGGCTTTGTATTTGATTACTTTTAATTTCCGAATTATTGTGTTAGTATTAGGGATTGTTTAAATGTTTTTGGTAGTTAAATACAAAATATAAATATAATTTTCTGTAATTTTTTGCAAAATTAGGGTTTTGATGGATTTTTGGATTTTTGATTGATGATATCTGATTAAATTGTAAATATGTGGTGTGAAATTTATTAGTTAGAATTTGTGTATGTGAAAAATTTTGATGTTGTGAAATTTAGGGACTTATGTGAAAATAAATATGGTTATTTTTGTAAATATAAAAACTTTGAGGACTAAAATGCAATTTTAAAAACTTTAAAAAAAATTTAAATGACATTAGGGGTTTTTAAATATATATTAAGAATAGAAGGACTAAAATGCAATTTATAATATATGGACTTTAAAAATTAATTTATATTTATTTTGTATATGAAAACTTTAAGGACTAAAATTCTATTTAAACAATTTAAAAAAAATTATTATAGACTTTAAGCGTATTTTTGTAAATTTTAAAAATGTAAGGACCTAAATGCAATTTAAAAAATATTAAAAAAATATTATAGTATAATTTAGGGTATTTTTGTAAATATAAATAAAAACTAATTTATTAATTTTATTTAAATTATAGATGGTCGATGTGATGCCTAATTATCATCAGGGTGATGGTAACGGGGAGGATCCGCATAGGAATCCGAACCACAACCTCCAAGACTGTAACCAACCGCCCGGTAATATAAAATAATATATAAAATTCAATTAATATAAATTAGTAATCTAATTAATACTATTTCATTAAACAGTTAGGAGAAAAAGGCGACCTAGAACCATATCGACCTTAAAAACCGCCCAAGAGGCGAAAGAGAAATTAGATGGGCCCTTACCAGTCGAATTCTGTATCCTCCATGATACGTGGAACCCATACGGTGAGTATGGGAAGCATGTGGCCCAAGTAGTGGGGTCCGCGGTCCGAGACACAGTCCCTCCTTACTATGACAGATGAAGTCACGTCCCGAGGACGCTCAAATCCACGATTCTCGAAAAACTCGAGGAGTTTTTTGACCTTGAGTAGTGGAGGGCCCGAAGAGATTGGCCGTATATAAACGGTAAGCTTACATCGTCTCAGTCCACTGCATACAGGCGGTGGAAGTATGACCTTAAGGAGGATTACTTCGAGATGGACGAGTGTCCTCCGGAGGTGCTTCCCGAGAATTGGAGTAGACCCTATGATTTGTTCCGTGACCCGAACAAAAAGGTAATATTATACTTTAATTATTTTATTATTAAATTAGTATTTAATTATTTTTTTAACTTGAATTGTAACAGGCTCAGTCGGAGATTAATAAAAAGAATAGGCAGAAGCAGAAGAAGCCGAACAAGTCAGGTTCTAGGAACCAATACAGACTCGACACGAAATAATCGAGGTATAATTTCTTATAGTAAAAATAAAATTTATTAGTTATTTTATTTAATTTTTTAATAATTATAATTTTTTATTGTATATTTTGTAGGGGAAGCTGAAGATTAATACTAAGGATCCCCTGAACTTTTTGGACGAGCAGACACAAGAGGAGGTCCCACTTCCAGCAATAGGCGGTTATTTCGAGTATTTGGGCTATGACGGGGCAAAGCGAAGCTGGCGGGACGAGAGATGGGAGCAGGCTAGTGTAAGTGGTCTATTTTCCTTTTTATTGTTTAAAATTAATTATTTAACTTTAAATTTAATTTTTTGTTACTTTTATTAATTATTTATTTGAAATTATATTACATGGCGTTTATGGGGAGAAGTTTAAAGATCGGGTTATCGAGTCGGTGTCCCAATCTGAAGATGTTCCGGACGAGGATCAAATCGGAGCGATGAAGGAGACGGTACAGGAGGTGATGAAACCGCCGAAGAGTAGACACTGGGTCCCAGGAATTGGAGCCGTCTGGAAGACACCAAAGGCTCCTACTGTTCCAGACAAGACTGCACAGAAAAACGCGGTGGTACTCCAGCGGATGTTAGAGGGTATGAACGAGCTCCACCAACATCAAGGATTCCCTCCGATACCGGGTGAAGCTACTCCATCAAGCGCCTTTGGATCTTCTGAAGATTTTATAGAGAAGATGCTCCGAGGCCTGAATGAATCTAGATCCGCCAATGGTCTCCCTCCGATTCTAAATGAAGATTCCGAAGATGAAGATGAAGAAGATGATGAGAATTTATCCGATCCTTGATTTGATTGTTATGTGTTAAGACTTTTAATTTATTACTTTTATTAAGTTATGTAATATTTTGACTTTTAACTCCGGGTGTTTGATTTTATTCCCGGAGTTTGACTTTATTTCCCGGGGTTTGACTACCCTGGTTTATTTATTTTTCATGGATATATGTCATGTTTTTTTAATTATTCTCTTTTATTAATATTAAATTTAAAAAATCAAATTTAAATAAAATAAAAATCAAATTTAAATAAAATAAAAATTCAAAAAAAAAAAAAATTAATACGGATACCGACGACATTCTTGACATGGCAAATGTGTGGACGACATTTAAAAAAAAAGAATACATACCAACGATGTTCAAGGTATGAATGTCGTCGTTAAACGGATTTAAAAAAAATTGGGGCGGGTATTTAAAAATTAAATAATTAAATACCGACGACCATGTCGTCGGTAATGTCTACATCTACCGACGAACATGTCGTCGGTATGAGTATAACATTTAGCGGCGAACCACAACCCAGTCGCCGGTAAGGATCTGACTTTACCGACGAACGCAGTCGTCGGTAAAAAAATCCCGTTTAGGGACGAGAAATCAAGAAGGCGTCGGTAAGCCTTCAGTTTACCGACTGATTACTAGGGGCGAATTATTGCCGACGAGTAGTCGTCGGTAAGCCGTTTTATCGACGAAACGCGGGGCTTTAACGACGACGCGCGTCGTCGGTAAACAGTACGATCCTAATAATAATTTGGATAATGTTAATTATAAATAAATAATAATTACAATAATAATTTATAAGCAATTTAGATATGTTACCAAAGCAAATGACTTTTCTAATTTTATGGATTCTTTTATTATTTCTACAAATATAATACTTATACAAATTGTATTGACGATTATATGATTGGCAGTTTCTAAAATTATTATGTGAGATATAATATGAATAGAGAAATAAATTATAAATAAAGATTACTAAAAATCAATTACTTAACTGTGATTAAAATAATTAAGTTAGTAGAAAATCCAAATCCTTCTACAATAGTCATGTTTGATCCCAAGAAGTATTTTCTAATAAATTTTTAATGACACGTTTTTTTAATAGAGATAAAACAAATATAAATAGTTTTAATATATTTTGTAAGTAAGCATATAAGGAGAAATATTTCAAAAAATTTATGAACTATAATTTGAAGAAGTATATTTGTACACATTCTCATTATCATTCATCTCTAATTTTTTTAATACATATTAGAGCTATTTTAATTTAAAATTATTTTTACTTCAATAAATTTTGATCTCAAGACGTCTTGCTTTTTGCGAAATAGTCTAATCACTAAATTAACTATCAATCTTATTATTTTCTATTTTTCCAACAACTAACTTATATTATCGAGAAACTAATAGTAAATGGACTGCACGTTGGTAGAAGATTAATTCATTTTGTACAATCCCCTCCATTAATATGTAGCAAAATTATTTATTTAAGCTCAATATATCTGTGCACCCTTCCGGTAAAAGCTAACCAACCAACTATATCTCATGTATCTATCTATCTATACCACTTTACATTAAACGTTTTTTAATTACTCACATAAAATTAAGGAAATGGCTTCTAAGAGCAGTACTATCGCTTTATTACTTGTTCTAAACGTTGCACACTTCTGTCAGGTAAATTCTCAGTTCAGTTGCAAAAACGTAGAAGGACTAGTAGACACGTGTCTCTCTGACTTTGTGAATGATATTGCACAAGGCGATACATCTACTGACATATGCTGCTATCTGATGCGTTTTCTTGTTTCACGTGTGTGCATTTGCCAAGGCCTTTCCAAACATAATGCTAGACTTAGCGAACCATTGACTGGTAATTCGTATCCCGGCTTAAGAAAATGTATTGACCGAGATTATCTAATGATTGTATTAGTTGTTCTATGTCCTACCCGAGGTTAAAAAACTAGATTTATTTACTTAATTAATTTGATCGAATCGTAGCAGATTCAAGTATGCAAGCATTTTCGATTGACCACATTATTTAGTTTGGTTTGGTTTGGTTTGATTTCGCTTTTTCATTAATCTTAACGTTTTATTTTACTCGTATACATGTTCATTTTATTATATATGGATTTCTACTTAAAACTATATATTTTTTATTTTATTTGCAGGAGTAGATTGGCTAATTTTCATTTTTCAGTAAGCTTGTAATGCTTATCAATACAATCTCTTTAAGTATGTCGTCTTGTTTTGTGTTGTCTAAAATATTTTTAAACCGAATCTCTTTATCGTTATATTTTTTTCCTCTTCTAAGTGTCTGTTTGGGATTTGATTATTTTAAAGATAAAAGCGTTTTTTAATTAACACGAGTTTTCATTAGGGGTAGTCAATTTGGATTTTAAATTTTTTCCAGAGCTTGTATAATCCATATACTTTGGAGATTCCATAGATTATCTTAACTCTACTTAGATTTCAATTATTTTCTTTATCATATATAGAGTTTGAGGGATTTTTCTTATTCTATATAAGATTTTGACGGATTCTATCTCATAAATCATAATGGATTCTAAATCAGGAGAATTTTATGTGTTTAATTGCCAAACCTGACTAAAAAAAATTATTTTGTTAGATTGTGAGTAAAGCATATGAACTATAGCCAATAAATAGATTTCCATCAATAAGCATGCGTGTATCCAATTCTCTTGGGTGTCCATATTTGGTAGAATATATAGCATCATAAATTCAATCATGGATGCAAGACCTTACTGTTTAACGTCCATTACAAAGCAAACATAATAGATAAAGTTTGATATTCAATAAGATAGTTTTGTATCAACAAAAAGATACATGGTGGTAGGGAACAAGATACAAAGCCTCTTCAATCTCACAAAATTAGTTTTGTGTATCATATTATCCATAAATGATAGGTTTTATATCCATGTACTGTACTTTGACTTCTGAATTTCCTCAACATTGAAGAAGTTATTAGTATTTGTGATCGGGCCGGACAGAAGATTCAGCCACTGCAGATGTATGTATGCAATGTAGCATTACTTTAATTTCTTTATCATTCTTTGTACTAAACCTTGTATTTTGTAATTTCCCAGGAACGCGGCTTAACATTGGATGTAGTAAAGAAATGTGTTCCAATGTGTTAAATGTGATTAAAAGTAATCACCGGTTTTACAAAAAGAAATGGATTCCGAAAAAAGGTAAAAACAGTTTTAACATAAACTAACTATTACAATAAAACTGAAAAAACGATTACACGAAATCGAATAACAATACACGGAAATGCGATTACAAAATCGAATTAAAGATTACACGGAAATGGTTACGAAAAACAAACTTACACGGAAAATAAAGCGAGCCTAATCCTCGGTTGTTAAAAAGATATTCCGGGGGATATCCGGTTATCTCTAACAGAATAAAACGAACAGCGTTTAGTGTTTCAGAGAGTGAGATAGGCAGAGTGTTTTGGTTTTTTTCCTTTGTAATTCGTAGCTGTTGAGAGGGGAATGGGAGCTCTATTTATAGGGGTGAGGAGTGGACAAGCCTTCAGAAAACGCCCCTATTGAATCCCATGATTCTCTCCCGGATTAGTCTTGATTGGGTTGACGTTAGGATTGCTAAGTAACCCCCACGTTTTGTAATCTTCTGTAACAGCTGTGACCATTTGATTTCCCACGTGTTTGACTTTTGACTTGAGCTGAATATCCTTTCCCTTTAACGCGTGCGAGATTAGTGGAGCCTTGTCTCTACGTTACAAGTTGGAGTAGTCAACCACCACTATAAGAGCTGGTACAAAATCTATTTCATTTTTCATTTTTTGACTCCCCAAACTCCCCACGACCCACGACCCACGCCCCACGCCTTACGCCGTCGCCGTCGCCGGTGCCGGTGCCGGTGCCGGGCCGGGCGGGTGGGTGGTGGTGGTGGTGGTGCGCGCGTGTGGGCTAGAATAGTGCTTTGCCATGTGCATGGGTATTGGCCATTTGGACTTTGTTAAAATCACATTGTATAAAAGTCATTCTAACTCTTCACCACCCACCGATGTGGGAAGAGTTTCAAAACCATTTTTGACAAACAAATGGACTTCTTGAACATAACAGATGTCCAACAATCCCCCACACATTTGAATGTCAACAAAAGGTTTAGTGAGAAGGTTCCAGAAAGAAGAATGGGTGAATTGTACTTAAGTGTCAATATCTTGCGATTTGAATTGACACGTAGTGAAGCGAGGCAACCACCGACTTCCGTTTAAGTGAACTTACTCTTGAACTTTAACGGTTATCGATCGAGACCCTCACAGCACATACTCTACCCGATTCAAGGTTATGGTTCCCTCTAACCTCACCTTTCAGTTCATCAAGCCCTTCTCTAAGGACCACCCTTTACGGGCTATGAACTTGGTGGATTTATTCATTTTGAGAGTGGTGTAAGGACGTCTCCTCAGCACTCTACCATGAATATTTGGGTTTCAAAGTTACCCTTGAATTCATCAAGTCCTTCTCAAAAGGACCACCATAAAGGCTATGAATTCAAAATGTGAGTTTCAACACTCGGTACGCCTTTTTCATCAAGTCCTTCTCGAGAGGACCACCACAAGTGGCTATGAACAAGACGATTTAGGTTTGAGCCTTAGGGATGGTGAAATCACATTGACTCATTAGTCACATGTTCCCACTTAATGGGTTTTAGTCCCATCCCCCTCGACGTCTCCAGGACTAGTCTCCTGGTCAAGCCTTTGGTGAACGGATCAGCTAGATTCTCCTCTGATCGTACAAATTCCAAGGCTATCACACCATTCTTCAGTAATTGTCTTACTGACCCATGTCTGATGCGAATATGTCTCTTCTTCCCATTGTAGGCGCTATTGTGAGCGACTCCAATGGCTGCTTGTGAATCACAGTGGATACATACAGGTGTGGCACTTCCTTCCCAAAGCGGCACATCTGATAAGAGACTTCTCAACCACTCAGCTTCTTGCCCAGCTAACTCTAGTGCTATGAACTCAGACTCCATGGTGGAGCGTGCTATACAAGTCTGTTTGGAAGACTTCCACGATACAGCACCTCCCCCTAAGGAGAACACATAACCACTGGTGGAGTTTACTTCGTCATTGTCAGAGATCCAGTTTGCATCACAAAAACCCTCAAGGACTGCAGGGAATTTGTTATAGTGCAAGCCTAGATCGATGGTACCCCTCAAGTATTTCAATAGACGGCGAAGTGCAACCCAGTGATCACTGCTTGGGTTATGAGTATAGCGACTAAGTCTACTCACGGCATAGGCAATATCGGGTCGAGTATAGTTCATTAGGAACATTACACTTCCTATGATTTTAGCATATTCATTTTGGGATACAGCATCCCCTACATGTTTAGATAAGTTAATGCTAGAATCATAAGGAGTATTTACAGGCGTTACATCAAAGGAATTGAACTTCTTCAGCATCCTTTCTACGTAATGAGACTGATTCAGGGTAATACCATTACTGCTTCTAATGATTTTTACCCCAAGTATCACATCAGCTTCTCCCATATCTTTCATGTCGAATCTGGAAGACAAGAAACGTTTAGTCTCATTTATAATATGAATAGTAGTACCAAAGATGAGCATGTCATCTACATAAAGGCAGATGATAACACACTCTGAATTTGTTACCTTGGAGTAAACACATGAATCAGAAGTGTTAGCTATAAACCCATATGAAATTAGAGTACTATCTAGTTTTTCATACCATTTTTTCGGTGCCTGTTTCAAGCCATACAAGGATTTTTTCAACTTACACACTTTGTCCCCTTGACCAGGGACCACACACCCTTCAGGTTGAGCCATGTAGATCTCTTCATCTAGATCTCCGTTCAAGAACGCGGTTTTGACATCCATTTGATGTATTACAAGTTCGTGAATGACGGCTAAGGCAATAAGGGTTCTTATCGTGGCAATTTTGGTCACTGGGGAATAGGTGTCAAAATAATCTTGACCTTTCTTTTGGGTGAAGCCCTTAATAACAAGTCTGGCTTTGAATTTTTCTATTGAGCCATCGGGTCTCAACTTTTTCTTAAAAATCCATTTGCTACTAATCGCTTTGCTACCCCTAGGTAAGTCGGTTAATTCCCATGTATGGTTACTTTTAATTGACTCAAGTTCACTATTGATAGCCTCTTTCCAAAAACTAGCATCTATAGATTTTAACGCATCATCATAAGTTTTTGGGTCATCCTCCATGAGGAAGCAATTGACTACCTGTTCGTCTAATAGATCAATGTGAGAACCTTCTGTGATAAAGGCTATTATAAAGTCAGGGCCGAAGCTAGACTCAATCCTGCGCCTCTTACTTCTCCTAGGTTCTTCCTCGGGAATACTGCTAGGCTCCATGGAAGTGGAGGGGTTAGGAAAAACATCACAAATAGGTACAAGATCATTAGTAGATAAGTTATCAACAGGTAAAGAAGCATTGACAGTATTTAAATTTTTCAAAGGAAAAACATGTTCAAAAAACTCAGCGTCTCTAGATTCACAAATAGAGTTATCTTCTAATGACAAGAATCTGTAAGCCGCACTATTCTGAGCATACCCTATGAAAATTGAGTCAATGGTTTTGGGACCAACGGTGACAGTTTTAAAATCAGGTAGTTTGACTTTGGCTAGGCACCCCCACACTTTTAAAAATTTCAGGTTTGGTGGAAAACCCTTCCACATTTCATACGGGGTCTTTTCTAGGGATTTATGAGGTACCCTATTAAGTACATAACAAGCTGAAAGGACAGCTTCCCCCCACATGTTGTTTGGTAAACCTGAACTTATTAACATGGCATTCATAGTCTCTTTAAGGGACCTATTCTTTCTTTCTGCTATGCCGTTTTGTTGGGGTGTATAAGGGGCACTAAGTTCGTGGATAATCCCATTTGTTTCACAAAACTCTTTAAGGGAATTAGAACTATACTCGCCTCCTCTATCGGACCTAAGTCGTTTGATTTTACAATCTAGTTGGTTTTCAACTTCGGCTTTGTATTTTAAAAACGCATTTTCCGCCTCATCTTTAGTTTTAAGAAGATATACTTTAGTGAACCTAGAGTAGTCATCTACGAAGGTTATGTAATAAAGTTTTCCACCTATACTAGCGGAGTTTTTAAAATCAGCTAAGTCCGAATGAACTAATTCAAGTAGTTTAGTTTGTCTCGTGGTAACGGGTTTAAAAGGTTTTTTCGCAAGTTTGGACTCTACACATATTTGACATTTTTCAAATTCATCCACGTTGTTAACGGGTATTAGTCCAAGATTTTTAAGCCTTTTAATAGACGCAACATTTAAATGGCCTAGTCTACCGTGCCACGTTTGAACGGACTCAACAATATAAGCAGAATTAGATGCATTCTCATTAAGGGTTACAGTGTTTAAAACAAACAAGCCATTATTAAGGTACCCTTTCCCCACGAATTCGTCATTTTTGGTGATAATGACTTTACCCCCCTCGAACACAAGTTTGAGACTAACTTTATTAAGGAGAGCCCCAGAAACTAAGTTCCTACGGAGAGAGGGAACGAAGAGAACATCATGTAGTTCAAGAGTCTTACCAGAGGTGAGTTTGAGTGGAACCTGACCTTTACCAAGAACAGTAGCGGTGGAAGAGTCACCCAAGTACACACACTCACCATCAGTTGCTTTTTCGAATTTCTTGAACAAGGCTTTGTTTGCGCAGAAATGGCGAGAAGCTCCAGTGTCAAGGATCCACTCGCTCTTGTTCTCTACCAAGTTTACCTCAACCATTACCGCAGCGATGATTTCTTCGGTCTCAGTCAGATTCGCGGCAGCTTTGGGACCCTGGCCAGCTCTCTGGGGACATTCAAAAGCTTTGTGCCCTTCTTTGCCACAACAGTAACAGGCCCCTTTAGTTTTTTGAATCTTACCAGAGATCTTGAATCCTCCACCTTGTTTGTTGGTGTTGCCGCGATTCTTATTTCCCCCAGACTTAGGTTTGTTGGACCCTTGTTGCTTTCCCTTCCCTTTGAACCTATCTTTGTTACCTTGGCCAGAACCTTCGACTAGATTAGCTTTGGAGGAATGAGAAGGGAAAGAAATTGACTTATCCTTTAGTCGATTCGCTTCTTCGACTTGGATGTGACTGATGAGCTCTTGGAGGGTCATTTCTTTCTTTTTGTGCTTGAGGTGGTTGCGGTATTCACTCCAAGATGGGGGAAATTTCTCAAGCAAGATGTTGGCTTGAAGAATTTCACACATCTTCATGCCTTCAGCGATAACTTCCGCGCATAGGTTCTCGTACACATGGAGTTGTTCAGTCATGGGTTTCTGATCCGTAAGTCTAAAATTATACCAATTCCCAGTCACGTACTTTTTCTTACCCGAATCATCAGCCCCATATTTTTTCTCAAGAGTTTCCCATATGACCTTTGCCGATTTCTCTTTGGCAAGGAGGTCAAAAATGGGATTAGTAACGTGGTTCAACATCCAGCCCCGAGCCATGGTATTAGCTCTTTTGAACCTAGATTCGAGGGCAGCATGCCTAGCCAGCTCTTGTTCAGTATGAGCTCCAATCTCCAAAAGTGGAGGAGCCTCGACTATAGCAAAGTCAAGTTCATACTGTTCAAGGCATATCATTATTTTTTGCGCCCAACGCTTATAGTTAGAACCATTAAGGGGCTCTAACTTGTTTGCGTCGAGAATTGGCTTTGTGTTCAAAGAGGAACCAACAGCCGAAATCGGAAGAGCCATTTTCAAAAAATAACCGGTGAAAAAAGAAAACGAATATCTTTTTAAATTGTTAAATGTGATTAAAAGTAATCACCGGTTTTACAAAAAGAAATGGATTCCGAAAAAAGGTAAAAACAGTTTTAACATAAACTAACTATTACAATAAAACTGAAAAAACGATTACACGAAATCGAATAACAATACACGGAAATGCGATTACAAAATCGAATTAAAGATTACACGGAAATGGTTACGAAAAACAAACTTACACGGAAAATAAAGCGAGCCTAATCCTCGGTTGTTAAAAAGATATTCCGGGGGATATCCGGTTATCTCTAACAGAATAAAACGAACAGCGTTTAGTGTTTCAGAGAGTGAGATAGGCAGAGTGTTTTGGTTTTTTTCCTTTGTAATTCGTAGCTGTTGAGAGGGGAATGGGAGCTCTATTTATAGGGGTGAGGAGTGGACAAGCCTTCAGAAAACGCCCCTATTGAATCCCATGATTCTCTCCCGGATTAGTCTTGATTGGGTTGACGTTAGGATTGCTAAGTAACCCCCACGTTTTGTAATCTTCTGTAACAGCTGTGACCATTTGATTTCCCACGTGTTTGACTTTTGACTTGAGCTGAATATCCTTTCCCTTTAACGCGTGCGAGATTAGTGGAGCCTTGTCTCTACGTTACAAGTTGGAGTAGTCAACCACCACTATAAGAGCTGGTACAAAATCTATTTCATTTTTCATTTTTTGACTCCCCAAACTCCCCAAACTCCCCACGACCCACGCCCCACGCCTTACGCCGTCGCCGTCGCCGGTGCCGGGCCGGGCGGGTGGGTGGTGGTGGTGGTGGTGCGCGCGTGTGGGCTAGAATAGTGCTTTGCCATGTGCATGGGTATTGGCCATTTGGACTTTGTTAAAATCACATTGTATAAAAGTCATTCTAACTCTTCACCACCCACCGATGTGGGAAGAGTTTCAAAACCATTTTTGACAAACAAATGGACTTCTTGAACATAACAGATGTCCAACACAATGTTCTTGAAAACAACTAAAGACGTGAGCAGACTCAAAAATTGTGGCGCAGAGATAAGTGGTTTGTATTGGTAATTGGCACGTCATTACAAGAAAGGTTATTTTTACGGCAAAAGATTTACCATTAAAAATCTTATTTGCCGCTATTTGTTCGCCGCAATAAGTTCGTCTCTAAAGACACCTTTTGTGTCAAATTATTTGTTTTCGCCTCTATTGACTTCATCTTTAGCGGCAAATATTGTCGCTAAAAATATAAAATTAAAGGCTATTTTGGTATTTCAAAATATCATTAGAGGTCATTTTAGTGTTGCCACAATATACATCGTCTCTAATGATACTATATCTTGCAGTGCGTGAATGCATTTGTCAAGGCATTGCCAAAGTTATGCTAGTATTACCAACTGGGAATTCTTCATCGTCATTAGTTCCCCCCCTTCAGTTTTTTTTAACATGTGCTCCATCGTTATATTTACGACATCTCTTAAAATTTTGTATACATCATTGATTTTTAACAGCGATGTGTCCCGATCTTCATGTGTTTCTACTTCAAAGCATTTTTCTATTTTGTTGTTTAGAATATTTGTAATGTTGACCCGTTAACGGAAAGTTTTATCTTTACCTCGCCTTGTACAAAATAAAAAAGAGAATTCTTTTTTTCCTCCTAGGACAAATTTTCGAATAGTCCTTGAATTTTTGAAATTATCAAATTGGCACTCCAACTTTATCTACCACCCAAATTCTGTCATGAAAAACAGTTTTAAGGAGAGGAAAAATCCTTTTTTGATTGGCCAATTTCCCAAATATTTCTAAGACTTTTGAGGTTATTTTGCTTGTCACATTATACTTAACTAACGGAATTTGGGAAGAGAACTTACCGGGAAAAAAGTAAAATTGGAAGACCAATTGGGTAACTCAAAATTATTCAGGGACTGACCTATATATTTGGAGGAAAAAAATAATCTGAAATAAAAATCAAATATCAGGTGTAAGGTGTAAAAAATATTCTATCCCTACTATATTAGCTGATAGATCCACTAATTGGAAACAAAGAAACACTGATGATAAATTAGAATGTTACTAAATTTTTGTATATAGTTTTACGTCACTTACAAAGTTACAAAGTTACCCTTTTGTCTAACAAGAGTGAAATTTACAAGCTTACGCATAGTGATAAAGTCGTCATATACTGAATGTCCCAAAAATATTACAAAAGTTTCTACTAGAGATATAATCGATGGTAACAAGAGACCTAAGAATTAATGTTAGAGTCAAAACTGGCTTTCTGGTGAAGCCATTGAGCCGGTCATTTGTCAAATTGACTTAGCATGTTAGTGTTGTCTGTAATGTTAAGGCTAAGTTTGGAGTTTTGAAGCAAATTCTCCACAAGAAGTTGAAGGTTTGAGTATTAGGAATGTTTTTTTACATGCCCAAACTTACTCAAACATTTCTATCAATATTTTTAATCATTATAGTGATGTAATAGTTCCTATAAGTTTTGATAGACATCTTGGCATTGGCCTGTAATAAGGATATTAAATTCGGCTTTATTTTTAAAAAATTGGATAATGTAGCCGACTTGGTAATCAAACAAAAATTTAGAGACATTTTTGTTTGGTAAATTGGGTCTATAACTCATCCCACTTAGGCGTTTTGTTAGCGAATGATTGTAAATCCAAGGACATAGGACAGATGTATTATGGGCACTTCTATATTATTGTAATTATGTACTTGACTAAAAAAAATTAAGGCAGTCATTTTAGATCTATTTTATCTTTTTGATAAAATATTTTTTTTTATAATTATAAAAGGTCTTTAACAAGATATTCTGTTTTTATATAATCAAAGTATATTTTAGTTTTTAGGCCATATCTAAGTTTGCTTGATAGAATAGTTACTAATGGCATTAAAACAAAAAATTAGTAATTTCATTTCAAACTGCATCACAATTTATTCTTAATATTAAGAGGGTAAGGCAATATCCATCTTTTAATGTATTGACCATGTGATGTATCATGTAACACGCCAAAGAGAAAAAACTTACATAGTACGGAATCAGGTCGGATCTAAGAGGTTGCAGTCTCGGGATATAGTGTCCGAAATTTTTTTATATAAAAGAATCACAGTAAAAATAGATTTCAACCCTAACTTAATTTTCACTTTTCTAGCTGAAAATTAGTGCAACCTTTACATAATACAGGGATATATAGTACAATTTTGTATAATATAAGGACCTATTCTATAATTTTTGTGTAATATATGATCTTTAGGGTAAATAAATTGAAAAAAAATTCAGGGTCACCCTGAACCCCCTTGCTGCCCGTAATAAAGTATCATGGCTACTTACCTGTTTACTTTATTTTACTCTCGAACTTTGCCTATTTTCTTGATCATTTTATAACTGTTTCTACATCAATAAAACACAGAAAATATTCCAATTGATAAGCAAATGGCTTCACTAATTTAATTGGGTTGCACGTTGATTGGTTGATTAATAATGTAAACTTAATTTAATTTTGGGCAATCTCCACTTATAAGAGTCATGATACCAGCTTGCTGTCTTCCCTATATAAGGATTAGAGCATTCGCATCAAAACAATTACATCAATACATCAAGAGATTGAGATGGCTTCTAAGAGCATTAATTTAATTTCTTTATCATTCCTAGTACTAAACCTCGAATTTTGTAATTTCCTAGGAAGGTCAGAGGCGGCTGGTGCAGTGACCATTACCATGGCGGCCAAATACAGTAGCAGTTTAACATTAGATGTTATAGAAAAATGTGTCCCGATGTTTTTGGAAATAACCAATGATGTTAGCACTCTCAAAAGTTGCTGCGCAATGCTAAGTGGCTTGTGGTTGTATTCTGCCCGTGAATGCATTTGCCAAGGCATTGCAAAAGCTATGCTAGTACTACCAACTGGAAATTCTTCATCATTATTAGCTCCTTCCCCTCAATTTTCGCGAACATGTGCTCCCCCGTTTCATTTACGTCGTCTCTTAAAAATCTGTAAGAACCATTGATTTTTTCTCTACGATGATTCTCAATCTTCATGTTTTGCTACTTCAAAGGGAGTTTGATATAATTTTCAGATTATTTGTAATGTTCATCCGTTAATGCAAAGTTTTCGCTTTAATTGTGCAATATAAAATTCGATTATCAGGTGTATTTTAACAACCGAATCACCCTAGCTGATAGATCCAATAATAGGAAAGACAGAAATGCCGATGATAAAATAAAAATTAATGATATAATATCCCAAAAAATTATACCAATAAAGCATACCATCCGTGATCAAGTAAATTGCAATCTTAATTAAAGTCTCGTAATTCTTTGTAAACAACATTAAGTCATCACTAAATATTTGTCGCCAATAATATTAATAGCGACAACGTTTCGTCGTCAATACTAGTAAGTATCTTAGCGATGAAGTTATTTTTATATATTAAGAGTCGTCGTAATTGGTATTACTAGCGACAGAGAATATTCTTCGCTAGTAATATAAATCATTAGTGACGACATTAATCGTCGTTAATGATTAATTATGTCATAGAAATCGTCATCTAAGCCCTCCTAGGCGTCAACTCCCCTCTCATCCGTGTATACCTAGTAAAATGCTAGACGTTTTTTCTTAGCGCCTTAGTCGCCGTGGAAAAAGTACCTGATCCGCATAGATGTCGATTAATGGTAAAAAATATCCGCCTAGACCCTACTATTATTTGTCTTTTTCTAAAAAATTCTTGAAATGATATTATAACTTTAATTTAGTATTTTCATATTAATTGTAGTTTTACTAGACAAATTTTATGATTTAAATAGTTAAAATTATTATAATCACTACATATATATTGCTAGATATATAAAATTAAATAGCGAGATTCAAAACCTCCAAATCTCAGCTATGTTCCGCATAATCCTGTCTTGGCGCTAAGCCTCGATCGTACGCCTAGATCGCGTAACCGAGTTCTAAAACATAGATGATAGATTTAAATTTTTTTCTCCACCAATAAGGGCCACAGACGTGGGTCGTCCCTATAGACAATTATTAGCAACAATATCATGTCGTCGCTAATGATGTCACTGTTAAAAACTGCGACTTAGTAGTGTCTTGATCATGTGGTCTCTCTTATTTATCACTTTACTAACCAGTGGTGTATGTATGAAGAGACGTGCATAACTATTTGGACTAGCTCAATGGCCAGGACCTTGTCTCTCATCTAGGAGGTACAGGGTTCGAATCTCCTCGGTTCTTGAGCCCTTAAAGGGGGTAAGCAAGACGTGCAAGGTTTGAGTCTCCTCCCTGAACATGAGTAACCTAGTTCTGATTAAGTAGCTATGGTGCGTGCAAACTTTCCCATTCCACCAAGATAAAAAACAACATATTTACTCCTACCCTTTTTATCAAAACTAATACATTAGTTACATTTCCAAAAATTAGATAAATCGATACTCCAAAAAATAATTGAATAATAAACCCAGAGTAGGGGCGGATCCAGAATCTAATTTGAGGGGACTTGAAATATATGAAAGTTCGAGAGTCAAAGCTTCTCGAAAAAAATTTAAGGTAAAATTATGACACATAAACATATAACTAGCAATGTCAAAATGTAATTATGAGATTTCAATGTCATTACGTTTTTTGTTTTTCAAATGGAAGAGTTTACCCATTCCTAGTTACCCGAAAAATATATAAGCCAACATCATTATATACACTTAATTTATATAATAATATATGCTATACTAATATTTTAATGTATAAATATAAAAAATAAATCATTTATAAAAAAATAAACACTATAATTTTATTGAAGTAATACAAATAATAAATAAATAAGTTTTATGAAATTTGATAAATTTATGACATAAATCTCTATTTGGAACACCTAACCTCCTTTTTAAATGCTAAAATGCAAAATTCTTAAACCACTAAGCCATAATACCTTTTGTGTTCTTTAGATCATACACGTTTTACATAAATGTTCAGAGAAGGCTAATTATCTTTCGGGACAAAATTACAGTGACGTATTATAAAATTTCCGGGTTCAGAGGGGCTTGAGCCCCCCCCGGGCCTCAAAGGGATCCGACCCTGACCCAGAGCACCAAGATCTACTATAGACTCTATAAACTAAAATATCCTCTTAATTGTCAATTCGAGAGTATACAAAAGAAAATGAGATAGCCAACCTTTACTATCCATCTGTGAAACTATACTTGATGAAGTTTTCTAAGTCATTATCATCTTATTATGATCTCAAATGTTTCTTATAACAAAATTATTCATTTACAGAGAAATTTTTATTTTAGTGGAGTATTTCTTCTTACTCGATTAATTTTTAAAGTAATATAAACGCTCTTACATTCGAGTTATTACATAAACCCTATCTAAGTTAACATACTCAACTATGTTAAAAAAACAAAATTCTGAACATATAATGAATGATGATAAAACCCTGTACGCGTTGGCTGGTAGCTAATATCATCGATCTATTGGCTCAAACTTTTAACAAGAATGACACAATCACGGGAGTGTACGTCTTATATAGCTATTTGTCATTCTTGTGATCCAACAAGATTCCATGACAGACTAGCTAGCCTAGTAGCTACATTGATTTCTTCACATGATTTTAATTAACGATGTATAAATTCGAATACATTATAAAAGACTCCAATAAAACATAATTCAGATTGTATACGTTAATCCTATTATTGCTTCTAAAATCATTAAAAGTCCCCTACATTCTCCTTCCATTCCATAGTATTATTTCTTTGCTTTTCATATAAATTTAAAAGTATTATAATCAAAATTTAAATTACCAAATACTTATGTCGAAATAAAAAATTCAAAAAAATTAAATAAGAATATTAGTGGTGAAAATTGTTAAAAATTAAACCAGTTAATTAGGATTAGCTTATTGGCCAGGGCCTTGGTCATCTAATTTAGTAGTACAGGTTCGAACCGATCATGACTCTAAATCCAAAACAGCTCTTCTATGAAAATAAAAAAATTAAAATAAAACGTGATATTCCAAATGAACAAGTAAATTTGTTTAGGGATAATATTTGTAAGAAGTGGATAATTAGGGCCCGTTTGGAAGTGCTTATTTTGGAGTAAAAAAGCGCTTTTAGAATAAAATTTAAATTTTAAAAAAATTATTAAAAATAATCTTGAAATCTAAAATTATTTTAAGTGCTTTTTTTAAGAAGCACCTATTTGGTGCTTCTCAAGAAAGTGCTTTTCAAAGTCAAAAAAACTCTTAAAATGCTAAAAGCACTTTTAAGTGCTTCTCCAAAAAAAGCACTTCCAAACGGGCACTTAATATCAAACGAGGGAACATGGTCGGATCTAGGAGGACATTGCAAATTTGACCAAATTCTTAGTTTGAGAAAAATAGTATATATATAAAAGTACATAATTGCCCCAGTATCTTGTATATAAATACTAATCCTAATTTTTTTTTCTTGTGATACCCTATTAAATCTTCTAATTTTTAGCTGCTAGCCTGCTACACTGAAAAGTTTTTGATCTGGCCTACGAGATCAGAAAACTTCAAAATCTTAATATTTACTATAAATACCCACAACATCAATATTGAACCATCATAACATAAATCGAATACTATCTAAGATAAACAAATGGATTCAAAGACATCCTCATCAACTTCTCTTTTCATACTCATTAATCTCCTCTTCTTTGTCCTCGTGAATGGTTGCTACGTATGCAATATACCCAAAAACCCTAACCCTACTCCTATCCCTAATTACTCGAGTCCAACTAAGGCCACCTGCCCTAAAGATGCCCTTAAACTGGGTGTATGTGCAAAAATACTTAATGGGAGTGTAGGTACTGTGATTGGAAGCCCTCCAGATATACCATGTTGCTCAATACTAGGAGGGCTTTTGGATATTGAAGTTGCTCTTTGTCTTTGCACAGCTTTGAAAGCTAACATTCTTGGAATCAACCTTAATATTCCTATTTCATTGAGTGTTCTTTTTGACACTTGTGAAAAGAATATTCCATCGGATTTCCTCTGCGCTTAAGACTTGTAGTAGCACATCTGTTTCATTAACATATTTTAATGTTTTGTTTTTCCCATTTCGTTTGTATTTTTGTATTCTTTTTTCCATTGTAACTTTCTGGTGCTTAATTAATATGTTTGATTAGTGTGAAATGATTGAAGTAAGAGGCGGATGGGGATGGGGTGCCCATGCTCTATTAAACGAAAAAGATTAATACAACTTTTTACTTATATTTCTCAGACGGAGAAAATGGAATGAAATGAAACCTCCACCCTTATATCCGCCTATGAAGAAGTGAAATATTGTTGATATAGTCTAATTTTCCTACACCAATTACATTAATACACCTACCCTATGTTTTAAACTTACAAAATAACTAACACATTAATCTAATCACATGTGTTTTGTTATGGATGGAAGTATTACCCTATAACTTTACTTATTCACAACTTTAAGTTTAGACTATTATTCAAATGCAAGAGCTTTTTATTTCCAGGAAAAAATAACAAGAGTTTTTTTAGATTTTTATTAAAATAATTACTAATTAAATCTTAACTATAACATATATTACAATTTAATTACCACCTATCTTTTATATATGTTATAAATAAAAGGTAAAAAGCAAACGTAAGTTGACCAATATCGTATACCATGGCTTATATAGTGGAATGAAGTTACTTTTAACTAATCTCCAAACAATGGAATTATTTTAACAAATTTTAAAATCCAACTAAATTTAATAAGATATGATTGGGT
Source organism: Nemophila menziesii (assembly GCA_029959085.1). Taxonomy (NCBI): domain Eukaryota; kingdom Viridiplantae; phylum Streptophyta; class Magnoliopsida; order Boraginales; family Hydrophyllaceae; genus Nemophila; species Nemophila menziesii. The sequence goes on from JARWIR010000109.1 coordinate 452,925, forward strand.
TTAAAGATATTTTACAATGATGACATAATTATTTAAATATAAATTTATAAATTATAGATGTTTGTTGATGTATTTTTTGAAATCGAATTACTTGAAAATTAATTTGTTATTATCAAGTAGTTGACAATATCGTCGTGGAAGTTTCATATTGACAAGAATGCGATGAGTTGTTATAGCTATTTTCGTATCCACACAAACGATGAAAAAATTAATGAATTCGAATTTTGTAGCACCAACAAGGAGTTTGTTTTTATTATTCATGATGTATAGATTTTCATCGAAAAAATAAATTCAAGATACGAAAAATCATAAATCATGTATGACTTTTTATTCAAATGAAGGTGTGAAAATCATTTCTATCCCTAGTTAAAGTCAATAAATTTCTTTATAGGTGTGATTTTTTTTTTAAAATTATTTTTCATGAACTCTTATATCAACAAGGTAAAAAAATATGTTTATAAATTTTTTTCTTATTATTTTTCAATTCAACTATTATATACACAAAATATTTTTGTAAATTTTTGCTAGCACAAAAATTCCAAACCCTTATAGAGAAGAACATTGTGGGATTGAGGAAAAGGAGAGAAAAGAAAGAGGGGTCAAAGAAAAAGATAGCTTATGTACCTACTAGTTTTCCGGTTAAAAGTAAACCCAGTGTTTTCATGAATCGAATAGAGACATTCAATATACATCTCGAATCTTACAATCTTAGCTACTACCTCTATTCCGTAATAATAGTTTCTTTATCTAAAAAGAATTATTTTACAATATTTGTCACATTTAAAGTTCCAATACATAATAAATGCTCTTTTCCCTATTTTACCCTATTTCTAAAATCTCTCACCAACTAAATATTTAATTTTCTATCTCTTATAATTAGGAATAGGTTGGTCATTTTAAACTAATTTTTTGTCTACGTTTTAGGTTTCTTAATAAATGTAAAAACCTCTAAATTGAGACTATTATTATGGAATGAAGGTAGTATTAGGTAGAGCCAAACTAAATTGGTATGTCGAGTGTTCTTTTAATGATTTAAAGTATTTTTTTACTAACAATAAAATATAAGTAGTACTCTTTCTGTTTTACAAAATTTATCCATTTAGCTTTTCACATATATTAAGAAACACAATAATTGTATCTACCATTACAAAACTATATTTAATAAAATATTTTGATATTTTAAATGTGTATTGGAAATATAAATTTTAATATTCTAATAAAAGTAATAGTAGAAAAAGTAAAAAAAAAAAAAGTGTCTTGAAATCCTCAATAGATAATATATTTAGAACATTATTTTTAGTAAGTAAATTAATTATATGGAAGTTATTTAACTTTTTATAAAGTTAAAAAAACCAAGTTGAAATATACATTTAATTAATATCCCATTCGTAGTGACTCTTTATTTACCTACTATTTTTGAAAAAAAAAAAACAGAAAACAATTTATATGAAGAAATGAAACTAAAAAACAAAAGTTTGAAACCTTTATTTACAAAACCGGCTTCATTTTCTGTTGGCTAGCTTTACGGTCTACACATCTCTTTCTTTTTTTTTCTTTTTTGGACGGGTCTACACATCTCTTTCAATTTACTTTATTATTGTGATTTGTGAATATATGATCCGTGTCTTTTAGTTTGCGCAACTTGTTGTCCCTTATTATTATTGTAGCTTTCTTATGGGCTTATGGCTTAGAAGTTTTGGTCCAAAACAACTCGTCTCTTACCAAAAACGAGTAAACAACACATGTTTTTTTTTTTTGTACAAAGAAACAACACAAGTTGATGTATACACTAGTATACTAGACTTGGGATAGATTTATAGCATTATATTCCCTACCCCCACCTAGCTAATGCGTTGAAAAGAGTCCAGTGTTGCTTTTTTTTTCTGTTCAAACTTCCAGTGTTGCAAAGAGATAGTTGGTTTTAGGTTCCTTAACTCGTTTGGGTCATTTTGGATTCCGATGATCACAATTAAATACTAGCACAACCTTAGGTTGAAGAGGCAAACCCTTAGAATTTTTGGATTTTTGATGTTCTCAAGGATCTGATCATTTAAATATATCAAATTTAAATAATTAATTAATAATAATAACATAGTTTGATGGTTATATTATGTATTTTCTTTCATAAAGTTCAGCGTTATAGATTTAGAGATAATTCTCAATTAATTACACTTCCTCACTTTTCATTCTCAAAAAAAAGGAAGGAGGAAATTACTTCCTACTTACTCACAAATTTTCAACTTAATTCTCAAATAAGCACATGGTCATATTTACCTTCCATTATTGCCCTTATATGTTTTTTTATTTCATTATATATTTATATATTTAATATCTGAATTTATTTTTTTATTTTTTCAAATATTTTTTTTTTCGATTTTTTTTTAAATTTTTTTTTTCCGAAATTTTTTTTTTAATTTTTTTTTTTCGAAAAATATTTTTTTTTTTGATTTTTTTTTTTTTCGAATTTTTTTTTTTTTTTTCGATTTTTTTTTTTTTTTTTCGAAAAATATTTTCGAAGATTTTTTCATTAACACACAAGTCCATACTGTTTTGTGTTACTGTAACTCATACATCAAGCGATTGTGTGTTACATTAACACACAATCAGATGTTCAGACTATCTGTACACTATTATCTATTAATGTGTACAAATATTCTGTATATCTTATTCTGTGTTCCTGCAACACACAATTGTTATTTGTGTGTGTTTAAGCAACGCAAAACTGTAAATGATAAACGCATTGTGTGTCTTACCAACACAAAACCCATACTGTTGTGTGTTACTGTAACACATACTTTTAGCAATTGCGTGTTGCATGAACACATAATCAGCCTACATATACATTATTCTATACCTTTGTGTACAAATATTCTCTCTGTCTGATTTTGTGTTCATGTATCACACAATTTGTTATTTATGTGTGTCTAAGCAACTCAATATTATACATATTGGGTTTTCATGCAACACACAACACATATGATTTTGTGTTACTTTAACACACAATTATCATGGAAAAAAATTCCGGGGGAAAAAATCGACAAAAAAAAATTCGAAAAAAAAATTTCCGGAAAAAAAAATATTTTTTGAAAAAAAAATATTTTCGAAAAAAAAATATTTAAAAAAATATCTGAAAAAAATAAATAAATATTAAACTATAATTAATAAAATATATAATTAAAGTAATTAATAATAGGTAGAAGGATATTTTGGTAATTGGGTAATATTTTGTGCTTAATTGGGAATTAAGTTGAAGTTGTAATTAATAGGGAATACTTACCTTTTCCGCGTAATTAATTGGGCGTTGCCCCATAGATTTATTACTTATTTTAGATTTATTGTTTTCATTCAGATATACAAAAAAATGATTATTTAACGACGGGTCTAGCGACGCGTTGTGGTTATGTATTTAAAAAAATTATAATTAACAAAAATAAAAGTGTCCCTAAAATATATGTACGTAGACACTATTTTTGTCGCGTCACTAAATACTATTAATAGGAGACACAACTATTATAGCGTCATCATTTATTATGTTATAGCGATACTTTTACGGTACGTGTCATTTTTTCAGTTTTTCATGACACAATATATATAAGTGTCGGATATTGGTACACTAATTAGAGACGCAGCTATATTTGCGTCGATATTAATGATACTCGAAAGGAGACGTTTCTAGCTCTGCACCGGCAATAGACAATAGGAGATGCTTCTACCTAAAAAAAATCAACAGAAAATGTTGAAAAAAATTCAAAAAAAAGAGATAAATGAAAACCAGCGAAACATATCTTCACACACGCAGTAGAACGAAAAATAAATAAATCTCTTTACACTCCCTTTCCCAGTTCCCACGAATCCGCTCTCTTACACAAGAAACCTACCGCCACTCGGGACCATTCTCCACCATTATCAACCGGCTTGGTTACACCATCAATAATCGAAGAACCCTAATTAATGTAAAAAAAATTAATTTTTACACTCTAAAAAATAGAATTATTTTTAACATAATCTCACCACTTTTATAATTTTCAGAATTATCTGATTTAAGTATAATTTTATTATATTTTTATAAAAATCCTACAATAGCCATTTTAGAGCTGTTGGAAGCCTTTTTTTCCATACATCAGAGGCTTAAAGCTGATTAAAACATAAATACACAAAAGTATATGGTATTATTGAGAAACTAGTTCGACTCTAGCAGTCGCACATTCACTCCTATCTCTTGAAATAATGTTCCAAAGATAATCCGGGGGATCATCGAATTCCTCGCGGCCTGTTTGTCCATTCGCACCTTCCTTAGCCAACCTATCTGCACCTAAATTGGCTTCACGAAACCCATGATTCACTACAAGTTTAGGATGATCACGTAACATAACACAACATTCATGTCCTAAATGTGAGAGACTACTGCTTGAACTCTCACCTTCCTTCACTAGCGCATGGAGATCACTCGAGTCCGTCTCAATAAGAAGATCTTTGAAGCCCTTCCTAATTTCCCATCGAAGTCCAAAATGTAGAGCTAGAAGTTCTGATGTGAACGGAAAATCTACCACACACGAGCCTGAATATCCGGCTGTACATGTTCCATTTATCTCTCACGATCCCTCCAATTCTGGTTACTCCCCTCGCTGCGCCGAAGCTTCCATCTATGTTAAGCTTGTATCCGTTTACGGGCTTGACCCACTTGACCATAACATTCTTTGCCATTTTAATTAACCCGCCATCAAATTTTTTACCCAAGCAAGTACGAAGTTGTTAGTTAAATGAATAACTCGCTTTTTAATTTCTTCCAACCTTGGTATTGAGTTGGCCTCATTAAACACCAGCTTATTTCGCGAAGTCCAGATAGTCCAAATCGCGACAACAAACACTATTGGCCATTCAATCCCAGCAACCCTTGCATTGGATTTAATTATGCATATATACTCATGGTTCCTATTATCTGGTGTAGGTTATATCTCGTTGACCTCATAAATTGTTTTGTTTCTTTTAACTATATTTATCATTTGTATGATATCTGACATATAATTTGTCCGAGTATGTACATAAAGAATATAAATATGTTTGATTTTCTTTTCTAGTTTCTTAGACAAGGTAGCAATCAAAGACCATCAAATGTCTGAGGTCAATAAATGGAACCTTTCGACTTTAACAGATGTCGAAGAAGTTAAAATGATAGTGAGAATGTTACCAATTTGGGCAACATCAAATATGTTTTGGACTGTTCATGCTCAAATAACAACATTTTCAGTGACACAATTGGAAACCATGGACCGTCACATGGGAAAATCTTTCAAAATTCCACCGGCAGCCATGACCGTTTTCTTTGTCGGGACAATTCTCCTTGTTGTTCACATATATAGGACTATTGGATTTTTTCCTAAGAGAATGTCCCAAGGGGATGAAGACTATACACAGAGGACTATTTTTGAGTACTCTTGCATTAGGGTTTTTCTTTAGCTCAGTTTTGGTTACCATAGTTCACAAGTTGACTCCAAATAGTCCATGGTTGGCTGATAATCTCAACCAAGGAAAGCTCTACAACTTTTACTGGCTTGTTGCGATATTATGTGTTTTCAACTTGATGTTGGTTGTGGTTTGTGCATGATGGTATATGTATAAGGAGAAGAGGTTTGATGATGAAGGGATTGAGTTGGATGAGGTGAATGAACCAACTTTCTGCTGATTCATATATCATTGCTTCTCGTGACTTTTAAGTTTGTAATCTATGAAAACCAAATCGTAGCCGTAACCTGAGTTGTGATTATAACATTTCAATCTTCCATTGTGATCTAGCTAAGAGGTTTTTTGGATCTTAAAGTTTATCTTTCACTAAGCTCGCTTTTTAAAGCTTATGGAAGGAATCTTGCACATGTCTTCAATTGTGCCTAATTAGGGGGTTTCATCATCTGTATTTTCTGTAATTTATTTTGTTGCTTGAAATGCCACTCAATGAATTTTATCTTACATTGTAATTTTAGTTCTTATTTATAGTTCTCTTAGTTTCAAGTTGGAATTATCCCTCGGCGAATGAACCCTCAGTCCTGACCGGATCTAAATATATTCTTTATGTTTCTTCAAATACCTCTCAAACAGCTACATCCAATGCATTTGAACCAAACCACCTAACTGAGTTTCCTCGTACAAATGTATGACAAGGTGAACCATTATTTCAAAAAAAGTGGGAGAAAAAATAATCTCTAACTTGTATATAAGCATGACTATTTCATCCTTTCCCGATTCTAATTATTTCATACTTAGATTATTTTTACAAACATTTTCGAGCACGTTGAACAACCCAATAATCAGATCGCTAATCGATTTAACAATTAGTTAGGAATACTAGCCACAAAAATAATTGTATCATCATATGATAATCATGGGATCTCATACCAATGATCTTCCCCAAATCACTCTGAACGTTGTTCTTCAAACTAGAATCTCATACATTGAGAAACTTCCGCGCCTTCAACCAATCCAGAAAAATATCGCTTTTTCAGGGGCATTGCATACTCTGCGCTCGGTAGTATCGTTCTCTTTCGATTCTCGAACACCCACACCTCTTTCATGAGACCCATATCTTTTAGAAACCTCATCTCCTTCAAGTTAGTTTTGTTAAGTTTCCTATTTAAACCAATCACTGTACCGAGCAGACTGTCACACACATTTTTCTCACAATGCATACCATCAATGTTATTTTTTCAACAAATTTTCTGACCAATATGGTAAACAATAAAAAAAATACTTTTTTCTTCCAATTAAAGTCACGAGAAGCTTCTTTCTTTTTCAACTTTCCACAAACATTCTTTCGTTTACCAGAAAACACATAGGCAACCCATCTGACTGCATCTGATTATCTGGGGGACTATGTTTCTTAAGCGGGGACCCTATTCTCATCTTTCATGTACGAGATACGTCTTTTCTAAACGATGCCTGATAGGTAACCACCAAAAGTGATCAAAATAAACAACCCCTTTATTAACCCACACAGACGGAGTTGAATCCATACATACTGGGCACGCTAAGCAACCTTGATCCGACCATCCTGAAGTGTACGGTCTAGCCGGGTAATCATAATCATGAACAACAAGCAAATCGTCATCACAAATTCTTCCTTCATATGTGCATCATATTTAAGGATCTCCGTAACCCTCAAAATTTCCAACTCATTTATAATAGGACGGAGAAATACATCCATATCTTTTCCAGGTGAATGAGGACAAATAATCAACAAAGTAAGCATAAAGGTGGATTCTTTCATGCATATCAATGCGGAAAGTTGTAGATTGTCAATATAACTGACCATCTGCTATATGAGTTGTTTTGCATGGAGAAAAGACAAAACCAATCATTCCCAAATTAAGGCGTACATTCCGCTGTTTACTAGTAAACTCGGGATTCCTCTTATCAAACATTTTAAAACTAGTACCATCAACTGGATGACGCTACACATCTTCGTCTGAACACTTTACAGTATAGCGCCAAATCATTTCTTTGGAGGTGTGCCTCAAAGCGTACATTCTTTGCAACCTTGGAGCAATGGGGAAAATAACGTAATTTTTTATGTGACACCATCTTCCCCTTCTTCGGATCCCACCTTGATTCACCACATACTAGACACTTCTCTAGTTTTTCATTCTCTTTATTATATAAAACAAAATCATTCAAACACACAATAATCGTGATGTATCCATGCCGAAACTTTTAAACTTTTTGTTGCACTCCTCGTAAGAAGAAGGTAAAGTGTGACCTTCTGGCAAAACACGTCACAACAACTGAAGAAGTTCGGTAAAAGAGGTGTTTGCCCACTTGTCTTCTCTTTGACATGAATTAAATTGGCTATGAAATTCAACGAACCCATCATAGTAGAATCGGGATACAAATTTGTCTCCATTTCATTGAACAACACGTTGAAATACCCGCGACTCCGGCTAGTAAGATTCTCGTTTCCATCTCGGTGTCACTTGAGTAAACCCCAACATCAATAGTGGGTCACAAATTATCTAACACATTCAACATTTCATCATCTACGATTGAGTTATTCACGAAAATTTCTTCTTTTCCGCATGTTTTGTCCAAACCTAATACGTTGACAAAAATCCATATTTATAAATATTTGCTCTATTATCGTTAATATGAAATTTTCGATTATTGAAACAATAACTTCACGAAAAAAATGAAAACGGAATTATCCATGTGTTCTTTGGCAAAATAAATAAAATCCCTCACACCAGACAAATATTTTCTTGTTACAAAGTTATTTGATTTAATCCAACTCTTGTTAATAACCATATCTATTATTTAAATTGAGATAAACATTTAATTATAAAAAAATATTATTAAACAAATCTTAAAAACAACAATTATATCTAAAAATATACATTATAATCCCTAAAACACACACAATAATACATATTAAATTAATATAGTCACAATATACTAAAGCAAGTACTTAATTTTTTTTAAAAGAGATTGAATTTTTGAAAATACTTAATTTGGATAATTTGATGGTTTTTTGAATTATAAGTGGGGTTCACTAACGTAGTTGGGAAGTTTTGTTAATGATGGAGTGGAGCACAAGTTATGGGGTAGAAAAAAATAGGAGCATTTAATGGGTAGGGTTTTGATTTTTGGAAAGTTTACACCACTAATGGTGTTCAGCCGTTTGGAAACTATTTATTCATAATTGATTGACGATATATTTCCTCGTCAATGACCCGAACTGTCCTCGCGAGTAATGGTCAACAGCGAGGACATTAATTAGGTCGCGTAAAATAAGAACGAAAGCGAGGACATATTTTTTTACATTTTTATTCAATAGGTGAATACGTCCTCGCTAATAATAAAAGTTGGCGAGGAAATGTGTCCTCGCAATTTAGTCTCATATAGGCGAGGATAATTGTCCTTGTAGATGACTTTTTCTCGCAAATGAGTGAATTATTGGCGAGGATACGACTGTCCTCGCCAGTGGCGTAGTCGCGAAAGACCACGCGTGTAGTAGCGACAGTAACATGTTTGTTGTGAATGACCTATATTAATTTAAAGTATTAATTACATAAAATATTTTGTTGACTCTGTGACACATATTTATGTTTATATAGTTATTTTCACAATATGCTAGTAGAGTAATGATTAAATTATAGATTACACATTATGATGGTTAGAATTTATATTTTTGGGATTCCGTGAATTAAAGGAATATCAATGGTGAAGCATGCACAACTTCTAACTTTGAGAAAGGACATATGAAAGATGATGAGTCAATTACTGATGATTGTGATAGTTGTAAATAAAATGAGAATACATTGTGGAAAAATGGATGATGTGGTTATGTTGAGAAGATTTTGCGATCTTTGCTTTCAAAATTTGATTATTTTGTATGCTTGTTAGAATAATCTAAGGATATGATTACCCTTTATTAGTTAACGAACAAAAGAGGAATCACAATTAAATATATGAAGTTCAGGCTCTCAAGACTTTCTCCTTAACTCAATCATAAAACAAGAAAGGAATGAGTAGAGGAAGAGGAAAAGGGCAGGAGGTAGAATAAATCTAGATGGAGGCATAGGAAATCGTGATGGTGAATTTCAATAGTATAATATAAAAATTGAATGTTACAGGTGCCACAAATTTGGTCGTGTTGAATGTTACATCAAACTTAGAAATGTAAATAATCAAACTGTGAAGTGAAATTTTATTGAAAAAAATGGTTCAAAAACATTATTGATGACTACCTATGATACAACTTTAGTTCGATCATTGATATGTGGATATAGGATGTAGTAGCCACATGTGTGGAAGTAAGTCTTCTTTTATTGTTTTAAATGAATATTTTAATTATACGATATGTTTTGGTAATTATTCTACAATGATATATACAACACTATTTTTTGAAAATTCTATATATAAGCCACTAATAAAGTCCAAATTATGTCCAAATTCGATCTAATCTTGAATTGTGATATATCTATGATTTCAAATAAAAAAAGTTTTATGAAATCATATGACCCGCACTCGAATCGCGATGCATAGACAGTTGTTTTAGAGCTTGAGTTTGGGGTGGTGGGTCCACCATTATGGGAATTGTTATTGAGATGGGATTTTTGAACTTATTAATTATGCTCTGTTCTTTATATTCATGATGATTCACAGATTTTTATTATAACCCTTTGCCGGGGTAATAGTGAATGAAAAAAGAAGCTACGAGCTAAATTTGCCAACAAGGGCATAAAAAAGAAAAAAATATATATGTGAAAAATAGCGTGATATCTAAACATAAAAAGAGAGTCATAGCTAAAGAAATTGATTTGAAAAGAAAAGAAAATATATATATATTCGGACCGGCAAAGTAGAATTTCTATGTGAACATCTTATGCTTTAATTGGGTTATTGGGGATGCTAAATTGTGCATCAAGGAATTCATTGGGTAGAGTAAGAAACGTTTTATGAGAGTAACTCAAGCTCTAGGGCGATTCGTTGATGGCTAGTGAGGAGAGAGCCAAAAGCTCAATCTAAATTATCCAAATATACTACCATACCGTCCCTAAGCCTAAATTACAACCTTAAAGAACTTTTGATTCTTTTCTATGTAACTGAGAAGTGATTGAGCCATTAGAGAGTAGTTAAGTGGATCTTTGAATACTAGTGAAGTTCGATGAACAATCTATAGCTTTCTTGGGGAACTGAGTAAAGTCCCAATCCTTCTTACATTGCGAAACTAATCTGATCTTGAATTCAAGCCGTGTTGACTAGTAATATGAGAAGTGTACATGTATGTAGTTTATGAATATTATTGCATGAAATTTTCTTAGTTGTTGCTTTATGTCTATTCTATATATTCTGCTATGTTCTTCCCATTGTGTTGAAAATTCCATAAGTGTGTATTTATAAACTTCCCTTTGTTTTTATCTTTATTGTATCGGGACGATAAAACTTTGAGTTGGGGGTCTTGATGTCTCCTCATTTGTGATAGATTTATATTAGGATGAGACATCATTTTTAGTGATTTAGAAGTCATAATAGTCGATTTTCTTGAGAAATAGTGCACTTTCCTATTTTGAGTCTTGATTTAGTAAAATAATATTTTTAGAGAATATTGGGTTTAATTATTTATTTAGTGTGAAGCTTTAAAGATAATTATGGAGATTAATTAGAGTCCAAGTCAAAGACTACAAGATATGGAAAGAGATAAGCATGGTAATTGGAGATAAAGGAAAGAAAAGCTAAAAACATGGAAAAGGAAAACCTGCCATAATCCTGAATTTCTGCACCTACGACCACAAATCAGCTCATATCTCAAAAACAGTGTGGAATTTGGAGAAACGGTCAAGAGAAAAGTTGAAGATCTTTCCGAGATGATGAATTTGGTATATTCATACGCATCAAACGAATGAAAGTTGAAGCTGCTAGGACCAAAAGCAAAACGGGTCTGGTTGCATGTTTTTAGGGTTACGAATTTGAGTTGGGCTTGGAGTCCATTACTTAACCTCTCCTTCAAGAAAACGAATTAGGTCTTCTAAACACCTATAAATACACCCTTATACCACTTGTAAATCATCCTTGCCTCATAGTAATTAGTTCTTAAGGTTTTATTCTTCCAAGTTATTATAGAGAGTAAGATGATGTCTTTTATTATTCTTTTTAGTTTATTTCCTTCAGGTACGAACTAAACTCCCCATAGCTTGGGTTTTGCATCATGTATAATCTATGAATTCTAATTTCTTTCTATCTAAGTTTCTTTTGTAATTACATGTTTTAATCTGATATTAGCTTCTTACCTTTATATTTGTTTATGTGTTTTGATTTATTGCCTGTCCTAGAACTGGTCACTTTAGGATTTTCTTAATAGTAATTAGATGGTCACCTTAGATGGGTGTCTAATTATTGAAACACCACATAACGTCTAGTGTCGATATTAGTCCTGACAAAACTGATTCTAACTAGATAGTCATTAGGGTATAATTTAACCACTATCACCATGTATGGAAATTGATTGCTTAGGGCCTTGGTAGCGCTTGATAACCCTATTTGAACCAGTCTCGTGGTGTGTCTGTATCCCCCTTAGTCGCTCTCAAGGTCTAAGGGATGGGAATTTAGAATCCTGACTAAGTATACAAGAGCTAATATTCTCCCTTATTAACTAGATCTAATAGAAAGAATTAGAAGGATTAGTGCATACTAGCAAAACCTAAGCTATACTTCTCATCTCATATTCTTCGTATTTTATTTTATTGTCTTTTATTTTCTTAGTTTAATTAGTTATTTTCGAAATCTATTCCCTTTAATTTTCTGTCTTTTAATTAATTATTGCTTACTCGTTATTGCTACCCATCCGACTAGCACACTAAGTCCCTGAGAACAAACTCAACTTATCAACTAAAACTTGCATACGTCCTGTAATACTTGCACTACTGTGCCTTGTCTAGGGTAAGAGTGCGTAGTTTTCTAGACTTAATTTTATCATATTTTTATCACACCCTAGGCGACACCAAATAGATTAATGTGTCAAGAATATTTATATTAGGAATTAAAATTAATAAATTAGGATAATTAATGGTTAACTTAACGGGTGATTAGTTTATTTGGTCCAAATACACAAAACACATTGCTACCAAGTCCATAATTTTTTTATCCTCTCAAAAGGTCTATACTTTTTTCTATTTTACATTTTCTACCATTAAATTATAATCAAGAAATTAAATTACCTTATATATATTAAAATTATAAATGGTAAGCTAAAAAAAATTACAACAGAATTGAAACATAAAAATTAAAACTCATCTTTTCAAACTCGCGGAAAAAAAAGTAAACGTTGAAAAACAATGAAACTTAAAACCTAAAACCCATCTTCTAAGACTCGCATTGAAACGAAACAAAAATAAATCTCTTCACCCTCACCTTCTTCCCATCAAGCCGTTCGCTCTCCTGCACAAGAAAACCACCGCCACTCGGAGTCCATTATTTACCATCGTCAATCCGTCTTGGCCACGCCATCAACAATCGAAGAACCCAAATTAAGGTAAAAAATAATTGTAACCGTAAAACTCATCTCTTCACACTCCTTTTCATTAGAACAAAAAACATAAAAAAATCATTTCGCACTCACCTTCCCACAAGCCGCTCTCCTACACAAGAAACCCGCCGCCACTTACGAACCATTCTCCACTACCATTAACACGGCTTGGCTACGCCATCAACAATCGAAGAACACAAATAAGGTAAAAAAATTAATTTTTACCAATGAAGGGATGGGTTTTAGGTTTTACGTTTCATTAACTTTCAACGTTTACTTTTTTTTTTGTTCTTAATTTTTCAACGTTTCCGGTTGTATAAGTGACTAAGTGTTTTTTCTTTATCTTAAAATTTTTAATTTTATTTTGAAAGGTTTTTTACCAGGTTTCATGTGAAAATGTATTTATGTAAAAATTTAAAGGTATTGTCAGCCACTGTTATTACTATCAGTACATTGTTTTTGTACTGTTAACACACTGCATTTGTATTGTCAATCTATTGTTTTTGCACTATCAATTCCTACGATTTTTGTTTTCATGCACATGTTATAATTTAATTCTATGTTATAAAATATAAAGAATAATGGAATGATTTAGTTTAGAATCTGGAGTATTGTAATTATAGAAATATTTAAGTTTTAGAATTTTTTTAATATAAGAACACTTTAATTATATGATTTTTTAACTATAGAAAGTGAATATTTTTTATGAAATAATTTGTTTAAAAATAATATTTTAAACATTTATTTGGTTTTTACTTTTTTGATTGAAATTGATTGGACTTGATGAGAAAAAACCACTTTAAGTTAACTAGTTTATGTTTGTAAGAGACTTGTTTTCATTTTAGAGAACACTCTCAAATAGGTATTCCATAAAATTTTATTTTTTTGCAAATTAACTTTTGAATTGTTATTTTTCTCTAATTTTTTTTTCTATTTTGCCAAATTATTGGAGATTTATGCTCTTAAAATGATAAACTCGTAGTCAACTGGGTTCATTTACATGTAATTTTAAATCAATTTCTAAGCAATTTTTTTCGAAGTCGATTTATATATTTTAGATTGCGTAAGATCTCGAGGGTATTGGTAAATTCCAATAAAACCAAACCACCAGTGATCTTGCAACACCTACATCACAAGAATTTTCTAAAGTTCATATACAATGTTAGCTAGTACCTTATCAAATTAACTCGCTATCTCAACGACATTACTCCCTTCAATTTATTTATATTATTACTTCCAAGGTCCTAAAACGACATGGTCAGCTCAAGTAGATTCTCCATATTATATATACTTAACAACATAACGCCCTTTTGAAATTTATCAAATAAAGTCTGCTGTATTTTTTTTGTTCGGCAAGTCTGATTGTCGACAATAAAATGCTTTAAAGGTTTTAATTATAATCAGATGAGCATCCAAAAATATAGTACTTATTGCAAAGAAATCGGCATACATGCATTTATAGATAACACATGATCAATTATCTCTTTTTAAAATGTGAATTATAATTCTGCTGGCCAATATCATCTTCCACGTAGATAATTTGTACTTCTCTCTTCTATTATTATATATCATTTTTTTAGTGAATCTTACGGTTTCTTTATCGGTTTTTGCAGAATTCAACTCTTAGGGACTGCCTTTTGGAGATTGTTAAGGAATAACGAGAAAATATATTTTAATGATCTTATGTGAATCCGTATTCGAGTGCATCTAATTATGTAATCAAATTTTGAAATCAGAGTCGCTCTTCACTGAAAGGCTGGTCGATCGATTTTATATTTTTTTTGTCAAGAAATGATATGGATTTATATATAACCATTTCTTTTTTGGGCAATAATTTTACTAATAACTGCTCTATTAATATTAGAAATTTAGAATGCACAGAGATAATTAGAGAGATAGAAAGAATAAAACTAATTTCGATCAGATTAATAATCATTATCACTGCAAGAAATAGTTACATTAGTTACGAAACTATTGTGGCAACAATTAAAATGGCCTTTAATCACTATAAGAAAACAGACATTTAGCGACGGTTTTTTAGTGACGCGCCGCGATAGCGTCCCTAAAAAATTTATAAATACCGACGCAAAAATAAAAGCGTCCTAATATTTATGTATGGCGACGTCATTTCTTACGCGTCCCTAAATACCATTAATAGGGGACGTTTTTGCGTAACGCGTCTTTTTTTTAGTTTTTCAAGACGCACTATACATAAGCGTCGATGTTGGCACTCTATATAGGGACACAATTACATGAGCGTCGTTATTGACATCCTATTAGGGACGCAACTACATAAGCGTCGACATTGACACACTAAATATGGACGCATCTACATGAACGTCGGTATTGACACCCTAAATATAGACGCAACTACATAAGCGTCGATGTTGACACACTAAAAAGGGACGCAACTACATGGGCGTCCTAGTTAACACACTAATTAGGGACGCAACTACATAAGCGTCGATGTTGACATATTATTTAGGGACGCAACTACATAGGCGTCGATTATACATATAGCCCATAGGGGACGCTTCTAGTTTCGTGTCGATATTTGTACACTAATTAGGGACACAACTACATGAGCGTCGGTTATACTTAACACATAGGAGACGCTTCTATAAATGCGTCGACGATATTGATAAATAAGTAGAGACGTATATAGCAATGCTTTGGTAAATAACAAAGTACAACAAACAAAAATTAACAGTCTATTAGTACAATTAACCACAAATATTAGTATAAATAGAGTAACGGAATTAACCGAAAAAATATATTATTTTTATACAAAAAATAACATTTGAAAAAATTTCAACTTCAATAAATTTGAGAATAAAACATGACAATCTTGTGATGCAACTGAGAATTAAATCACAATCCAAGATTATAATTTTGTTAACAAATTAACTAAAATATTGTTTGAGAAAAACAAACTTGTAAAAAAACTACTAGCGATTTCTTTATAAAAATATATATCACAAATTTGTTTTTAGACTATATTCAAAACGATTGGTGCACAAAATCATTAAACAAATTGTCATTCACATCAAACCGCAACCAATCACCCTCTTTCAGCTCTTGACGGACATTTCTTGCCGACACATATTCATCGTCTTCTTCATCATCGTCATTGTTTTAAAAAAAAATTAATTACTTTTAATATATATATAATATTCTTATAAAAATTGTTTTAATTACTTTTAATTTATTCTTATATAATTACTATAATATAATTTTTTACTTTTATAATTTTCTATTTATGTTTTAATCTTTAAAAAATATTAAATTATTATAATATTTTTCAATTAAAATCATAGGTAATGAAATAGTAAAGTCCTTTTTTTTAAGACAAAGTATAGTAAAGTCTTAAAGTAATAAAAAAATTAACCGATTGCTTAATTTTATTTTTTATTTGTTTTTCCAGATCGACAGCCTTAAAAAAAACAAATAAACATAAAACCTTAACCCATCTCTTCCTTTTTGGTTTATCATTTGTCGATCAAATTCCACTTTCCCCAATCCTTTTCCCAAATTTCCAATTCTCTTGCACAGATAACACCCCACCCAGCAGCCGCTCTCTTGCACAGATAACACTCACCCCACTCAGCAGCAGCTCTCTTGCACAGATAACACCGATAACACCGCGTAGAGGGATCGTCCTCCACCATCATCATCATTGTGTGTATGAATGAACATCATCAGCAGTTCTTATTTTACTCAAAGAAAGAAATACACACTCACCCCACCCAGTAGCCGCTCTCTTGCACAGATAACACCACACACACGAAGAACCCATATTAAGGTAAAAAAATCAACTTTTCCATTCAAACTCTATTGCCTTATTTGATTATTAAGGTTAGAGTGAGCAATTGGGTTATTACTGCCTGTTTGATTATTAAGGTTAGAGTGAAAGATTGACTCTTATTTCTGCCTTGTTTGATTATTAGGATTAGAGTCATCATTCTTATTACTGCCTGTTTATTTTTTTTGCCAGTAAATATCAATTTAGTGCAACGGCTTGAGGTGGCCCAAGCTAGAGATTATTTTTCTTGAAAACACACATGAACAATAATGGTAAAATGCATGATGGAGCTGAAAAAATTTGGATAAGTATTTTACTATTAAATTCATGAGAGAACAAAGGAGGATATCAAGAGGGCGTGTCCTTTTTGATGTGGAAATTGCAATTGTGATGCTTGTCTTCAAGCAGATGTTAAAAAGGTAATGAACTTTTCGCTTTACTTTTTCTTTTCCTTTTTATAATGTTAAATTTTACTTACAAAGAACCTAGCAGATTAGAAAAAGTAGACATAGAGGTCTGAACTAGACATAAACATAGAAAATATACTGCTTGCGAATATACTGCCTCTTCTGCGGTATATTCAAATTGAGCAGAGGTCTGAACTAGACATAGAGACGCACTCGAGTGGTAATAAAAGTTCATCTGATTATAATAATGAGGCTGTTTATCTAATATAAATTATATAGAATGTTTCTAACACATTGTTTATTTGTTTTCTCGTAGGTGCTCTTTTAACGGAAGAAGATATTACCAAATCTATACTTGAAGATGATGATCAATTGTACTGGTACGCATCTTTCATCTCTTACCTGTGCCTCGAAAGTGGGTTGGGGGAGGAAATATTCCTTTTTGATACCCCATATAATACTCTGCCTATTCTAGCTTTTGATACTTTATGAAAACAGATTGTCACTGTGATTAGTAAATCTTCATAGAAGCTGCATAAATCCGGATTGTTCGTATGAGATCTGCCTTAGTTGCGGCACAGAATTAAGAAATGGTATGGAACCTGGAGGTTCTGAAGCAAAATCCTCTTCCGAAAAGTCACTTGAAAGAGCCCAGATTGATAGAAAGTCTTCTTCGGATAAATAGGAGGGTAATAATGTCATTACAGACGATGTTGTGTTTTTGGACAAAATATGTGTTTTTGAAATCATGTTTAATACTTATTAGCGTAATTTTGATGGATTAGATATTAATATTTTGAATGAAATTTTTTTCGTTAAACTACATTTCTCGTTTTTTATTATGAATTTTAATTTGAATTTAGGATATATTCGGAAATATCGGTCTAAAAAACTAATATAATTTCTTATTTGTAATATTTTCGACGCAAAATTTAAAAGCGTTGGCATTTCAACTGTTGGCATATGGCAAATATTACCGACGCATAGCTAGAAAGCGTCGCCATTTACTTTAAGAGATTGGGGACGCATGTTTGATTTGCGTCGATATATATCCCATTAAATTGTCGACGCGTGGAGCCATAGCGTCTGTAATGTCTATAACCAAATTGGCGACGCTATAGTAATAAACGACGCTTTGTAGCTCGCGTCCCTAATAGCACAGCTTTATAAAGACGCGTTGCTAAAAGCGTCGGCAATATAAAAGCGACGGTCGCATAGCCGACGCAGCGTGGCGCGTCGGCAAAATCTTTAGGGACGCATTGTTTGCGTCGCCGAAAGCCGAAAATTGCGTCGTTTTTTCTCTATTATGATATTTTTAAAAACCAAAATGGCCTCTAATTATATTTTTAGCGGCAATATTTGCCGCTAAAGATAAAGTTAATAGGGGTAAAAACAAATAATTTGCTACTAAAGGTATCTTTAGCGATGAACTTATAGGGGCGACAAATAACGACTATTAGCGGCAAAATTAAGATTTTTAGTATTAAATTTTTTGCCGCTAAAGATACAATATCTTGTAATGTATCTGAACTATAATTAGTTAGATAATTAAAAAAATACCCGTATAATATAACATTTGATAAAAGACTAACTTGAAAATTAATTGCACTTGTCTGTTCACACAATGTAATGTGAAACATAGAGAACATTGTTAGTGTGTTGTAATTTGTCAATTATCTTATTACCATGTTTGCTAAAATAAAGTACACAGAACATTCAAATAGTGGGACAAACATTCTTTTTGTTTGTTTTGGAGCTTCAAAGAAATTTGGGGTTAATTGCTCTATAGTCCTGCAATATATAATGAACTAAGAGGGTGTACAACGTAACAGCTAAAAATATGTACATGAGAGACTGTCTAAATTTATCGACACAAAAAAATTAAAAATATACCTAATATACTGCTTATTATACCTTACAATATTTTTAGAATAATTACCACTCAAATTTAAACTATTTCTTTTTCTCATATTGAATTATACAAAAACCCTTTCTCATCCTTTATCAATTCCTAACTCAACGTCTCCAGCTACTTGCAATTCTACCATCTTCGACCATTAGCAATGGCAAAATCAGATTTTAATTTAAGGTACTTAACGTGTAAAAACACATAAGTAAAGCTCTCTTAATCGACCAATTCAAATCACATCCGAAAAAATCCTCCTCAAAACACACAAATTATTGTAATTTATACAAGCAAATCATAAAATGCTGTTACCATCAGTTCACAAACGACGAACAAAATTGAAACAAAATCTTCAGCTTTGAATTTCTCGAAATTGATGATATGTATATTGATTTTGATTCATTTTATTAAAATTACATAGCATCAATTCTTTTTAGGTTGTCATTGTTTGCTTATATTTTGAGGAAAATTCACTTGAAATTGAAATTTACACAAACAAAATCAAATTGAATTTGTGTGAAGTTTTTCATTTCCTTTAACATTACGTAAAGGAAATTTCTAATGTGGTCAAGTTATTCAATAAGATGACTCTTTCAACCATTACGTAAGATTTAGGTACTATTCGAATGAGTTTGGGATTGCCTTTATTATTAAAATTAATTAATAATTATTGTTGTTTATATTCTTGTGATAAATACTGAATTGAATAACCGTCGTTTGCCAATGTATGATAAAATAATCCATGAATCAACACCTCGGGAGATCACTACTCGCAAGTGTACAGGTCGTTAACAAGTAATAAGTAATTATTAGAGTATCATTGATCTCCACAAGAACTGTGACGTTAAACTCGTGTTTTCAGTTTATGTTTGAGATATTTTTTTCGAAAACACAGAAGAATGTAAATGATATATTGAGTATTGAATTTTTATAAGTAACTAATATAAAAGGTAAAAGACAGGGATTAAAATGTAAATATGAGAAGGTAGCTCGAGACGCTAGTATACATCACTAGATATGACTTGGAATGTTCTTGACTTAAGGTTGAAAAAGGGAAGTACTGTTAGTTGGGATTCTAATTTTTTCATGACTCCCTAATTTTGGGTAGCTAACTCCACTAGAGCCCTCTTCAAAGTGAACTCTATATGAATGATCGGTATGAAGTCTCTTACCTTATTGACTATCCAACTAATTAAACCCTTCAGGATCAGTAACACACTTTGGATGTTATAATCTATGTTATATTCCAACCCATTATGGTGCATATCAAACACATTTGTTCAATAATTTACAAGATGATAGTATTTTGAGAATAATTCCAACATATACACTATAAAAATACAATTGCATTTTAAACAACAACAAACAAATTGTAGAAAATACAACGTGATAAAACCCCCTAATTAGGCACAAAATAAGATAATTGAAGATTCTTTCCACAAATATCAATAAGCATGCTTAGTGAAAGAGTGACTTTAAGATCCAAAAGGTCTCCTAGAGCATTCTGAAGTATTGGGAGGGTTTTTATTATCACAGCTAAGGTTAGGGTCAGGATTTGGTTTCAGTGGATTACCAACTTGGATGCCACGAGAAAGTATTGATATATGAATTAATGGAAAATTGGTTCATTCACCTCATCCAATTCAATCCCTTCATCAGCAAACCTCTTCTCTTTATACACGTACGATCTTGCACAAACCACAAACAACATCAAGTTGAAAACACATAAAATCGAAACAAGCCAGTAGAAATTGTAGAGTTTTTCTTGGTTGAGATTATCAGCCAACCATGGACTATTTGGAGTCAACTTGTGAACGATGGTAACCAACACTGAGCTAAAGAAAAATCCTAGTGCCAGAGTACTCAAAAATAGTCCTGTGCTTATAGTCTTCATTCCCTTGGGACATTCTCTTAGGAAGAAATCGAGTTGTCCGATATAGGTGAAAGCTTCACCTGCCCCTACCAAAAAGAACTGTGGGATTAAATAAAACACGCTTATCGGAACCATTGTTGTCCGATCATTAATTAATCCATGTGCACGAGCAACCTCTAATCTTTTGAGTTCGATTAGTGCAGCTGCAGCCATTGATAGTATTCCAAAGACTTGACCAACACCGATACGTTGGAGAGGAGAAAGTCCTTGTGGATTCTTTATCATTTTCCTACATATTGGAACAATAGCTTTATCATAGACAGGGACAACGAGAAGAATTGTCCCGACAAAGAAAACAGTCATGGCTGCCGGTGGAATTTCGAAAGATTTTCCCATGTGACGGTCCATGGTTTCCGATTGTGTCACTGAAAATGTTGTCATTTGAGCATGAACAGTCCAGAACATTATCGATGTTGCCCAAATTGGTAACATTCTCACGATCATTTTAACTTCTTCAACATCGGTCAAAGTTGAAAGATTCCATTTATTTAACTCAGACATTTGAGGGTCTTTGATTGCCGCTTTGTCTAAGGAACTACAAAAGAATATCAAAAATATTTATATTCTTTAGGTACATACACAAATTTTGTGTAAGATATACACTAATGATAATATAGTTACAAGAAACAAAACAATTTATGAAGTCAACAATACATAACCTACACCAGATAAGAGGAGTAAAATTAACAACTCGTTTGACAAATAAACTATTAACCATTATCTCTACATTGTCTCATGTGGAGAGGAAATATCAAACTTTGTTGTAACAAATAACATGTGAAATCTGAGAAATGCATGCATGTTTAGCATCAATATGCCAGCTAGTACGTATCTTAAGATTTATATTAAATATTCTACTACAACTTGTGTTCGATCTAGACTAGTATATATTATCTAAATATGAATTTAAATTTATATTAAGTAAACCATTAAACTTAATTATGAAACAAACTAGTAATTAGATTTAAATAGTTAAACTCTTGATACTGTATGGTTACTTTTATGTAGACATTAAAATATCCATGTTCCAACTAGAAGAGTGAAAAAAATTGTGACGTTTAAGGGGAATATAATTATGACTCTCTCAGATGTATTACAAAAACATAACACTAACCGGAATTGCTTGCTATGAGGCAACTTTTGCTTCATCTTCTTGGGATCTTCAATGGAAATATCATCAACATTAAAGAGAAGAGATGTATCAGAAGGTAGCTCCATTTTCCTTTTCCTCCAAGCAGTCACAATTACAGAAGCTATTTGTGTTAATGGACTTCCTGCAAGTTTCTTAAAACGGTACCTTCTTGTACCAGCTAAGAACACAACTAAACCAAACACAATAGCACAAGCGCATATTCCATAACCCCACTTTCTTCCAACATTATCTTGTATATCAACTAGTACGGACACAGCTAAAAGTGATCCGATACAAATGAAGAAGAAGAACCAACTGAAAAATTTTATCATTTGATTCTTTTCTTTTTTGTCCGAATCATCAAATTGATCGGAACCAAAACCGGAAACACTTGATTTCAGACCTCCGGTGCCTAGTGTCGTTAGGTATAAGGCTATGTATAGGACTAGTAATTGTGAGCTACTTGCCGGGACACATGATGAGCCTCCCGGGGTACATTTTGGTGGTTGTAGGCTCGGAATTATAGTTGATATGGTCAAGATTGTCACACCCTAATTATCAAAAAAGAAGAAGAAATTAGTAATTCTTTAGAAGCAAAAAAAAAGTTTGGTGAATATTGAATTCTTCTTATGTTTATTGATTATCCTTCTTAAACGATATATAGTATGGTGCTAAGGTAATAGATAAATAGATTTTAAAAAGGAATGATATATTTATATTGAATCATTTTCGAATTTCCTCATCACATTCAACGTGAAATTATGACCATTAATCTCTCAAGGAAAATGAAAAATAGTATATCATTATAGATAAATTCATCAATTTTCCTCATCACATTCAACTTGAGATTATGAACATTAATTCCCAAGAAAATGGAAAATAGTTTTTTAGAATAGCTTGATTTATCAATTTTCCTCATCACATTCAACTCCCAAGAAGAATGGAATATAGTTTTTTAGTATAGCTTGATTTATCAATATTCCTCATCACATTTAACTTCCAAGAAGAATGGAAAATAGTTTATTAGCATAGCTTAATTAATCAATTTTTATCATCACTATCAACTTGAGATCATGAACAATAAAGTCACAAGAAGAATGGAAAATACTTTATTAATATTATGGCTTAATTTATCAATTTTCCTCATTGCATTCAACTTTAGATTGTAAACATTCAACTTCAAAGAAAGAAAAGTAGTTTTTTATTGTAGCTTCATCATTTTTTTGCCTCACATTCATTGAATTATCAAAAGAAGGACATGAAACTAATTAATAATAGAAGATTTTTAAATGGTTCTACTTTTGGTTCATCTTAAAACACTTTTTAAATCATCCTCTTCACAAGTCATACATAAGAAGCTTATTAGTTTCAAAAACTCTGTGCCATCTAATATATAGATTACTTCATTCTCTTTAAATATTTCCATTTTCCTCTTCACAATATAAAGATAAAATAATTATATTTTCCCCCTACTCTTTTCTTTGTTTGAATTGTTTCCATAGGTGAAATAAATTAATACATTATTTGACTCATGGTGCTTACCATGGCCTGGATTGTCGCAAATATTGCAATTGTTAAATACCTGAAAAAGTTTTGAATTCAACACAAGGGAAGTTGTTAGTATTAACACGGACATGAATACGGGATTTTTTTTTTCAGATTAAATGGAAAACTAAGAAAATGATACAAACCTGCCCAGGAATGTGTCAGCTACAAAGCCACCAAGCAAACACAACATGAATGAGGTACCAAGAAAATTCGTGACAGTATTTGCCGAACTAGCACTTCCCAAATGCATAGTTCCGGTTAAGTAAGTTACCAAATTAACAGCAATGCCTAGAGTTGTTAATCTCTCGGTACCTTCGATCCCTGATCATATAATTAGTTCAAGTTTGAGAATTGTGTGAGCAAATGAAATATCAGTAAAAGTAATAATATAGAAAAGGGAAAATAATAATTACCTAGAATCATGGCAGAACTTCCCCATCCACCAGTAGTAGATCTTACAGCAGGGCGGCCTTTGTAGTCCCAGGCATCTTGGAGAGTTTTCGCATCCATTACTCCGCGTCAAGCTACTAGCGACTACATGAGTAGTCGCTAGAAGTTAAAAAAGTAGTCGCTAGAAGTTAGTTCAAGGTTCTAGCGACTACAAGTAGTCGCTAGAAATTAGTCGCGATAAACTTGTCGTTAGAAGCTAAACCTTACGACTACTGGGCAATAAGTAGTCGTTAGAGCTTGGGTTGGTATTAACGACTACAATGTAGTCGCTAGATAACGCAACTTCTAGCGACTACTTTGTAGTCGAGAAACGTGAACAACATCAACGACTACAATGTAGTCGTTAATTTCTAAAGATATGGCGACTACTTTTTGTAGTCAATGTCGACTACAATGTAGTCGGTAATAATAATTTTTTATTTTTAAAAAAAATAAAAAAACACAATTTTCGAATTTTTTTTAATTGCATTTCTGTAATTAAAAATAATTCGAAAATCATATTTTTTTATTTTTTTTTAAAAATAAAAAATATAAAAATAATAATATAATTAACAATTCTAAATAATTAATTAAAATATTAAATTAAACCAAATTCAAACCCGGTCAAGCCAGGTCAAAGTCAAACCCGGTCAAGCCAGGTCAAAGTCAAACCTGGTCAAGCCAGGTAAAAGTCACCAAACATAAAACCATTACATAAGTCTTAGTACAAACCAAAAAAAATAAAGTCTTAATACAAACCAACCCAAATAATCCGAATAGTCTTAAAATAAAATAAATAAAACATCACTAAAATCCTTGCCGTCTATAAATGTCTTCCTCATTCCCGAGCACGTCATCATCTTCATCCAAATCAACATCCCTCTCAACATCTTCACCACTACTACTACTATCATCATCTGAGTAATCTGAGTCATCGCTAGGAGGAGTGGGGCCCGCATTCATAGGCTGGAAGGGGGTCTCGCCTTTATCCGCCCTCAACTGATTAACGTATGCGATGGCATCATTCACAGTAGCCATCGAAAAAGGTGCAGGCGCGGTGCTAGTAGAATCTTCCGGGCGGGGGAATGGGAGAAGACCGCTGGACACTCGGAGCTCGTTAATAGCCGCCATCATCTCCTCGTGTTGCTCGTTCCGGGCTGGAGTAGTCTTAGCCTTGTCCTTCGATTTTCCCGGACGGCCAATGCCCGGAATAAAGCTCCTCTTCGGTGACCCAACCTCCTTCGCGGTCCTCCTCACGTAATCGTATTGCTCCTTTTGACTCAATCCTCCCCAATCGCTTGACTCTGATTGACTTTGAGTCACCTTTTCCTTCATCGCGTCCTTGAGCAATTTCTGTTACATAAAAAACAATATATCAATTAAATTTGATAATAAATGAAAAAAATAATTAAAACAATCTAATAAAGAAAAACTTACATCGGCTCTTTCGTACCCCACCGACCTCCACTCTTTCGTCTTCTTTGTCTTCCCCACCACCTCGTAAAAAGCACACATACGCGGAATCGGGATGTCTTGTTGGGTAGACTCATCCCTTATCACCAGATTCCCTCCCGGGATTAATTCTTCACCCTGTTTCAAGAAAATAAAGAATATTCAAAATAAATTATAAATTAATTAAAAAAAATTACATAAATAAAAAATTACCTCGTATAGCATATCCCGAGTTCGGGAATACCTCCTCGACCCCGCTCCACTCTTGTTTTTCTGCTTTTCTCGATTCTTTTGATTTTCTTTTGCTTGATTCTGAAAAAATATAAAATTCATTTATTAATAAAAACAATTATAATTTTAAATATATACGAAAATTAAAATTAATCAAAAATTCACCTTAGCTTTTCTCGAGCCCCAATACTCGCAGCACTTAGCCCACGCCTCATCTGACATCCAATACGGCTTCAAACCCTTTCTCCAAAAATTCTTCTTCACGTAGTATTTGTAGTCTTTAAACCTCATCCTCATTGTGTCGTCCAAATTCCCAAAAATCTTGTTCCAATCTTTCCTCTTTCTCCAATCATTTATGTTAAAATATTTCTGTAAAAAAAATACATTATTTAAATTTAAATAAGAATAATAAATTAAGTTAAAAAAATTTTAACAATTAAATTAAATACCGATAATCTCTTAATAACAGCGTTTTTGTCCGCCTCCGGCACTTTTCTCCAAGACGGGTGATAGAGCGGAATCCTCTCTCGTACTGCGATTCCAATAACTTGAGCAACGTGGTGCCCGTACTTGCCTGATGGACTCCACGTGTCGTCTAACGCACAAAAGTTGACCGGCAAAGGCCACCCAACTTCCTTAAGTGCCTTCATCGCAGTCTTTAAGGCACCTCCACCCCTTGTTCTCCGTCTAGGGGGATCTGTTTTAACATTAGATTAATTATTAGTGACTTTATTTTTTAACAAAGTATTTAATTGAATTTATTTATTTACCAGGCTGGTTTGCACAGTCGGCCAAGTTTCGGTTCGGATTTCGGCTTGGGTCCCTATCCCCACCGTCCCCTCCGTGGTGTCGTGACATTACATCGGCCATCTAGCAATTTATAGGTAAATTAAAATACAGAATAAAAAATAACATAAAAAATACTAAATTATTACATCACCAAAAATAAAAAACATGAAAATAAAATTCCCTTTATTTTTAAAAAATGCATAAAAATCCATATTTTATTTTTTAAAAATTCCATAAATATTCCTATATATTTTTTTAAATTGCATAATAGTCCTTATTTAATTTTTCTAAAATTGCATAAATGTTCCTAAATATTTTTGTAAATTGCATAAAAGTCCCTAAAGTCCATATTTAATTTTTCTTAAATAGCATAAAAATTCCTAAATATTTTTTAAAATTGCATAATAGTCCCTAAAGTCCATATTTAGTTTTTCTTAAATTTCATGAAAGTCCCTATGTAGTTTTAAATTGCATAAAAGTCCCTATCATAATATTTTTTTAATTGCCTAAAGGTCCCTAAGTTATTTTTAACACAATTTTTAACACAATTTCATTCTAACACATTTTTTAACACAATTTTTGCACTTTTAAAATCTAAAATTTACTAAGAATCATAACAAAAATTAACAAAAATACCAATAAATCATCATAATTAATTTTTAATCATAAACCATGAATTACATGCTCAAAATAACAAAAATGAATCACTAATAACACCTACTATATTCGGATTTAAGAATCAAACACAAAAAAAATGGAAAAAAACTAATTAAATTTCCAAAAACATATTTTTTAGGCCATTTAACATAAATTTTAGGTTTAAATTGATGCATACAACACACTAACAACACATACAATTCTCGGAATTAAAGAAATCCATGAAATCACCAAAGAAAAAAATAAAAAAAAAATGCATAGAAATTAAAAGATAAAAAAGGATTGGAAAACTTACCTTATTGGAAGAGATTGGAGCTGATTTGGGGAAGAATCCAAGCCATATTGATTCGGATTGAAACACAAACAAAGAAAAACATTATTAGAAAATATAAAAATTGATTAAAAAAAGCTTTGTAATAGATAGAAAATGGAATGGAATAAGATTAGGGGTTGGATTTGATTACCTTTGCTTGAATCAGAGCTTGGAAAGAGAAGAAATGAAGCTCTCGTTTTTTGGTGTTTATTGTATAAGAAATGAAAGAGAAGAGTGAAGCTCTCGGTTAGATATAGGGCTTTTTTTCTAGCGACTACATTTGTAGTCGCTAGATTGATGTTTGACCAAGTCAACTGGTCTTTCGCGACTACATTGTAGTCGCTAGACAGCTGAGTGAAACGCGTGTACATTGCGTGGGCGGGAAAAATGACCGCCACGTTTTTGGGGAATTTAATTCGTTGTCTAGCGACTACATTGTAGTCGTTAGTGCTCTAGAGTCATAAGCGACTAGTTCATGTACATGAACTAGTCGCTATAAGTCAAAAGTAGTCGCTAGAAATTTTTTTTTTCTTTTCCAAAAAAAACATTAAACGCTATACAATTATCCAATATTTTAATGTATGTGGTCAAAGTTAAGTGTTTAGAGTCAAAGTTAAGTGTATGTGGTCAAAGTTAAGTGTTTGTGGTCAAAGTTAAGTGTTTAGAGTCAAAGTTAAGTGTTTGTGGTCAAAGTTAAGTGTTTGTGGTCAAAGTTAAGTGTTTGTGGTCAAAGTTAAGTGTTTGTGGTCAAAGTTAAGTGTTTGTGGTCAAAGTTAAGTGTTTAGAGTCAAAGTTAAGTGTTTGTGGTCAAAGTTAAGTGTTTGTGGTCAAAGTTAAGTGTTTAGAGTCAAAGTTAAGTGTATGTGGTCAAAGTTAAGTGTTTGTGGTCAAAGTTAAGTGTTTGTGGTCAAAGTTAAGTGTTTAGAGTCAAAGTTAAGTGTTTGTGGTCAAAGTTAAGTGTTTAGAGTCAAAGTTAAGTGTTTGTGGTCAAAGTTAAGTGTGTGTGGTCAAAGTTAAGTGTTTGTGGTCAAAGTTAAGTGTTTGTGGTCAAAGTTAAGTGTTTAGAGTCAAAGTTAAGTGTATGTGGTCAAAGTTAAGTGTTTGTGGTCAAAGTTAAGTGTTTGTGGTCAAAGTTAAGTGTTTAGAGTCAAAGTTAAGTGTTTGTGGTCAAAGTTAAGTGTTTAGAGTCAAAGTTAAGTGTTTGTGGTCAAAGTTAAGTGTTTGTGGTCAAAGTTAAGTGTTTGTGGTCAAAGTTAAGTGTTTGTGGTCAAAGTTAAGTGTTTAGAGTCAAAGTTAAGTGTTTGTGGTCAAAGTTAAGTGTTTAGAGTCAAAGTTAAGTGTTTGTGGTCAAAGTTAAGTGTTTAGAGTCAAATCACCCAAATATAAAAAGTTTAAGTAAATAAAATGTTTTAATACAAATAAACCCAAAAAAAAAAACTCCTACTCAGAATCATATCCACTAACAACTATAGGTTCGCCATCACTATCAACCTCAATGGGTTCTTCCTCATCACCGTACTCATCCAAGGTGTCATCTTCAATTTCCTCGTTTTCATCAACAACCGTATCAAAATTCAAAGCAACAAAAAAATGAGCAGGGTCAATCTCGATCTCCTCAGTGGATGCCAAGTTCACCGGATCGGAAATCGTCTCGGTATTCACTAAAGGGATATCGACACTCGTATCCCCACCAGTGGGCATTGACTCTGCACCCCATAACTCAGGACTCCATCCATGTCTATCATTGAGTTCCCATACTACTTTCCAACCTTTTTGTGATTTCCTTAAACTAATCTCGTCTATGTAAAAAACTTTTTTTGCTTGAGTAGCTAAGATGTACGGCTCTGATTGCCAAAAAAATTAGACGTGTTGACAAGAGTTACCCCATGCTCTTTCCTCGGTTTACTCGTGTCATACCAATTACACTCGAACAGCACAACAGAACAGTCATCGTCATATGTGATCTCTACAACCTTGACCAATTCACCGTAAAACGGTATTCCATTGTAGATGGCGGATACCCCGTAATCTTGTGTCACCCTTGTTTCACCCTTTCCTTTAGTGACCCATTTAACACCATTCACAACACATGAATCGTACTTATAAACTGCACCATGAGACTTACTAGCCAATAAAATCATCTCACTTGTAGCGAATGCATCACCTTCTTTTTCCATTTCATAAACCTACAAGCATAAACAGTTATAACAATGTTTCCTAAAATGGAATATTAATTTTGTATTTGAATGGATCTATACCTTATGCAGAAACCAGTCTCGGAAATTTTGCCGGTGTTTCCTATCTTTTTCGTCTGGGGAACCCGATAACGTGGCTTTGTGTTCTCTGCACATTTGACGATCAACAATGAATTAACATTTACTAAATAAATTGAATAAACATTCAATAAATAAATTGAAACCTTACGTCATCAAATGTTGGATTTCATCGCAATTAAGTAGGATATACCAGTCGATTTGCTCCTTCTCGTTGTAATGCAAATTACCATACTCTTTTTTACCTATAGGAATACATTGGCTCTTAAATACGGACAAATCCTTAGGTTGAGCTTCGATATCGGTATATCTACCCGGATCATTAAACTTTGTTTTTTCTTCTTTAAGGTAACGCGATATGAATGTCAAAGTCTCCTCTACAACGTATCCCTCGGCGATTGAACCCTCTGGCCTAGCCGGGTTTCGTATGTACTCCTTTAATTTCTTTAGATACCGCTCAAACGGGTACATCCAACGCATCTGAACCGGTCCCCCTAACAAAGCCTCGTCGTATAAATGAATGACCAAGTGGATCATTATATCGAAAAACGCGGGAGGTAAAATCATCTCCAGTCTACACATAACTTCAACCACTTTCTTCTTCTCCTTTTCTAACTTTTTCCGACTCAGATTTTTATTACACACAACTCGAAACACGTTGGCTAGCCCGATAATCGCGTCACTTATCGCTTTGTCTTCGAAAAGCCCTGGGAGACTAGCCACGAATAGGTACTGCATCATCACGTGACAGTCGTGAGATTTCATTCCTATAATCTTGCCTAAGTCGCTTTGAACGTTATTTCTCAAACAAGATGCGAATCCATCGGGAAACTTCTGTGCCTTCAACCAATCAAGAAATACTTTCCTTATTTCGGTGGTTAACATATAATTAGCTCGAGGCATTACATTCTTACCATTTTTCTCTTGCAACCACAAATCTGGCCTGATATTCATTTCCTTGAGATCAATTCTCGCTTTCACGTTGTCTTTGTTAAGTTTTCCATCAAGACCTATTACTGTGCCAAGAAGAGCATCACACACGTTTTTCTCGCAATGCATAACATCAATGTTATGTTTCAACAGGTTTTCGGACCAATAAGGTAAACGATAGAAAATACTCTTTTTCTTCCAATTGAATCGCCGATTAACATCTGGCTTCACGATCTTTCCCCCAAAGTCCTTGTGTTTCCCGGGAAGCAGAATGGGAAGGCCATCTAACTGTGTCTGAATATCGGCAGGTTTATATTTCTTCGGTGGGCGCCTATCAGTGGGTTTCTTGTACAAAACTTTTTCGTCTCTAAAACGATGTTTGATAGGTAACCAACGTCTGTGGTCGAAGTAAGCAACCCCTTTCTTCACGCTCAATGACGGAGTAGAATCCATGCATTCTGGACAAGCTTTGTAACCTTGACCCGACCATCCCGAGGGTCAGGTGTATGTCCTAGCGGGAAAATCGTTAGACGTAGACAACAAACAAACCTTCATAGTAAACTCTTCCTTCTTGTGGGCATCATAAGTAATAATCCCTTTACCCCACAACTCGTCGAACTCATCTATAACAGGACGAAGAAAGACGTCCATGTCCTTGCCGGGTGAACGGGGTCCCGGAATCAACAAACAAAGCTGGAATGTCGTCTCCTTCATACACTCCCACGGTGGTAAGTTGTAGACGGTCAATATAACCGGCCACATGCTGTACGAGTTGTTTTGCATAGAGAATGGGCAAAAGCCATCGATACCCAAACCCAAGAAGACGTTCCGAGGTTCACTAGCAAACTCGGGATGTAACTGAACAAATCTCTTCCAACTGTCTCCGTCAACTGGATGACGCAACAAATCTGGATCTGTATTCTTCCCTGTTTGGTGCCAGATCATATTTTCGGCAGTGTGCCTCGAAGCATAAAGTCGCTGCAGCCTAGGGGCAATCGGGAAATATCTGAGTTTCTTATACGCTACTTTCAGACCCTTCTTCGGGTCCCATCTGGATTCATTACATACTGGACACTTTTCAAGGGAGGCATTCTCCTTGTAAAACAAAGCACAATCGTTCACGCAAACATCGATGGTCTCGTAACCCATACCTAAATTTTTTAACTTCTTGTTGCACGCCTCGTATGAATCGGGCAACGTATGAGGTTTGGGCAACACACGGCATAAAAGCTGAAGCAACTTGGTGAAAGACGTGTTAGACCACTTGTTCTTCACCTTCACGTGCAGTAGCTTCGCAATGAAATTTAATGAACTCATGACATCACAACCAGGGTATAACTCGGTCTCTAAATCGGAAAACATCTTTTCGAATTTGTCACGAGCTGTACTGTTCGAGTCTGTGATCTCGGTGTCACCAGAATGACCACCAACCTCGTAATTAGGTCTCAAATCATCGTATACATCCAACATTTCATTTTCTTCATATCGAGTCTCTGGAATATCCTCGGGCTCACCATGCTTTGTCCAAATATCATACGTCTCCAAAAACCCATGCAGTAACAGATGTGACCTAACTTTGTCAACCGGATACCTACGATAATTCGAACACTGATTACACGGACAATAAATTGTTTCTTCACCAGGATGTTTATTTTTTTCATCAAAAGCAAGGAATGGTTCTATCCCCTTAATGAATTCACGCGAAACTTTATGAGCCGTACCAATCCAACTCTTATCAATACCCGAAGCCATAGTCAACTATTACAATATGAAAGAATACAACATAAATAAAATGAAAAAAAAATTATTACATCACCAAATAAATACATAAAAATAAAACGAGAAAAAATTATTACATCACCGATTACATAAATGAATAAAAAAAATTATTACATCACCGATTAAATAAATAAATATAAAATGAAAAAAATTATTACATCACCGATTAAATAAATAAATATAAAATTAAAAGCACACAAAATATCACATCACCAAATAAATGCATAAATATAACATTAAAAGCATACAAAATATAGCAACATACAATAATATATCATACAAATATGTATATATATATATATATATATATATATATATATATATACTTAATATAATTATTTATAATTCACATGAAATTAATAAATGATTATAGATATATACATAATGATATTATATATTTAGCATTAACTATAGAATTGTAATCAAATAAGGAAAGGATGAAAAAGACACATACTTTTGGGCAAATTCGGAAGGGAAAATTGATAATTGAGGCGGTCCCACGTTGATGTTTGACCCGGGAAAGCTTGTCCACGTGTTGAAATACCTAATAAGTGATAATATTTACCATTTATTATACAATTGCATGAAAGTATAAGAAATTTGAAAGAGTTTTATGGAACAAAAAATACCTACTTTTGGGCAAATTTGGAATGAAAAATTGATGATTGAGGCGGCCCCACGTTGATGTTTGACCCGGGAAAGCTAGTCCACGTGTTGAAATACCTAATAAGTGATACTATTTAACATTTACTACACAATTGAATGAAAGTAAAAGATATATTGAAAGAGTTTTATGGAACAAAAAATACCTACTTTTGGGCAAGTTTGGAAATAAAAATTGATAATTGAGGCGGTCCCACTTGATGATTGAACCGGGAAAGCTTTTCCAAGTGTTGAAATAATTTTTAATGATGAATTGTGGAAAAAAATTGGGAGAGATTTGAGAGAAAGAAAGAGAAATTATATAATAATGGTGTATTGGGTAAAGCAATTCGCAAGTTATTGGAAAACACGCTACACTACTCGCGACTACACGAGTAGTCGCCAAATAGTCAACTGTAGTCGTTAGAAATAACTACTAACGACTACATGAAGTAGTCGTTAAATGATCATGACTCTAGCGACTACACGTTGGCAGTGGGAAAATAATTAAAAAATACTAAAACCCATTAACGACTACTTACTAAGTATTAACGACTACATCATGTAGTCGAAAAAAGCAAAAATTATTAACGACTATTTGGTAGTCGCGAAACATACCATGTAGTCGTTAGAGATTTGTAGTCGCGAATGCTTCTATCTTTAGCGACTACATCAAGTAGTCGCGAGAAATTTAGTCGCTAGAGGCTTGTGCGGGAGTAGTGATCATCGTGAGTTTCAGGCAGTGACATTATGACTTTAAAATTATGATTTGTTTAAGGAAGTTTTGGTAATAGCAATACTATATGGGAAAGATTGAAACTCAACTGTGTATTGGATCCATACTTCAATGTCCAATTTATAGCTGTGGCTTTTGGACTCTATTACTATAATATTCAAAAAAGGTTCCATTTTCAAAGGTGTGCTTATAAATTAAAATGCATCTAGGTTAGACATCATCTGAAGAAAAAAAAATCTAATCCTAACTCAAGGAAAATAACTAAACTGGCTAAAAGTAGGGATGGCAACGGATCGGATTATTGCAAAAAAATCAAAAACCATGTCCATATCCATTTAATTTATCAAAAACCAAACCCTAACGGATTTAACCATCGGACTTACTTTTCAAAACCATATCCGAATAATTCGGATTCGGTTTTTTAAACGGTTTTTCGGATTTTAACCATAACCCGGCTCGCGAGGCGTCCCTCTCGCAGTAGGATTCCTAACCTCGCCTCGCTATAACTCTCTAAATATATTGAAATATTGAAACAATATCACAAATACATGAAAAATCTCCAATAAATAAAATATTATGTTGATCTTTAATTAAATAACGTTTTTGTTAATTCTAATATTTAAATTTTATGAAAATACTTTTTTATCTATATTACTATAGAATATACAAAAATAGATGATAGTAAATGGGTTTTTGGTTATTCGGTTTTATTTTTATCTAAAATTTTAACCTAAATGATTAACCATCGGTTACATTTTTTAGAACCATAACCTAACGGTTTTATCCATGGTTGCATAATCGATTTTTAATCGGTTCAAATTTTAATCGATTTTGATTTTAAACATAACCATTTTCATCCTTATCTATAGTTGGGTTGAGACTTTTGGCCTCTTGGTAATTAAAAATCAAAAAAATATAAAAAAGATGGACTTCAAAATATAAAAATACATGGATTTTAGCCTTTAATAGGTAAAATAAAATCAAATTTATATATATATATATATATATATATATATATATATCGGATTTTCGGTTTTCGGGTTTTTTATAATCTGAAACCATAACCTAACGGTTTTAACCACCGGTTTTACTTTTTAAAACCAAACCCTAACGGATTTAACCACGGTTACCTAATCGGTTTTTATTCGGTTCGGTAATCCGTCGGTTTCGGATTAAAATCGGAACCACTGCCATCCCTAGCTAAAAGTGACCTATATATGTTTTACATTATTGCTGGTAATAACTTGAGATTGGAATTTGGACAAACTCGTGCTAAGGTCTTTAAAGATGTAAAAAAGAGTAATAGTAATTTAATGGATGAGTATGCGATGACCAAAAGATCATCTAATCAAATACTACTATTATCCAACAAATGGTTTTGTATGTATTAAAAATAAATGAGTGTTAATCAGGTGAGGTAGTTCATCTGGTCTCATTCACGAGGTCCAAAGTTCGAATCCTCCCAAAACATGGGTAACCCTGTTCTGATTTGCCTGAGAATAGGATTAGTCGGGTGTAAGTTTGGAACCCACGTATCAAAAAAAATGAATGTTTAATAAATGATTTCGTTGAAAAAAAAAGAGTTTAAAAAAAAAAATTGAATTATCATTGACCGTATTTTACTTATTTAAGTTTACAGATTTTACAATAGGAAAATTCTTCCAACCAAAATTGGATGATTATACTCAAATAGTATTAATATATATATATTTTATGTTTTAAACCTGTAAAAATAACTAACTTATCCAATATTTGATGAAAGTCTTACCCAATATAATATGGTATAAGATCACGGTAAAAAGGAAGGAGAAAAAAAAAAGGAGAAAAGAGAATAGCATAATTTTCCACGCGTTGACTTTATGAATCTATAATGAGTAATGACAATGAGTAAAGATATTTAATAAATTATACATATATTCTAGTATCTTGTCAAAAGGAAGAGCAGTTTTTCAAAATAAGTAATATAAATCAAACACTAAATTCCTCTTCATTGTGAGACATTTACAGTAACGACAATGCTGAGCTTTCAGGTCATGCTGCATAATTCAATCTTGCTGGCCTTTCGGAATCTGAAAGTTATGGTATCTGTAGAAAATAATTATAATTATATTATTGCTGAAAGACTTAATAACCAATCTTTCTGTCTCTTTAATGTGGTGCTGTCTCAGAATATACCACCTGTAAGCACAGATCATGTTGAAAGGCTTGAAACTTTTTTTTTTTGATCAACAAATTTTGTAACATTAAACTTTAATCCTTTACAAACAGAGAGCACTCAATAAGGAGTCTCAATCAAACAAGATAGTCCTACACTATCTGCAACATAAAACTAAATCAAACTTTTCAATACATAAAAAGGAGAAAAATCTACTATCTATTTTTAAAGATCCCCTGCAACCTCCAATTTCTTGCAATTGTTAACCTTTCATCTTTGACTTTGAACTTCAACTTCCCTTTACTCCTAATAAAGAGACAGTACATAATATTTCTCATAATTTCTTCTTCATTCTTCACTATGCCCTTATGTAAATATGCATTGCGATTACTCCAAATATTATAAAACAAAGGCTGTAAACCAACCCGAGAGAATCATGTCCATGAATTTGTCATTAGCCTTAACTAGAATAAACCCCATTAGCTCATCCCACGAACTGAGGTTAGGCATCTGAATCTCACATAGCAGATAACATTTGTTCAGCAATCTATTTGATAAGGAGCACAACACAAAGAGGTGGTCCCTATCTTCAATGGAGGCATGACAAAACACACAAAGTGTATCCACCTGTAAACCCCATTCCATCATCCTATCCTTAGTGGGCAGCCTATTTAAACTAGCCAACCAAGCACAAAAGGAATTTTTAGGCATATTAATGTTGTTCCACACAATCCTGGTCCACTCAAGAACCTGCCCCTGATCCATCAATTCCTTCATTGTTTTCTTGAAGGAGAATTTCCCCTTGTTACTAGTTTTCCATATAACTCTATCAGTAGTTGTAACTAGAGAAGGCAAAATATCAACAATACCACTTAAGGGAGGTGGTAAATGCCATCTCCCCCTTATATAACAACTCTGAACAGTCTTATTAAGCCATATAGAGCTGTAATGTGTATCTCTTTGGAGAAATTCGTTTACATTATCCCTTTTAATCCATTTATCCCAGAAAATAAAAGTGTTTGCACCATTATTAACCTTATGACTTATAAAATCATAAGCAATTTCCCTTAGCTTAAGAATCTTTTTCCATGTCCAGGCTAAGTCTTGCTTTATAGAATAACTCCAAATACACTCACCTTTAAAGATATTATGATGAGCCCACTGACTAAGCAAGTTAGCACTTCTATTATACATCCTCCAGAAAACGCTTAACAAACATACTTTGTTCAAAATCTCAATATTAGGTAGATTTAACCCTCCAAAAGCTTTACCCTTACAAATTTCGAGCCAAGAAACTCTGGCTCCTTTAGCCCCATCTAGATTTCCCTTCCATAGAAAGGCTTGAAACTTGTCTGAATAGTCAATCAGAATTTGTTTGGAATTTCAGCAATCAGACAGTGTACATTATGCGGGCACCATATCTCTCATGTATCTTGCTTTTAGGGCAGAATTAAAACCTGGATATAATGACATTCAAATTATTCCGAGTTTCTTTTCAGCCTAGCATACTTCCCATAAATGGGCAAACAAGCACCCTAAGTATGTTGAAATCTTGCACCAGGCCAGTAGTTCGACCACCGTATTTCACATAACCCATTTACTTTATAATACAGTCATTTCATAAGCATCTTGTTTTAAGCACGGTTTTTCTATCAGGCGACTGTTCGATAAACGTCTGTTTTGTAAATATAGAGTAAAAGTGGTCATTTGAGAAAACAAAATGTAGATAAAACCCTCCTCATTTTTAACTTATCTCTTTATCTCTTTTTACCTCCAACCCCCATTTACCAAAAATCTATTCAAATTTTTTATTTTATTCTCAAATCTTTGTGTATATAATATGCTAAAGGTAATTTATTCTCTTTTTACATGTTAAAGGTAATTTTTATCTTTATTTGAAGTTATCTGTTGTATATAATATGCAAAAATTAGGTGTAATAGATAAAATTTAAAGTGAGCATATTATGATTCTAATTATTATTGTTGAAACTATGTTATTTTTGTTGTTGAGACAATGGATAATTTGTTATCTTTGATATTAATTTTTATTTGACTTTTAATTTTTTATTCTAATTTTTGTACGATTTACTTTTAAATTTTAGTGAATTTAATGTTGATTTAGTATTTATTATAATGAGTTTGTTTTTCTTTTAGGTTTATATAAATTACATGTGGCTATGTTATTATGAAGATAGTATTGTTCGTGGTGGTAACGATGTTGTTGAATATACCGGGAGAAAATGTAAAACATTTATGACCGGAGAAGATGTTAGATTAAATGGGTTAAAAGCGGTGTGTTCAGTTTATAATTGGAATGCTATAGAATCAAATTTTGATTTAATATGGCGATGTCCAATTTCGTCAAACCCTCCTCGGTTTAATACTCTAGATATTGTGGATGAGACGATCAAAATGATAATAGGTGGTGCAAATAATGGGCAATATAGTTTTATTAAGATTTATGTCGAGGTTAAAGAAATGTGTAGAATGGAACATCGACTTATCGTGAAAGGGTAAAAAAGAGAATCGTGAGCGAGAAATGTGTATACATCGTTGATGTCTCCCTATTTGTGATTAATTAATCTATCTATGAGATATAATTTAGGTGTATTATGTACTTATTTGAGGGATTTTTCTCTATTATTTAATATATTTTAGTTTCTTACCTTGATTCAGAGAACTATTAATTTTAGAGCATTTTTATTGTAATTTGTGTGTTAAATGTGAAGTTTTTAGGTAAATTTATTTAATTAGATACCAATCAATATTAAGAAGTTTAGAAAATAAAATCCGAGTTGAAATCAAGAGTTAAAAAGAAATAAAGTTGAAATAGAAAAGAAAAACCTACCAAAAAAATCTATCCATAAAGACATCAAATGTATCGTATGCATTGGAAATTTTTATAACTTGGACATGTCTATTTTTAAGTGATAAGTTCATATTACTATACATACATCTAACTAAAATTTAATAGGTTAAGAATAATGTTTTATGGAAATTCAACTAATCAAATTGATTAAAAGTTATTTAAATTGATACAAAAAGTAGTCTTATTAATTTATTAAATTAGATAAAAAAAATTATTAAATCTAAATTATCAAAAAAAAAAAAAAATTGGTACATGGGTAATCTGAGATTGCTTGCACGCACCACGACTCATTCCATGAGGATATACACGCTTCCTCATATATATTCTTAGGTAAATCAGAACTAGTTTACCCATATTCAGATAAGGGTTTAACCCTTGTACCTTTTACTTTATACCCGTTAGGGAGAGATTTCAAACTCTGAACCTCTCATTTAAGTGCTGAAGAAACAGCAAGGTTTTGGCCAGTTGAACTAATTAACCCAACTGGTTAAATTATCAAATGTTACCGTCTCATAGATCTAAAGGTTCAAATTTTTTTTTCTTTTTAATACATGGGTATCCGAGCCAGATTTCGTGTAACATGACTAATTTTATAGAAAATATACACGTTTTACTATGTATATTTCAGATAAATTAAAACAAGATTACCTATGTTCACGGAGGAGATTAAAAAAAAAATAAGGTTTAAATTATTAAAAAGAGAATTATTTGTATTTCACCACACCTTATGTACATCTGGTTTCAAAACTTGATTACATAATTAAATCCACTCGAATACGGATTCCCATAGGATCATTAAACTATATTTTCTCCTTATTCCTTGAGGATCTCCAAAAGGCAGTCCCTACGAGTTGAATTTTACAAAGAAACAGCAAGCTGGTTCAAGTCAAATGAGCAAGATAATGTGGCTCCTTGATTCACAAACAAAATGATCTAATAATAGATGAGAGAAGTACAAATTACCGACGTGGAAGATGATAATTTGCCAGCGGACATATTTCACAATTTAAAAAGAAATAATTGATCATGTGTTGTTATTTATACATGCATGTATGCCTGTTTTTTGCAATAAGTAAAATCTTGAATGATGTCTTAGAACCTTTAAAAATTTCAGTATCGTTAACTTGGAGGATGTGAGCATTTTATTGTCGATTTTCAACATCAGACTTTTTTTTATTTTTTATTTTGTTCTAAACGCTTATATTAATAACAAACACTTTATTCGATAAATTCCAAAGCGGCGTGTTAATATATACTCCCTCCATTCCTTAATAATAGATTCTTTAGCTAATATAATTTATTCCACAATATATGTCACATTTTAAGTTTTAATACAAATTAAATGACCTCTTTCCATTTTTACCCTTATTCTTATAATCTTTCAATTTTCTCTTTCTTAAAAGTAGAGATATTTTAGTCATATTAAACTAAGTTTTTCCTACTTTTTAGATTCCTTAATATGTGTGAAAAGCTTTAAATAGTCAATTATTAAGGAATGGAGGAAGTATATATAATAACCGCAAAAGTAATAATATAAATATATAAATTGAAGGTAATAATGTAATCGACCTGCAATGTTACACTATATTTATGTTTTTAGCGACCCGACGTGATTCGTAAAGTAAACCTTTTTAGTAGTTATTATTGGTTGTTAGATGTAAATTTATAATAACCTTCACCTACTAAAGAAGTAACTTTTAACAACAGTACAATTTAGTGGGTTCAATATTTTTACCGACCATTTGAATAGTCGTAAAATACCTAACCAATTTCCGACGTTTACGATCGTTAGAGTAAACCTTTTAAGGACTACTTAGTGATCGCTAGTAGTCCATTAATACTTTCATCGACCACTAGTTTGGCCGGTAAACTACAAAACTAATTAATTGTT
Organism: Nemophila menziesii; assembly: GCA_029959085.1. Lineage (NCBI taxonomy): Eukaryota > Viridiplantae > Streptophyta > Magnoliopsida > Boraginales > Hydrophyllaceae > Nemophila > Nemophila menziesii. The sequence continues at coordinate 493,808 of JARWIR010000109.1, forward strand.
TGGCGGACAAAATTTTTCCGCCCATATAAATTGCGTTAAGGTTCCTATATTACTTGTTTTGCTTAAAGAATGTTTTAGGCTCTTTTATTATTTGAAAATGCACTATAAGGCCCTATATATACTCGGACAAATTATGTGTCACATATATACTAATGATAATATAGTTAGAGAAACAAAACAGTTTATGAAGTCGACAAGAAATATCCTACACCAGGTAAGAGGAGTCATGAATATATAGGTAAAATTAACAAATCTTGTGAACAATAAAGTTATTAACCATTCCTATACAAAATCTCTACATTGTCTCATGTGGACTTTGTTTGTAAAAAATAACATTAGCTAGTATTCTAGCTAGTATCTTATGATTTATATCAAATAATCTACTTTACGCTAATTTACTTGTTGGTATGTCTGAAGAAACTCTCGCAGGTCTCAGGTTGGCACCAAACCTACTTGTTAATACACACGGTTAAATACAATATGACTTTAGCTCTAGTATTATCTAAATATGGATTTAAATTTATTACATGTAATCCATTAAACTTGATTTTTTAACCAAGCTAGTAATTAGATTTAAATAGTTAAGCTCTCGATACTGTATGTTAATTATTTGTAATCCATGACCTTGAATATCCATGTTCCAATAGAAGAAAGAAACAAAATTGACTTTGTAGAAGGAATTTGTGACGTTCTTTATTGAGGGAATATATTATGCTAGTTGTCTTTTCCCAAAATATTTTACATCTGAAGGACCTAACAACTAGAACTTAAATAATTGTGTAATGATGCGTAGTCCATACTTGTTCCTTTGTCACGATGCTATTCTTGATCTTATTACACAAAACATTTTCAAAAGAGTAATTAAAATCACTCTCGTATAAATAATAGGGTGAAGCCCCCGTGAAACCCCTGATCTTTCTCCAAAGTGCAGAAACCGCCCCTTATCTTTTTCTTTTCCAAAAAGAGCCATTTAGGAAACTTTTTTGTCACCGTTAGCCCTTTTTTCCATTTTCTGTCAGTTGACCGTTAGTAAATGCCATTTGGCGCCACGTCACCGCCACGTATACTCCACCTAATCGACATTTACACCTCATTATTCTTTTTTAAACCCATCTCCTTCTTCATCTTCTTCTTTCTTTCTCCCTTACTCCATCTAACAATCTAAGAACCCAAATCAAAAAATGCAGTTTAAGAACATCCATTCAACTCTTTATTGAGATTCAACCCTTGTTAAAACAGATAAATATCCAACTTATCAGAAAATTATTTTGCTTGGAAACACAAGGCGAGCGTTCCAAACCATTCAGATAATATGAGCAAAAAGAGAAAGCTCCTTTAGATGTTGCAGTGATAATCGTTGATATTTGGACATATACCGACATTCCCTCCTTGGTGGTATCAATGACCCTTCCTCCTCTAGGGCAAACTTTATATGTCGATTCTACCTCTTATCTTTAATCCCTTACTATCACCTCTATTGGCTTTCAATCTCTAGCATATCATTTGATACATAAACAAGACAGGCTGCTCACCAAGCGTACAATGATAAATCTAGGTCCAATATTCAGGGGCAATCATAAGTTAATAAGCTTCACCATGTTCTTAATCCAATGAATCCAAACAAGAAGGGGACTCGTTGTCTTAAGCCAATTTTGATATAGTATTTATATATAAGACGAGAATAACATTGAAATTGCAAATTTATAAAACAGATCTGACCAATGATCTCATTGATTGAACATGAAAAGTTTCTTATATAATTAATTTTGGAAAACTTACCCAGATGAAGATTTTTTTCTTTTTGATTTTATTTAGCGGATTAGTTGCTTTTTCAGTGATGTATAATATCTACGAAGCTTAGTGTGCTTACCCGATGTTGGAAATGTTTTTTGAGGTTTCGTTTTATCAAACGTGTGCAATGAGTGCGTTTAGATCTAATGTCCAATATTCAACTTTATGGTTTCTAATTCCAACTGTTTTTCTGGGTTCATGAGGGACTGAGGAGTGTGAAATTATTGAACCAATGAAATATGGATTAGTCTTTTATTAATCGGGTAAAATGATTTTTCTTTTTATGCCAGAACAACGCACATCATTATATATTGTACTCCAAGTTAGGAACAAAAATACTACCCTAGATGGACGAAGGTGATTCTTGGGCAAGAAAGCGGTGGTGTGGGAAGGTAAGTTTGAAGAATTTTTTTGTTTTTTTTACTCCATGGTTAAGTTCTTCAAGGATTTAAATTTTCAAAGTTTTTTTTTTAATTAAAAGTTAAAGACGATGATGACGAAGAATATTAGCGGTGATGCGGCGGTGAGGTGGCGCCAAATGGCATTGACTAACGGTCAACTGAAAGAAAATGGAAAAAAGGCTAACGGTGACAAAAAAAGTTTCCTAAAGGGCTCTTTTTGGGGAAAAAAATAAAGGGCGATTTCTGCATTTTGGGGAAAGATCAGGGGCATCACGGGGGTTTCACCCTAAATAATACGATAACTTATTAAATATAAAAGCATAAAAAGATTGGCTAGTATAAATTCTTGTAATGGTTATTAATTATCTTTTTTATAACGATATTGTAATACTTCTAAATTCCTCATCACATAAAAATCACGTTGTTAAGACAAGAGATTAATAGAATTTAAATAGGAAGAATATATCTTTGTTGAATAATTTTCGAGTTTCCTCATCACATTCAACTTGATATTATGAACATTAATCTCCCACAAAAATGAAAAATATTTTATTATGATAGCTTAAAATTTATCAATTTTCCTCATCACATTCAACTTGAGATTATGAACACTTGTTTCCTAAGAAGAATTGGAAAATAGTTTATTAATATAGCTTAACTTATCAATTTACCACATCACGTTCAGCTTGAGATTTTGAACATTTAACTCCCCAGAAGAATGGAAAATAGTTTATTAGCATAGCTAAACTAATCAATTTTCCTCATCACATTCAACTTGATAATTAGATTATGAACAATAAACTCACAAGAACAATGAAAATAGTTTATAATAATGGTTTAATTCATCAATTTTCCTCATAGCATTCGACTTTAGAATGAAAAATAGTTTTCTATTGTAGCTTCATATTTTCCCTCACATTTATTGAGTTAATTAAAACAATGACACGAACTAGCTAGTTATATAGTTCTACTTGTTGGAATTATTCTTTAATATAATTTATTTTAAATAATCTTTTCATGTTCTTGGAAGAGTGAAAAATATTATTTGTGCTTATTAGTCACACATTATAATTTGAGGGAAAAAAAACTATTGGAATTATTTAATTTCAAATAATTCCTTATTCTTCATGAAGGAATAATGGTTCTTTATCTATTAGTTGTTATGGGAGTTACAAAAACTTGATAAAAAAAAAAACCGACGACTTTAATGAGCATTGACGAGCATTAATGTGACGGTTTTCTTGTCTTGCCTTTTCTTCTATAAATAGTGACTTTGTCACTTTCATTTGAAGAGAAGAGGAAAAAAAAGTATTCTTGGGAGAATGGAAAAAATATTCTAGAGAGAATAGGAAAAAAACACTTCTAGAAAGAAAGGAAAAAACTATTCTAGAGAATTTATAGAATAGCATATGTAAAACGAAACTAAGAATCAGAAAAGGCTTCTCTGATATAATATTTCTATAGAGTGATTTTTTGTTAGAGATAACCGGCACGACCGGAATATCTTTTTAACACCATTTTACATTCCATGTAATAGTTCTTTTCGTATTTTCCATGTAAGTTTCGTTATTTTCAATTTATTGTAATAGTGTAGTATTACTTTAATTGAATATTATTTTTTACTTTTGGAATTCCATTACTCTATTTTAAAACCAGATATATTGTTATTTTTCCAACAATTTAAAAAGATATTCTTGTAATATCACTGGATGTTTTTTTTAGAAATGATTTTTATCTCTCGACAATTGCTTCATAATTGAATGCAAAGGCCTTTTCCCGACGTGACTATGTTGGAGCTTTTCCATGGTTCCAACTACAAACGTTGGGTACAAAAGCCACTGATATGCCTTGAACAACATGAACTAGACCTTGCTGTTCTCGAGGTACTCCCTGCCATTGAGGCTAATGGGGAATATACCAAAGAACTCGATGCTAGGTTTCTGGCTCTAAAAGTTGGGTTCAAGAAATCTAATTCAGTGGTTAGGGGATGGATCTTAGGTATTGTGACGAACCCCACCTTTTATTTGTGTACCGTTGAGAAGTCAACAAAGACTATCTGTGAAACGGTTTAAAAAAGGCATGAGGGTGATGATTCTGATGAGAATAAGTACGTCACCGGGAATTGACCCAACAAGATCTAATTAGTCTCATACAAGTCGAAAAGTGAATTGACTCCTGGATAAGTCCTTAAGTTTCCACGTTCTTATGAGTTTAAGGATTACTTTGGCCCCTTATATTACCAATTTTTTACCTCTTGTTGCCCTAAATTTCATTCACAAACACGAATATATATCAATTGGATATTAAATATATGTGTGAATGAAGATCTATGTGAAGAGATCTATATGGTGCAACATGAAGGGTTGGTGGTTTTGGATTAAGGGTATATAGTATGAAAACTAAGGAAATTATTTTGTGTTTTTTAAACGGGCGCCATGTTAATGAAATAGTATCCTAATATAAGATGGATCCGTTTGTGCTACACTTTTATCAATATGTGTATGACATGATCCACTTTTGGTACTTTCATTCATGGGACTTAATTCTTTTATTCTTCTATTTGTGAATAAAATATGTGGGGAAAGATGAGCCTAAGGGAAAAATTCGTTAGAGTCAATTAGAGAATTTACCTTAGTTAGTCTCACTTTGTTGGAAAGGTTTGACTCCGTTGATATAATATCTAGAAAAAAAAATCTTTATAATACTAGTATTCATAAATAAGAGAATTGTGGGGGGTGTGTACCCCTTAATGAATATAAAATAATTATAATGATTATGATGCTCTTAATAAATAAAACCCAACTTGGTATTGTCCATATTGTAAAGAGATTCAAGTGGTGACCATTGGGTTATTTTTTTTATTTAATAAAGTACGAGAGATGTACTATTGATCTATATGATTCACTAACTTCTCATCCATATAATGTAAATTGTGCATACATGAGCAAATTAAAACTTAATGAATTCATAGCCATGTGTGGTGGTCCTATTGAGATGGACTTGATGAATCCACCGTTTAGGTTGTTATATATTCCTCATACTTAATGAATTCATAACCATGTGTGGTGGTCCTTTTGAGACGGATTTGATGAATTCACCGTTGAGGTTGTTGTATATTGCTCATTATATGATTACAAGGAGACATCCTTGATGTTCCCAAGGGATGAGTTCTTAGAATCACCACAAATTCATAGCCCGTAAGGGTGGTCCTAAAGAGAAAGGACTTGATGAATTAGCGAGACACATAATGAGGTTGAGCTTTATTGCTCTTAATGATCTCGAAATCCAAGAAAGTTGGCTAATAAGGCTAGTCGCTCTTGGAGATCACCTATGTGCATAGAAAGGGTGATGTTTGAGGAATCTGTAACTATCAGTCGGGTAGAGTATGTGTTGTGGGGGTCTCGATCGAAAACCGTCAAGTTCAAGAGTACGTTCACTTGACAGGAATTTGGTGGTTGCCTCACTTCACTACGTGGCAATTCAAATCGAAAGATATTGCCACTTAAGTACAATTCACCCAAATGCTGCTATTTATGGAAACCTGATCACCTTCTTTTCCAAAGAACATGAGTGGGGGATTGTTGGAATTATTCTTTAATATAATTTATTTTAAATAATCTTTTCATGTTCTTGGAAGAGTGAAAAATATTATTTGTTGAGACGGATTCGCGTGAGTTACACGCGCTAGTGAAGGGCGGTGTGAACCCAGGAATTCGTGTAGATGACAAGGTGCGTATTTGCTGTGATATCTTGGATTCGTATGAGCGTTTTGAGTTGGTTTCGAGCTACAGGGAAGCTAATAGATGTGAGGACTGGCTAGCTAAGTATGGGGCTAGGTGTGAAGGGGGTGTTATGCTCTTAAAGGACCCGCCTGATGGCCTTTGGCGTCTACTAGTGTTGGACCGGTGTGGCTGGTCTCTTCCTAGGACTATTTTAGATAGTTAATAATCGGAAGATTTTATCTTCCCGGTCATTTGTTTGGCCTCCATTGTATCAAAAAAAAAAAATATTATTTGTGCTTATTAGTCACACATTATAATTTGAGGGAAAAAAAACTATTGGAATTATTTAATTTCAAATAATTCCTTATTCTTCATGAAGGAATAATGGTTCTTTATCTATTAGTTGTTATGGGAGTTACAAAAACTTGATAAAGAAAAAAACCGACGACTTTAATGAGCATTGACGAGCATTAATGTGACGGTTTTCTTGTCTTGCCTTTTCTTCTATAAATAGTGACTTTGTCACTTTCATTTGAAGAGAAGAGGAAAAAAAAGTATTCTTGGGAGAATGGAAAAAATATTCTAGAGAGAATAGGAAAAAAACACTTCTAGAAAGAAAGGAAAAAACTATTCTAGAGAATTTATAGAATAGCATATGTAAAACGAAACTAAGAATCAGAAAAGGCTTCTCTGATATAATATTTCTATAGAGTAGAATTTTTTGTTAGAGATAACCGGCACGACCGGAATATCTTTTTAACACCATTTTACATTCCATGTAATAGTTCTTTTCGTATTTTCCATGTAAGTTTCGTTATTTTCAATTTATTGTAATAGTGTAGTATTACTTTAATTGAATATTATTTTTTACTTTTGGAATTCCATTTCTCTATTTTAAAACCAGTGATATTGTTATTTTTCCAACACTACTTTCATTAATTCATCTTAAAACACTTTTCCAGTTATCCGCTTCACATCATACAAAAGAACCTTGCCATCTAATATATTGTATAGTACTTCATACTTCTCCAAATATTTCTGTTCTCGTCCGAACGAAGCCATACACTTAATTTTTCTCCCTACACTCTTCTTTGTTTGAATTGTTTATATGAGTGAAATAAAATAAAGACTATTTGACACATGTTATAAAATTAGATTCAAGAAAAGGAAATATTTAACATCAACATAAACACAAACACAAGAATATACGATATTTTCGGTTGAGTAAATACCACTTTTGCCCCCTGGTTTTTCACGGGTTTGACACTTTGCCGCCTATTGTTTAAAATACGACTGGATACCCCTTAATTTCGTGACTCGTTGCCCCCTACTAACGTTTTCCGTCCACTTCTGCTGTTGCTGTTAAGCGTCATGTGAGTGGCACATGTCGCTTTTTTAAAACTTTTTTTGACAGTTTACCCCTTAAAAATTGAGATTATATTTTTTTAAGGTTGTGATGATTTTTTTTTCTTTTTCTTTCGGAGCCATTTACGAGGCAAATGAGAAGATCCAGCCATGACTTGGTTAGACTCTCTACATATCTCCATATAATAACTAATCTGAGCCTCCATTAACGTTCTGCTGAATTTCAAGCTCAAGCACGAGACAGTAGGTAGTTGCCTTTCTCTGCATGTGATTTTGAATTCGATTTCACTTTTAGATTACTGAACTCCATAACCCTTCACATTTTGTGTTTGAGCTTATATATGTAAGTATATGTATTGTGCCAAATGGTATAGGGTTTGATGGTGCAATTATTTTCACTACATTTGACAACCATATTGACTCTGGACACTATGCAACAATCGATCTTAAGGTCTCAAATGAGGATCACTGTAATATACCTTTAGTCCAAGTCCAATAGCCTCATGACGTAGTCCAAGTCCAATAGCCTCATGACGCTGTATATCAAAAACTATAAGAAAATAGAGACTGTCATGATGTTTTTTTCCCTAAAATGGAATCTTAGTTTGAGATAGGACCTGTCAGTTCTTGGCTGGGCAATTCTTAGGCTCTTGCTTGATCAATAAACTTCTGAAGATCACTTATCTTGGTAAGTCTTATACCTCATTCTAATAATAGTTTGACATTAATTAGATCTTGAATTGGTGGTAGACTCGGGTTATATCTCAAACCTATGACACTCTCTTCTTTTTAGAAACTTAAGACCACAATATGGGGGCCAAGATAAGTTGATGCTTTAATTTTGAGTAAACAGAACCATAAATTGCATTCTTAATCATCTAGAATCGTTCTATCTATTCACAAACAACCTGTAAAGTTAAAAAAAATATAATTTCAAATATATGTAGATAAGGGGGTTGATTTGTCAAAAAATGTCATTTAACGGGTAAACTGTCAAAAAATGTTTTAAAAAAGCGAACATGCGTCACTCACATGACACATAACGGCAGAATTGGACGGAAAACGTTAGTAGGGGGCAACGAGTCACGAAAACAAAAATTAAGGGGTATCCAGTCGCATTTTAAACAATGAGCGTCAAACCGTCAAACGCGTTGGTGTCGCCTAAGGTGTTAGAAAATAATAGATAAATAAGTGCAATAGAACACCCTAAGCTGAGCACGGTTCTGCAAGTATACAGATCGTATGCAAGTTTTAATGAATAAGTAGAATTCGTTCCTCAGAGACTACGAAGGTTAAGAAGAACTTATGCAAATATTCAAGTGCAAATATGAGAGTTAGAACAGATAATACGCAAGGGTAAAGAAGAGAAAGATAGATATTTATTTGATTTTTCAATAAAGAAAAATTAAACTAATAAACTAAAAGACAGAAAATAAATAAAAGTAAAGAAAAGAAGATGGTATGAAAGTTTAGCTTGAGTAATTAGCAAATAATCCTCACTAGTTTTGCCGTTCTAAACATGTAAGGGTTAATTATGTAGTATTTCAATAATCGGTTCCAATTGCGCTAGGTAGATAATTTTAGGGTTTACCTGTGTCAATAAGGACCTAACAATCTTTTTTTGCAATTAGTTAAATAGCAACAAACTAAAGCATGGTAATTATCTAGTTAGGTTGATTTGTCAGATCTATACCTTATTCTAGACGTTATGTGCTAATCCTATAGTTAAATATACCGTTGTCAATGATTACTTAACTACTATGATGGTAATCCTATACGTTGTACACCGTAAAGATCACAGAATATAAATCCAACACATAAACAGAGAATAAAAACAATTATTCAATTTAAAACATAGAATTCCCAAATTAGATAGATGTCAACCAAAACTAGGGTTCATACATATATGCTAAAACACAAGATAAATAGAATTTAGTTCATACTAAGAAAAGAAGAGAAAAGAATTACAGAATTGAAGGTTGAAGAAGACATAATTGATGCACAGCTCCTTCCAGACTTCTCTTCTTGTTGTAAGCTTCTTCCTGACCTTAAGGTTTGGCCAAGGATACTTTTTTTAATGATAATAGATTGTATTTATAGTGTATAGGAAGACCTAATCGTTTTCTTGAAGGAGAAGGTAAGTGTTGGACTCCAAGCCCAACTCAAATTCGTAGCCCAAAAACATGAAATCAACCTCGTTTTTATTTTGGTCCTAGCAGCTTCAATACTCATCCGTTTGACGCGTATGAGTAGTCGAAATTCATCGACTCAGAAAGATCTTCAACTTTTCTCATGACAGGTTCTACAAATTCCTCACCGATTTTGAGATATAATCTGATTTGTGGTCGTAGGTGCTGGAATTCAGATTTATGGCAGCTTTCCTTTTCCATGTTTTTAGCTTTTACTTCCTTATCTTCAATTTCCATGTTTATCCTCTTTCCTTTAGCTCTTGGAACCAACTTGGACTCTAATTAATTACCATATATCTCTAAAGTTTCACACTAAATAGATAATTAAACCCAATATGCTCTAAAAATAATAAATAATCAATTCAAGACACAAAATAGGAAAGTGTACTAAATCATGTGAGGATCGACCTATAAACTAATATATACAACTAAAATGATGTCTCCAAGTAGGATTATTTCATGACAAATAGGGAGACATCACGCGTGAAAAACCAGGGAGCAAAAGTGGTATTTACTCTTTCCGTTTTGAAATTATATGGAAAACTAAGAAAATGATACATGCCAATTGCCAAAGAATGTGTCAGCTATGAACCCACCAAGCCACCAAACAAACACACACTAAATGAGGTACCAAGAAAGTTCGTTACAATATTTGCCAAACTAGCACTTCCCAAATGCATAATTCCCCAAATGCATAGTTTATGTCAAGTAAGTTACCAAATTAATGGCAATTTCTAAAGTGTTGGTAAAAACTAACAATATCACTGGTAAAATAAAAATTGATTTCATATAATAATGTTCCAAGAAATGTAATACTACAACTATTATAATAGAAGGAAAGTCGGAATATAAAGATATCTCAAAAACCGTAACACTACAACTATTACAAGAAGTAAAAACAACTTACACGGAAATCTTCGAAAAAAATTCTAAAAATGAATACACAACAACGTGCAGTGTTAAAAAAAATATTTCGAGAGTACTTGTATCTCTAACAATCATATCCTTATATTACTCTAATCTTTATGTCAAAAATTATTTCACTAATCATTGAGAAGAGAGTATTTTATTCCTCTGAATTTTTAGTTCTTTATTCTCTCTAGAATAGTTTTCTATCCTTTCTAGAAAATGCAAGTGACAAAAGTCACTATTTATAGGAGATGAAACAAACCAAAAAACTGTCACATAAATTCTCATTATGGTCGGTGATAAAGGCTCATTAATGCAAACATTTTTCTTGACAAACTCTTGTAACTCCCGTAACAGTCGAACATTAAATACTTATTAATGCGCATTAAATGGTCGGTGATAAAAGTTCATTAATGCATACATTTTTCTTGACCAAACTCTTGTAACACCCGTAATAGCCGAATTAAAAAAGGTCTTGGTGATGGAATATTTAGAATTGATTGTGAGTCAATAAGCCATCAATTCTTGGTCGGTTTGTCATTTATTTTCTTCTCCATTTTCTAGGTGGGACTTTTTAACACATAAAAAGTTTCCCACTCCTCTCAAGATAAAGAAAGAATTAATAAAATAAAACTCTTTAATTTTAGTAATTCCAACCATTTCTTTCTCGAATTTTAATGTGGGATATTTGTACACGAATAGTCTTTTCCACTTCTCCCAAGAGTATGGAAGAATTAATAAAAGAAATCATATTTTATTTAATAATTCCAACAATCCCCCACTTAGGTTCTTTGGGAGAGAAGGTGAACAGATTTCCATAAATACCAGCATTTAGGTGAATTATACTTAAGTAGCAATATCTTTCGATTTGAATTGACACGTAGTGAAGTGAGGCAACCACCAAATTCATGTCAAGTGAACGTACTCTTGAACTTAATGATTTTCGATAGAGACCCTCACAGAACATACTCTACCCGACTGATAGTTACAAATTCTTCAAACATTACCCTTTCCTTACACATAGGTGATCTCCAAGAGCGTCTAGCCTCAATAGCCGACCCCTTTCAGATTTTGAGATCATTAAGTGCAATAAAGCTCAGCCTCATTATGCTCGCGAGTTCATTAAGTCCTTTATCTTTAAGACCATCCTTGGGCTATGAATTTACGGTGAGTCTAACAACTCATCCCTCGGGAACATCAAGGATGTAACCTTGCAGTCATATTATGATCAGTATACAATAACCCCGGTGATGAATTCATCAAGTCCATCTCAATAGGACCACCACACGTGGCTATGAATTCATTAAGTATGAGAAATATACAGCAACCACAATGGTGAATTTATCAAGTCCATCTCAATGGGACCGCCACACATGGCTATAAGTTCATTAAGTATGAGCAATATACAAACAATCTCAACGTTAAATTCATCAAGTTTGTCTCGATAGGACTACCACACATAACTATAGATTCATTAAGTGTTAATATATTCATTATGCACAGTTTACGCCATGTTGGCTAAGGTTCCAAATTCAGCCTTGGTTTGAAAGGGTGTGGGTTCAAATCACACTATTGTCAATAAGTCGATTACATGATATTCTACAAAAATACTTCGAAAGCACATATATTTTGTTGAAATGCAGATCTTGTTCAATAGTACCTCTCCCATACTTTATCAAATGACAAAAATAGACCCAGTGGCCATCACTTGATTTCTTTAATAAAACCCCACGATTCCTTTCATTTCTGCCATAACAACACAAAGCAAAAAAAACTGTAGAGCAAGAGTCGATTCATTATCGTCATTTACATCATCAACAAGGTATCAAATCCATCTCTTTTACACTTTTTCATAGATTATTAAATATTTTACTCATAAACTAAAACTAACACCTTGTTTTTGCTTGATTTCTTATTTTTTGCATGGTTTATTGTTGAATCAAGGTTAATCTCCAACAATCAAGGTACGTTATCAATCCTAACTATGTTTTCATTTTAATTCATAATTTTTTGAAATTTTGAATTACTGTGTAGTGTTATAGTTGTGTGTGGTGTGTTTAATTTATTCAAATAAGTGCTAATATGAAATTAATTTAGTTTAGGGGTTATCGGGCGATTTAAATAATCTATAGGATTTCTGTTGAAGATTGTTGAATCAGGGGTTATTGTGCAATTCGAAGAAAGATAATTTAGTTAAAATTGAAATAATTATTTGGGTTTTTGTGTAACAAAATCAAAATTAGGTACCATAATTTAATAAAATAAAATTATAGGGGACTAATTATAATAAAATATAATTTTAGGGTTCTTAGTTTAATAAATTAAAATTTTAGGGGCGTTAGTTTCATAAAATAAAATTCAAGGATCTTATTGTAATAAAATATAAATTAGGTACCTTAGTTTAAAAAAAATTGTAGGAGGCTTATTGTAATAAAATATAATTTAGGGGTCTTATTGTAATAAGATATAATTCAGGGGTCTTAGTGTAATAAAATAATTTAGGTGTCTTATTGTAATAAAAGATAGGGTGCTTAACCCAAAAGACCAATGCAGAAAGAATGTTGTTTAACAAGGTCCATATATGGACCATATTGAGAAACACGCGCAACTCAAAAGGTAAATGCAACTCATTAAAAAATACATAACTCGTTAAAATAAATCGTAACCCATTAAAAATATAAAGATAACCCATCAATTATTCAAAATTTGGTCTTGTTAAGGGTAAGAAAAAAATGGTCTTTTAAGCAATTCACTCTAAAATATAATATAGGGGTCTTATTGTAATAAAATATAACTTAGGGACCATAGTGTAATAAAATATAATGTAGGGGTCTTATTGTAATAAAATATAGTTTAGGGGCCTTATTGTAATAAAATATAATTTAGGGGTCATAGTGTAATCAATTATAATTGTAGAGATCTTAGTTTAACGAAATAAAATAATTGGGGTATTAATGTAATAAAATACAATTTAGGGGTCTTAGTGTAACAAAATAAAATTTAGGCCATTAGTTTAATAAAATATAATATTAGGGTCTTAGTGTAATGAAATATAAATTAGGGGCCTTAGTATAATAATATGAATATTAGGGATCTTATTATAATAAAATATTATTTAAGGGCCTTAGTGTAATAAATAAAAATTTAAATGCAAATGGCATCAGTTATGCCCCTGGGACATGACGGAGATGGTGTTTGCCATAATCCCTTACGGAACTCAAATCTAGATCTCACGTGGTGTGATAAACCTGGTATAATTTATTCAAAGTTGAATTAGTTGTTTTTAATGATCGTATGTTAAAATTAATTATGTATAATAACAAGAAAGCCAAAGACTGGGTGACCCTGCAGTTAGCTTACAAGGCGATGCAGGAGATGGGAGGTCAACTCCCAATAGAGTTATGCATGTTTGATAACACGTGGAATTCGGGAACGAAATATGGAAAGCATGTCAAGCAGGTCATCGGGCTCATAGTGAGGGAGATCGTCCCTTCATGCTTCAAAAGTAGGGAAAAAGTACCACCGGATATGCAACAACAAGTGCGTGATCAATTAAGGGTAATTTTTCTTTCCTACCTACATTATTTTATTCATACCCACGGTAAGGAAAATTTTAGTTAAAATATATATGGACAAGACTTCTTCCATATTGACGTTTGGATGCAGAGGCCGGATTGGGATAAAATCTATGGAAACATTGAATTTTCATTTGTTGAACGATATAGGGATTTCAAGTTTTGAATGAAGAGGGATTTCTACCGCAAGGGTAATATCCTCATTGATCAGATGCCCAGAACTGGGCAAGGATTTTTTTTATGGGATGACAGGGCTTCAAAGGTGATACTGATTTACGTTATAATTTTTAATTATACTTTATTTTTAATAAAAATTATTTTAAAAATCATAAACGGGTAGAATCTAGCACGGCAAACCGGGATAAGCAAAAACGCCAGAGTAGTGCGGGGTTGAAAGCTTATTCCCGGACACGAGAGGAATTGTTTGATGTAAATATTTTAAGTAATTAAGTTTTTTTGGATCGTGCTAACACTTTGAGCCTTGAGTGAAAAAGTAGGCGGAGAAGAACTCACTGGTTGTCAAGAAATCGGTTGAGGAAGAAGAGCAGGATGTGCCTCTTTCTCACATGGTGGAATTCTTCTATGAGGCGGGTATGACAAACATAAAAGGAAGTGGAGACAAACAAATACCAAATACCTTATGTAAGTATTTAAATAATGAAATTTCAGCTAATATTTCACGTTTGAAATTTTATTAATTGTTATGTATTTATTTCATGTAACAAGGTGCGTTGAGACCCTTGATGCGTGACCGAGTCACGCAATCACAAACACAATCGTGATCCTCATCATCTATGGTATCATCCACTACTTTGACGCAGAAAGATCAGGTCGAGATTGTCGCCACCTCGACACGTAAAGGGATGGGTCCAGCTACATGTAGGTGACCACCCGGTGTTGGAGCCCCTCCAAAGGTCAAATATTTGAGACTTGATGCGTCATCCACTCGTATGGTGCGGGATATGAACTGGATGTTTGCGAACATCAACAACTATTTGATTTTGGAGGGCCATCAACCATACGTTTCGGAGATCGACAAATCTACGAGTTCAAAAATTGTCATCCATCCCACTTACAGCCGAGCAACTGAGTAAAGCTCTAGTTTGGTTTAATCAGATCGGGGCAATCGAGGGTCTATCGACTTTCGATCCCGCTGGATCCCCTAGTCCCCCTCCGGATCTTTCTTCTGGTGCTTCAGAAGTTCAGCCGCCTGTTGTCGCCAATGAAATCTCAAAAACGAAGAAGACGAAAATTGATCTGATGATTAATTTATATTTTTATCTACCATTAATTCGATTTTTAATACTTTTATTCCACGAACTTTTAATTTAGACTTTTAATTATGTTTCGATATTTGTGTATATTTTATCGACTTTTGAGTTACTCAATTTAAATCATATTATTATTATTTTTTAAAATTATATGTTTTGGGATTTGGTGTAATTTAATCAACAAAAAAAATCAATCTTAATTACAAATTTATAAAAAAATGATACTAATTAAAAAAATAAAACAAATATACATATATATATATATATATATCTCGTTACTAGTGATGACTATACTGTCGCTAGAAACGAGATAGATGTTTAGTCGCAAATAATAAACTAGCGACTAGTCATGTGATCGTCCATGATAGGCGTTCGTGTGATGACAGATTTTTGTCGTTCATGAAAGACCTCTGGCTACAACAGACTTTCGTCCACATGATACAATTATTAGCGACGAATTGTTTCTTCGCGAGCAATAATGTGTCAAAGGCGCTAAAATCTACGATTCGTCGTGAACTGCTCTTTAACAATGAGATACTACCGATAAAATAATGGGATGATATTTAGTCGCGAATAACAAAATGAGTTCTTACTCGACAACATGAATTATTATTAGCGATGAAAATTGTCTACATCGGTAATAGAAACTATAGTCGTGGTTGTGTTCTTGAATATCTTGACGGTTAACGCACTTTAACTTTTTATATATATATATATATATATAATTAACCTACATTTCATTCATATATATATATAACCTCCATTTCAAGAATAGAGGAAAGATCATATACGGTAAGCTCCATATCCGACTCTCTTTGCCGACAACATTACTATCTTAAATGTATGTATCTTATAACTTTCAAGGGGCCTGGTATATATGAAGGTCAGCTGATTAATCAGATTCTCCATTTTATACATATAATTAACATAACGTCCCTTTGAAATTTATAAAATAAATTCTTGCTTTTGGTCGGAGTATAAAACAAAATCTAATTGATGAAACTCGACAATAAAATGCTCACGTCCTTCAACTCCAAATATTTATAATGACATTTATAAAGGTTTTAATTAATTGACATCATCCAAGAATATACTTGCAACAGGCTTTAATTAAGTATCATGTCCTTAATTGTTTAAATTAGAAATTTAAAGCCATACATGCATTATGGATAAACACATGATCATTTATTCTACATAACCTGCTAGAAAATTTCATCATCCACGTCGATAGTTTGTACTTCTCTTTTCTATTATTATAAATCATTTTCAGTGAATCAAGGAGCCACATTATTTTGCTAATGACTTAAACCTTGCTGTTTGTTTATAGGTTTGATCAAGTAGAATTGATCAACTATTATGGACTGCCTTTTGGAGCTCGTAAAGGAATAAGGAGAAAATAATTTTTAATGATATGATGGGAATCCGTATTCGAGTGGATTTAATTATATAATCAAATTATGAAATCGGAGTCGTTCTTCACCGGAAGGCTGTCGAAAATAGTTGTTATTCCTTTTGGAAACAAAATATATAATTTTATTAATAACTGACATCTTACGATTATTAAGAATGTACAATAATTATTAAAGAGAAGACTTAATCCTCCGTCAAATATATTTAAGATATTTGGTACTTAATATTAGAAATGCACAGTTACCCGATCCAACGAGATAAACCCTAGACCAACCTTAATCAGTTCAGCTCACCAATTTTAAGTCTAAGACCCAACCCTAACTTACATCGGTTTTGGATTGGGTTTGGATCGATTGCGTGTTAAGTCAACCTAAGTAATGATTCAGTTAAATTACATTAATAATTAATAATAAAAAAAAACTAAATAATTTTAAGTTATCATACAATCAAACTATATTTTAAGAATTAAACAAATTTAGTATATAGTACATAAATACAAAAAAAATTAAAGTCTCATAACATTTAAGGTCGTACTACAAAATAGCTTTGATGATTCGGCTATCGAGGTTTTTGGTTTGGATAGTGAAGAAGAGTCCGAGAAATCCGTTTGTTTTGGTTGTTAATAAAAGGACTAAAAAGAAAGAAGCAAGCGAAAGGCGAAAATCGATAAAGAAAAAGGAAAGAGCTCGTACGAAGAAAAAAAATTGAGGATCAAAAGCGTATATAATGAGAGCACAAATAAGGGTAAACCCTTGAGAAACCTTTAATGATTATTATAACTTGTAATACAAGGGGTTTTGGCTCACTTCATAAGAGGCAAGGGGTAAATAATCTTATCCGTAAAAAGAATATTTTGAGAATTTTGGAAACAAAAAGCACTAGATTAATGTAAATAACTTCATGAATTCTATGCGTAAAGGGTGGAAATATATTGATAACTTTGATACTATTGAGCATGGGAGAATTTTGTTAGTGTGGAATTCGGATAAACTGGAAGTTAATATTATTGGAATTACTTCTCAAGCCATCCCTTGTAAAGTGGTAATGTAAGGTAACTTCCATTAGCCTTCATACCTTATATAACCTAAATGACAAGATTTAAAGGAGAGTTTTATGAAAATATTTAGAGAATCACGCATCTACATTTGATGCCCCGTGGTTTGTACTTGTTGAGTTTAATAAAATTCTAAATCAAGAAGAGAGGAAGAATGGTAAAGTGGTAACCATGGGTGATTTTCAACGAGTTTGCAGATTTAATAGCATTGATTTAGAAGGTCTTCAAAACTAGGGTCAATTTTTTACTTTGGATAATAATCATACACTTAGTAGGATTGAGTGTGATTAGGAAATTAGAGGCTTGATGTTTCAGATCATTATGTACATAAGAGACTTTTACCCAAATCAAGCGTATCAGATCACTCACCTTGTATAGTATCCTTGTTTCTCCAAAATATTACAAGAGTCACCCCATTTTGTTTCTTTAACATGTGGGTGGAGCACAAAGATTATGGAGACGTTGTTACTAATGGGTGGAACAAAGATTGTGGTAGAGGTACTAAACAATTATTGGTTTGTAAGAAACTTCGGAACTTAAAGCCAGAATTGTGAAAATTAAATAAGGAACATATTTTCTCACATCTACAAAAGAGCTAAGAGAGCTAGAGAGACCTTTGAAGAAGCCAAAGTTCACTTCCAATTAAATATTTAAAATAATTTGGATCTCAAAGTGATGGTTGAAATGTGAAAAGATACGTTTAGGCTTAAGAAGGCCAAAATTAGTTTTCTATAATAAAAGCACTAAACTTTTCCATGGTCTCATGAAAAGTAAAAAATAGAAAAAATTTATTGCAAATATTCGTCTTTCAAAGGGAAAAGTCACCACTTCTATTGCCCAAGTTAAAGAAGCCTTCTGGGATTATTATTATTATTATTCGAGGTTATTAGGGTTGATAGTTGAGACTGATAATGTTGATCAAAATGTGATTGAATGGGGTAATAGTTTGATGAATATTCAAGGGGTATCCGAATCACAAATGATAAACGGACCCGAAGTGTTTTCCTCGCTCTTCTTCAAGAAACCTAAGGAACTCATTGGTGACAGAGTTACACAAGTGGTACGTGAATTCTTTTCTTCCCGGTTTTTACTTAAGAAATTAAATACTACTATTATTGCTCTTAATATGAAGAAGGAAAATACGATAATTGTGGAGGATTACAGACCCATCTCGTGTTGTAATGTTGTTTATAAAGTTATTACCATGATTCTTATGGATTGTATAAATCCGTTTCTTGAAGAGATAATAGATAAAGCACAAAATGCTTTTGTGTCCACAGGATCAAGGGCCGGTAATATCCATTTAATGCAAGATTTTTTTAGGGTTTACAATAATAATAGTAGCTCGTGTAGATGTACGATCAAGATCGATATGTGCAAACCTTATGATTCGGTCTCGTGGGATTTCCTCTGTGAGGTACTTATAGGATTAAATATTCGGTATTTGTTTGTTAACTGGATCATAGAATGTGTCACCACTCCTTCATATTCAGTTTCTTTTATCGGGGAAGTTCACCGATTCTTTAAAGGGGAGAAAGGATCGAGAGGTGATCCACTCTCTCCTTATCTCTTCATTTTGTGTCTTATAAATTTCTCGAGATTTGTAAAGAAGAGCACAAATGTTGGGCTCAATTATCATCTAAAGTGCGACAAAAATAAGATCACTCATCTCGCCTTCGCTGACAATCTTATGCTTCTCGTCAAAGCTGACTATAACTCGGTTAAAATTCTTATGGCTTGCGTGGAAATATTTAGTAAGTGTTCCAACCTTCACCTAAACGTACTCAAATCGAATATCTATTATGTGGTTATATACGATAAGGTTGTGGAGAATATTTTGGAAACTACTTATCTTGAGAAAAGAGATATGCCATTTCGCTATTTGGGTGTCCCTCTTGGAGATTTGGTATTATTTGAGAGACTATAAACCTCTCACCGATAACTTGGAAGATTATATTCGATCTTGGAATGATCATTCTCTCTCATATGTGGGTTCTCTTGAGCTTATTAGATCGGTACTTTAAGGGGTGGTATGTTTGTGGCTGACTATCTTTCCGATTCCAATTTGTGTGCATGATAGAATTATGAGTATTTGTAAAAGTTTTTATTGCGATGGTAAATCTCCTCAAATTAAATGGGAAAAATTTGCTTCACCTAAAGAGAAAGGAGGATTAGGTCTAAAAGATCTTGAACTTTGGAACAAAATTTTACTTATGAAGATGTTATGGAAAATTGTGGCAAATAAAGACTCGTTATGGATAAAAATGGGTGCATGGTGAAAAGTAAATAATATCGATTTTTTGGAGCGGCAAGTGAAAAAGTTAGATTCTCCTCTTTTCAAACAATTATTGGAGCTTAAAGTGGAAGTTGAAGTATTGGCAGGGCGTGTAGGAGGTAAAAAGGTGTTGCATCATTGGTTCTCCTCTCCAAATGATCAACTTGTGGCTTGTGAGGTATGACACAAGAAGTGGTTAGTATCTTACTTTATTTTAATCACCTTATGATATTTTTTGTCGCCGATCTTTCGAAAAACTTAAGTGAATATTGTATGGGATTCTTGTGTTATTCTAAAACATGATATCATTTTTGGATGTCAGTTCAAAGTTAGACTTCGTACGATATGATAGGATGATTTATATGGAATTAGATCCACTTTGTGATTTGTGTGGTGAAAACTTTACGTCTATCAAACACCTTTTTTTAGGGTGCCTTTGCTAAGAGTATTTGGAAGGATATAATAAATTAGTTGGGTATTGAGAAAAAAATTGACACTATTTTGAATGCTTTCAAATAGTTTGAGAAGATTAAACCACGAAAAAATTAGAAGAGAAAGATTTGTAGAATTGTATTTACCGCTATCATTCTCATATTTAGAAAATTAGAAACAACCATACAATGAGAGAAAACTTATATTATAAAAAACGAGTCATCAAAAAGATTAAATTGTGTACTTATCTAATTTATTCGCTTTTGTACCCCCATCATATCTTTACGGATGAGCAGAAAATTTTAATTGTATCTTTCTAAGATTAGTATAACGAGTAATTAGGCACTACCTTAAGTTTTCGATCATACATAGTTTTCATTGTATAGTTTTTAATAAATCGTTTACCCATCCAAAAAAGAAAGATTAATCCTCGCCCAAATATTAAAAGTCACTAACACGAGTTGGTCCATAATGTAAGTCTTATATTTATGACTCGGCCTGGCTAACGTGCGGTTCGGACCAGTTTGGTCCGGTTCTTAACGGACCTGGGCCTTACTGGTTCGGCCCCCCACTATCGGTTCCGGTCTGGTTCGTTCTTCGGTCCTGAAAATCAAATGCACGACCGGTAAAGGAAACCGGTCCTCCAGTTCCGGTTCCTTACCGTACCTATCAGTTTTTTTCTTTACTGAATATAAATTAATGTAAAATGAAAATTACATCTCCAGCAAGTTTCTAAATGGATACTGTAAAATAGAATACCCTTTAAATTGCTACAGTCGTTTCCTAAAGATAGAGAACTCAGCAAAGTACAACAACAACTTTTTTTTTACAGAAAATCAAACCAAACACATCAATCTCCCATCAAAAATTAAATTTCTACTATTCCTATATATACATGCGAATGGTAAATAAAAATTACTACAACCTCTAGATCACAGAAATATGAGAATAGAAAGATGAAGAAATTAATATAAACCTGTTATGTTGATGAAGAATAGAAAGATTAGTGGCTGATATTTTTGTTACATATATAAGTTTTCTGATTTGGATGAAAGAATTGAGGCTCAATTGGTTTGATATGGGATAATGAATTTTTTATTTGTTCGATCAAAAGCAGAAGAAATGAGGCTCAATTGGTTTGATATAAGTTTTCTGATTTGGATGAAAGGGGCTTTCACGCGTCGGCTAATGGAAGATGGTTAGATGGGTAAGGGACTAAAGGGCAAGGGCTAAGGGGGTTGGGCTAATAACTTGTGTGGACAGTGGGCTAAGGGGGTTGAGCTAATAAGTGGGATGGCCTATTAAGGGGTTGGGCTAATAAATCAAGGCTGATAAGTGGGGTGGACTGTGGGCTAATAAGTGGGGTGGACTTATATAAAAAAAAATAGTAATGGATCGGTCCCGGTCCTGTGCGGTCCGGTCCGGTTTAGTGAATTTTTACAAAATATAAGAACCGGTCTGATATAACCTGGACCGGTTCGTTCCGGTTCGTGCACGTTCTTGAGTTCGGTCCCGGTTCGTCGCTGGAACCGACCGGTCCGGTAGCCAGGCTGATTTATGGCACAGATTTAACTTTTAGCAACTTTTTTTTTTCGATGTATGGGTGTCCAGGTCAGCTTACGCGCACCACGACTAATCCCATAGGAAATATACACGCCTCCTCATGCATACTCTCACTTAATCAGAACTAGGTTACCCATGTTCAGGGAGGAGACTCGAACCATGCACCCCTTGCTTACCCCCTTTAAGGGCTCAAGAAATAACACGGCTGAGGGGATTCGAACCCTGTACCTCCTAGTTGAGAGACAGGGTCCTGGACACTGAGCTAGTCCCAGTGGTTAACTTTTAGCAACTTTTTTTTTTTTCGATGTATGGGTATCCAGGTCAGCTTACGCGCACCACGACTAATCCCATAGGAAATATACACGCCTCCTCATGCATACTCTCACTTAATCAGAACTAGGTTACCCATGTTCAGGGAGGAGACTCGAACCATGCACCCCTTGCTTACCCCCTTTAAGGGCTCAAGAAATAACACGGCTGAGGGGATTCGAACCCTGTACCTCCTAGTTGAGAGACAGGGTCCTGGACACTGAGCTAGTCCCAGTGGTTAACTTTTAGCAACTTTTTTTTTTTTCGATGTATGGGTGTCCGGGCCAGCTTACGCGCACCACGACTAATCCCATAGGAAATATACACGCCTCCTCATGCATACTCCCACTTAATCAGAACTAGGTTACCCATGTTCAGGGAGGAGACTCGAACCATGCACCCCTTGCTTACCCCCTTTAAGGGCTCAAGAAATAACATGGCTGAGGGGATTCGAACCCTGTACCTCCTAGTTGAGAGACAGGGTCCTGGCCACTGAGCTAGTCCCAGTGGTTAACTTTTAGCAACTTTGATTATATTACTTGAGTCAGATTTGATGTTTTCTTTAGATGATTACTACCCAAGATGCATTTTATATAGGAACTTTGGGAAAAAAAAATGTGAAATCAAGAATTGATGGTGTTATAAGCATTTTGAACAAAAAAAAAAAGGTGTTAAAGCACAGCTTTGAATATAATAATAATAATAATAATAGACTCCCAAAGCCATAGCTATAAAAGGGTCATAGAACTCTGAACCTACCACACAGTTGAGTCTCGATCTCTTATATTCAAACTTCCTAAAGCAAATCATAATTTTGAAGTCCTTACATGGCACTGCCTGAAACTCAAAATGATGCGAAAACTCTCCCAGATGCCTGGGACTACAAAGGCCGCCCTGCCGTAAGAGCCACTACTGGTGGATGGGGAAGTTCCGCCATGATTCTAGGTAATCTTTATTTTCCTTTTCTATATTACTTTTACTGATCTTTCATTTGCTCACACAATTCTCAAACTTGAACTAATTATATGATCAGGGATCGAAGGTACCGAGAGGTTAACGACTCTAGGCATTGCCGTTAATTTGGTAACTTACTTAACCGGAACTATGCATTTGGGAAGTGCTAGTTCGGCAAATACTGTCACGAACTTTATTGGTACCTCATTTATGTTGTGCTTGCTTGGTGGCTTTGTAGCTGACACATTCCTGGGCAGGTTTGTATCATCATTTTCTTAGTTTTCCATTTAATTCAATGGTTTCATGTTAGTGCTAACAAGTTTTCGCTTCTTAAAATCCAACTTTTTCATAGGTATTTAACAATAGCAATCTTTGCCACCATCCAAGCCATGGTAAGCTCCAAGCTAGGGTTGAATAGTTTTTTCTTTTTTTTCATCTATCAAAACAATTCAAACAAATATATAATTCATACTAAAAATAATATTATATATATTTGAATTGTGTGTCAAGTATGGTGTAGGTTAAAAAATAGAAAATTGAAGAAGAATGAAATAATCTAAAATATACAATATGGTATCTAATTTTGTAAGCTAATTATGTTCATTCGTATGACTTGTGAAGAGGAAAACAGAAGAAGTGTTTTAAGAGGAAGAAACTTAAACAAAAAAAAAAATTAAAGACCCAACGAAAGTTAATATAAAATGATTTTCTTGAAACTATTTTCATGTCATTGTTTTGATAATTCAGTTGAATGTGGAGAAAAACTGATGTACCTTTAATAAACAAATTAAAACTATTTTCCATTCTTCATGGGAGTTAAATTTTCATAATATCAAGTTGAATGTGATGAGGAAAATTGGTTAATTAAGCTATAATAATAAACTATTTCCCATTCTTCTTGGAAGTTAAATGTTCAAAATTAATATGAGGTTGAATGTGAAGAGGAAACTTGATGAATTAAGCTATATAATAAACTATTTTCCATTTTTCTTGGTAGTTGAATGTGAAGTGGAAATTTGAAAATGATTCAATAGAATATATTCTTCCTACTTGAAAATTATTTATCTCTTATATCATAATAACATTGTTAATGTTATTATGTGATGAGGAATCTCAAAGAATTGCAATATTTTTGAAGAATATGGTTGAACAAAAACAATCAATAATTATAAGAAGAATTTGATACTAGCCATTTTTTTCTGGCTTCTATAAAATTACTTATTTCTTCTTTTTCATTTTGATGATCAGGGAGTTACGATTTTGACCATATCAACCATAATACCGAGCCTACGACCACCAAAATGTGCCCCGGGAAGCTCATCATGTGTCCCGGCAAGTAGCTCACAATTACTAGTCCTATACATAGCCTTATACCTAACGGCACTAGGCACTGGAGGTCTAAAATCTAGTGTTTCCGGTTTTGGTTCCGATCAGTTTGATGATTCCGACAAAAAAGAAAAGAATCAAATGATAAAATTCTTCAGCTGGTTCTTTTTCTTCATTAGCATTGGATCACTTTTGGCAGTTTCTGTACTAGTGGATATACAAGACAATGTTGGAAGAAAATGGGGTTATGGAATATGCGCTTGTGCTATTGTGTTCGGTTTAGTTGTGTTCTTGGCAGGTACAAGAAGGTACCGTTTCAAGAAACTTGCAGGAAGTCCATTAACACAGATTGCTTCTGTGATTGTGGCTGCTTGGAAGAAGAGGAAAATGGAGGTACCGTCTGATATATCTCTTCTCTTTAATGTTGATGATATTTCCATTGAAGATCCCAAAAAGATGAAGCAAAAG
The DNA here is from genome assembly GCA_029959085.1 of Nemophila menziesii. Classification (NCBI taxonomy): domain Eukaryota; kingdom Viridiplantae; phylum Streptophyta; class Magnoliopsida; order Boraginales; family Hydrophyllaceae; genus Nemophila; species Nemophila menziesii. The sequence continues at coordinate 518,822 of JARWIR010000109.1, forward strand.
TTGCCTCACAGCAAGCAATTCCGGTTAGTGTTTTATTTTTTCAAAACTTGAATTAAATATATCACCATTATTAATGCAAAATAAATAATATCCTAAAGGGTAATAATTTTAATTCATTAATACACATAAGTTAAGAGTTGTAAACATATGGATTGGCTTAGCATATAGAGGTGTTAATAATGGTTTATGTGTAGTACAATTGAACAACTATTAAGCATCGGTATAAAATTAGTTATTTCTAGTAGTTAGATTCCTTCACATGTAACATATGTTGGAAAGGGACAACCAACATAATATTAATTATATATGCCCTCAAAATGTCCTCAATTTCTTACAAGAAAGTCAATTTAGCTTCTTTCTTTCAGTCGGATCAGGGATATATTTAGGTCATGAATCTTGATCATATACATACACTCATACAGTAACAATTATTTGAAGATTGGCTAGTATTGAAAGGTTTACTTATTTTGGTCTAATTACTTGTTTGTTTAAGATTAGGTTAATTGATAAATATATTTAAATTCAATTCATGCAAAATTTAATTGAGATTGGTTAATACTTATATTTCACAAGAATTGTTAATTCTACCTATAAGGGTAGTAGATTCTTACTTGTTGACTTTCATAGGTTCTTTTGTTTATAGTGTACCTAAAAATCTAAATATATATTTGATTTTTTTTTCTGATCAGATTTTTGGACAAGGCAGCAATCAAAGATCCCGAAATATCTGAGGTGAATAAATGGAACCTATCGACTTTAACCGATGTTGAAGAAGTTAAAATGATAGTGAGAATGTTACCAATTTGGGCAACATCAATAATGTTTTGGACAGTGCATGCTCAAATGACAACATTTTCAGTGACACAATCGGAGACCATGGATCGTCACATGGGAAAATCTTTCGAAATTCCACCGGCAGCTATGACTGTTTTCTTTGTTGGTACAATTTTCCTTGTTGTCCCAGTCTACGACAAAGTTGTGGTTCCAATTTGTAGGAAGGTGTTAAAAAATCCTCAAGGACTATCCCCTCTCCAACGTATCGGTGTTGGTCTAGTCTTTGGAATACTATCCATGGCTGCAGCTGCATTAATCGAACTCAAAAGATTAGATGTTGCTCGTGCACATGGATTAACAAATGATCGAACAACAATGGTTCCGATAAGTGTATTTTATTTAATACCACAATTCTTTTTGGTAGGTGCGGGAGAGGCCTTCACCTATATCGGACAACTCGATTTCTTCTTGAGAGAATGTCCTAAAGGGATGAAGACTATAAGCACGGGACTATTTTTGAGTACTCTGGCATTAGGGTTTTTCTTTAGCTCAGTGTTAGTTACCATAGTGCACAAGATGACTCCAAATAGTCCATGGTTGGCTGATAATCTCAACCAAGGAAAACTCTACAATTTCTATTGGCTTGTTTCAATTTTATGTGTTTTCGACTTGATGTTGTTTGTGGTATGTGCAAGATGGTATGTATATAAAGAGAAGAGGTTCGCTGATGAAGGGATTGAGTTGGATGAGGTGAATGAACCAACTTTCCATTGAGTCGTAAAATACAATATTACTTCTGGCTTCCAAGTTTGTAATTCACCTAATTATCTTAACCTTAGTTGTGATTGAAACCCCTCCCAAATTTTAACGTTTTTTTTCATATGAAGGGATTGTTTAAATTTATGGAAAGAATATACTATATATCTTAATATGTGCCTAATTAGGGTTCTCCATCAATTTGTATTTTCTGCAATCTGTATTTCATTGGTTGAAATGCCACTTGTAATGAATGTTGTCTAAATTCTAATTTAAGAGCTCTCTTTCTTGTACATCGTATATAATTCTAAGATTTTTTTTAAACTAATGCTACGGGTGGTTATTAGCGACCGCCCAATCGGTCGCTACAGAAGATCAGTAAAGCGGTCGCTAGACGTGCTAGCGATCATTGGTGGTCACCAAATCATGGTTGATAGTGCCTTAACGTTAGAGGCATTATTAAGAGACCGCTTATTAGATCTAGCAACCATTGTTGCATTGATTGATTGGTAAATTGAATAGTGACCACTTAGCAGTTGCTAAATGTCCTACTCCTTTAGCGACCACTTCGGTGCTCGCCAGAGGTCTAATTATATTGTCGAGCGCTTACGGTCGCTAGAGGTAATATTTTAAATTTATAGGAAATGTGTGCCTTGAGACCCAAAATGTACTTGTATGCCAACAATTTAAAGACCAATACTCGATTGGATTGTGATAATCCAATTGGATAACAGACTTTAAACACTTGGCATAGGGATTCCTGTAGGGTCTCGAAACAAATAGTTCCCATAAATTTGGCCAATTACCTCAATAAAAATCAAGTGTAACGTAGTTCAGTTATCTCATATAATTTGAACTAAGCAATAAATTTGTGATATCTGGTATAGTGCTCTCTAAACCAATAATTATCATACATGCAACGATTACCTACGTATTGCATACATATCCTGGACTGATAAACAACTTGACACTTCTTCTTCTTCTAAATTCTTTTAGCTTATATTGGGAGACCAGAAAGGATGTTACTGTCATGAAACAAAATATAATGACCTTCAAGTTTGTATCCACCCCTATCATCGTAAGGTACTTGCTCCAAACAGTTACTACAAGTATATATAGTCCGTGATTTACGAGATGTAACGCAAATCTCTTGGTAAGTGTCCCTCTATTAGTGATCCTCGTGAGAGTATTTGGGGACCCAAGTGTATATAGCATCTAAGTATGTGAAACAAAATTATACTAATTGCACTATTAGTCCTATATTTAATATTTTTATATTAATTTCACTATTAATCCTCTATATTATTATTTTTATATTAATTGCACAAATAAGTCCCTATATTTTTATTTTTATATTAAGACCTTTTATTATAATTATATTATTAATTGCACTATTAAGCTCATATATTATTATTTTTATATAATAATTGCACTATTAAGCCTTATATTATTACATTTATATTAATTAGGCTAGTAAGCCCCTATATTATTACTTTTATATTAATTGCATTATTAAGCCCGTATATTATTATTTCTATATAAATTGCACTAATAAATCCCTATATTATTTTTTATATTAATTACACTATTAAATCATATATTTAATATTTTTGTATTAAGTGCAATATTAAACTCATGTATTATTATTTTCATATTAATTGCACTAGTAAGCCCCTAAAATTATTAATTGGACTATTAAACCCCCAAAAGTTATAATTCTCCTAAATAGTTTAATTGTACTTTTAAACCCCTACAATTAGATATTGCACAAATAAACCCTAATAAGCCCCTATATTATTATTTTTATATTAATTGCACTTGTAAGTCCTATATTTACAACTTTTATATTAATTGCTCTATTAAGCCCCTATATTATTATTTTATATTAATTGCACTAGTAAGCCCCTATAATTTTTGCATTTTTAAACACCTAAAAATATTAATTGTACAATTAAGTCCCCAAAAATTATAATTTCCCTTTTAAACTCCGTAAATAATTTAATTTCCCTTTTAAACACCTAAATTGGACATTGCACGAATAAGCCCCTAAAATTTAAAATTGACGAATATTCTACCCTATAATTAAATTAAACCCATAATATTTCCCCCAAGTATCACAAATACACTGAAATCTTAAAAGACCTAAATATTTCTTCACATGCTTGAAAATCATTTTATTAAGTTTTATTACTAGATATCTGATCATACACACATATATATATATATATATATATATATATATATATATATATATATATATATATATATATATATATATATATATATATATATATATATAAAGAATAAAGGAAAAATAAGATAAATATTAGCATTTTATCAATAATCTCTTATTAAATTAGAGTTTCGAGTTGATAACATTTATAAATAAGAAGAAAAAAAGATAACTGGAATATTTTAATGCATAACCTTTCACTATCCTAATTGAATTTATTAGTTATATATTATGTATGATAGAATGAAGATGTCACTACACCGCACAAAGCTTCTCGCGACTACACGAGTAGTCGCTAAAGTATCAGCAAGTAGTCGCTAAAGCCACGAACTGGGATCTTACGACTACATGTAGTCGTTAATGTTTAGTCGCTAGAAACTCGTCGTTAGAAGTCATACCTAACGACTACGTATCATAAAGTAGTCGTTAGACGTGCTGGTGCTATTAGCGACTACTGAGTAGTCCCTAGAAGTTATGGTACTATTTACGACTACAGCGTAGTCGTTATTGATCATATTAATAGCGACTACATGGTAGTCGTTATTAACTGTACTATTTACGACTACATTGTAGTCGTTATTGACGTATATATTAGCGACTACATGTAGTCGCTATTAACTTTTTATTTATTTATTTAAAAAAAATATATATATGATTTTGAATTATATTTAATTGTAATATTGCAATTAAAAATAATTCGAAAATCATATTTTTTATTTTTTTTAAAACAATTAATAATTCAATAACAATACCAATTATAAACCAAAATGATTAATTAAAATACGAAATCATCCAAAGTCGAGTCAAAGTCAAACCAAGTCAAAAAAAGTCAAACCAAACCAACATAAAGTCAAAGTCTTAATACATAACCCATAAATAAAATTTATAAAATGAAATAAACACCAACAAACACTAAAGTCCGTATAAACTGTATGTCTCCTCTTCTTCCTCGGACTCGTCTTCATCACCATCTTCTTCACCATCTTCATCACCGGTAGGAGGAGTGGGGTCCGCAGTCATAGCCTGGTAAGGGGGCAATCCTTTCTGTACCCTCAAGTCGTTAATCCACGCCAACGCATCAGTCACAACAACCTGAGAATAAACCGGAGGCTCAATGCTGGTAGAGGGTACATCATGGCGGGTGTACTGTGGAAGATCGCTGGCTAATCGGAGCTCATTAATTGCCGCCATCATCTCCGCATGCTGCTCGGATTGGGCCGGGGTAGTCGAAGGACTCGAGGCACGCCTTTTCTTTTTCGGTCGACCCATGCCCGGTGTCCAGCTCCTCTTTGGCGACCCGATAGCCTTCTTAGAAGTGTACCGTATGTACTCGATTTGCTCCTTTTGAGTCATGCTTTGACCTTCGGTTGACTCAGATTGACTCTGAGTTACCTGCTCCTTCATGGCATCCTTTAACAATTTCTGTTACATATTAAATAATAAAAAAATATTAAATTCGATTTAAGATAAAAAAATATAATTAATAATTTACTATTAAAAAAACTTACATCAGCTTTTTTATAGCCCTCCGACCTCCACTGGTTTGTTTTCTTGTTTTTACCCACCACCTCGAAAAAACCGCCCATCCGCGGAATCGGGATTTCTTCTTGTGTTGCCTCATCCCTAGCTACCACCTTCCCCCCCAGGAGTAAATCCTCAATACCCTGTTTCATTCAAAAAAAAAAAATCAAAATAAATAATTAAAAAATTACGTAAATAACAAAGTACCTCATAAAGCATATCTCGGGTTTGTGAATATTTTCTCGACCCCGCTCCACTCTTATTCTTTTGTTTTTTTCGATTAATGCTATTTTGTTTCGCTTGATGCTGGAAAAATTTAAAATTCAATTATTAATAACATCAATTATAATTTAAAGAATAGAATTTAAAAAAAATTATATATATACCTTTGCTTGCTTAGAACCCCAATACTTACAACATAAATCCCATATCTCATTGGATACCCAATCTGGTTTAATACCCTTTAAGTAGTAGTCTCTCTTAGTATTATGTTTATAGTCTTTATATCTCACTCTCATAGTATCATCCAAGTTACCAGCAATCCACCTCCAATCGTTCTTTCTCCTCCAACCAGCTATGTCCAAAAATTTCTATAACAAAAATATTATTTGAAGTAACTTAAAATAATAAATTGTTTTATAAAAATATTAATAGTTTTATCTTTACCGATAATCTCTTAATAACTGCAACTTTGTCAGCAGTCGGAACTTTATCCCACAACTTGTAACACGGTGGAATCCTCTCTCGGATAGTTAGCTCGACCACTTGGGTAACGTGTTTCTCGTACTTACCGGAGGGATTCCACGTGTCGTCAAGAATGCAAAAATCGACCGACAAAGGCCACCCGACCGCTTTGAGTGCCTTAACGACTTTAGCGCCGCGTTCCCCCGTTTTTTGCGCGGTTTCGATTCCGTTTTAAAATAGAGTTAATTAATGTTTAAGTTATTTTATAATTAATTTTGGATTTAAATTTTTTATTTACTAGGTTGATTTTCACAGTCGGCCACATTTTTGTCTGGAATTCGGTTTGGGTCTTGGCCCCCACCGTCCCCTCCGTGCTGTCTAGTCATCACATCGGCCATCTAACATTTTGTAATATAATTAAAATATAGAAATAAAAATAAAATAAAAAACAAACAACTATTACATCACAAAAAAGAAAAACATGAAAAAAAAATATTACAATTATAAATTAAATAAACTAAATAAATTATCGGAAAACTTTAACATCCAATATGGCACACATACAATCTGTATTATACAGAAATAATTATATTAGTCATATAGTAAAGTACAATTTTTTTTTTAATATTTAAAAATCTATTGTTATAGTTCATTTATTATTATTAAATCATGAAAGTCTTTTAAATTTTTTAATATTGCACTTTGGTCCCTCTATTTTTTTAAATATAATCTTTTTATAGAATTAAATTTTTATCCTTTTAATTTCATAAAAAAGTTTTACAATAAAATTTTATTCCAAATTAATTTCATTATAATCTTTGAATTTTCTAAAATTATATAAAAACCTAATAAAACCCTAAATTCATACAAAGTATTTTAAAATTGCATGTTAGTCCCTATATATTTTTTTAAACAATTTTAGGCCACATAAACTCAAATTTCATTTCATTTTTTTTAATTCATAATAACACTTTTTTTTATTAAATTCCTAAAAAAGTCTAATAACACCATACAATTATACTAATTATTTTTTCCTAATCAAGCATCAAATCAATGTTTAAACTAACATAAACTACACCCTAATAACACCTAACGAATTCGGATTTCATAATCAAGCAACAAAAAATGGAAAAAAATTATTTCAATTAATCAAATTAATTTTTTAACCCATTTTTCATCAATTTTGTGTTTAAAATATCATAAACAACACCCTAATAGCACCATTTAAATTCGGATTTCACATAAACATCAAATAATCAAAGTAAAAAAAAACATGAAAATTAAACCACAAAAAATGGTTGAAAAACCTTCCTTATATGCTGAAATTGAAGCTGCTTTGATGATGAATCCATGCCATAGTCATTCGGATTTAAACACAATTGAAAAAAATTAGGTTAGAAAAAAAAATGTATGAAACCCTAAGAAATCCTAAGAAAAAGGAAGAAAAATAAGCTTAAGGAGGGATTTTATTACCTTTGATGTTGATATGGTGTTGTTTGATGCTCCAATCAGCTCTTGGAGTGGCTGAAATAGAGAGAGCAATTCGCTTTTGGGTGTTTTGTGTAAGAAATGAATAAGGATTATAAGCTCGGCAGGTAGATATAGGACTTTACGTTTAGAGACTACTTCATGTAGTCGCTAGATGTAGGAGAAGTAGTCGTGAATGAGTGGGGTGACCGACACGTGTCTGTAAGGTGACCGCCTCAATTGGTTTTTCGCGACTACTTTGTAGTTGCCATTTGTCAAATGCCAACGCGTGTCCTTTCACTGGGCGGGAAAATGGACCGCCAACAATTAGTGGATAATTAATTCACTTACTAGCGACTACATTGTAGTCACGAATTATGTTGTTCATTAGCGACTAGTTCATAAAGATGAACTAGTCAGGAAAGACCTATTGTAGTCGCTATCAATTGTTTTTTTTTTTTGGAATTGAACCCAATTCAATTCAGAATAATCCAATATTTCAATTCAATTCTAAATAATCCTATAACATAATTCAATTCAATTTCAAATAATCCTATAACATTATTCAATTCAATTCCAAAAAATCAAAAAACATAATTCAATTTCGAATAATCCAAAAAACTTAATCGAAATCCAAACCATCAAAACACGTGGTCAACAATTGAAATGTAAATACCAAAATACAAAAACACTAAAAGTAAAGATGTAATCACTTCTGTCCGTCTCGTAACCACTCGTGTCAACTACTTCGTCATCGCTATCAACGAAGATTGGTTCCTCTACTTTATCGTCGGCATACTCGTCTATGGTGTCGTCCAAAAACTCATCTTCTTCTTCTATAAATAAAGCTACATGTAGTAGAGAAGGTTCAAATTGGATTTCCTCACCAGTTGTTAAGTGTAGCTGTGAGTAATCTGTTTCATTGTTCACCAAAGGGATCGTGATACTCTCGTTTTCAGTAGGCAGTGATTCTGCACCCCATAACTCGGGACTCCATCCATGTCTATCATTGAGTTCCCATACTACTTTCCACCCTTTTTGTGTTTTCCTTGAGTTAATCTCATCGATGTAAATACTTTTTTTGCTTGAGTAGCTAAGATGTATGACTCTTCTCTCCAAAAAAAACTAGACGTGTTAATAATAGTTACCCCATTCTCTGTCCTTGCGGTACTCGTGTTATACCAATTACACTCGAATAGCACAACGGAACAACCATCATCAAATGTTACCTCCACAATCTTGACTAATTCACCGTAATACAGTTTTTCTTCGTAAATGGTGCATGCCCCGTAATCTTGAGTCACTCTTTTTTCACCTTTTTCACGAGTAACCCATTTAACACCATTCACAATACATGAATCGTACTTATAAACTGCACCATGAGACTTACTAGCCAATGAAATCATCTCATTTGTAGCAAATGCATCACCTTCTTTTTCCATTTCATAAACCTACAAGCATAAACAATTATAACAACGTTGTTAAATATTGAGACCTAAATAGGTATTTGAATGAATCTATACCTTATGCAAAAACCAATCTCGAAAATTTTGCCGGTGTTTCCTAGCTTTATCAGCTTCAGGGCCCTATAGCGTGGCTTTGTGTTCTCTGCACATTTGAATAGTAAATTCAATACGTTTTTCAAACAAAATTAAAAAAATAACAAATAAAAAGATCAACTTACGTCATCAAATGCTGGATTTCGTCGCAATTAAGTAGGATGTACCAGTTGATTTTCTCCTTCTTCGGGTCCCATCTAGATTCACTACATACTGGACAATTATCGAGGGAGTCATTCTCCTTGTAAAATAAAGCACAATCGTTCACGCAAACATCGATGGTATTGTACCCCATACCTAAACTTTTTAACTTTTTGTTGCACTTCTCGTATGACTCGGGCAAGGTATGAGGTTTGGGCAACACACGGCACAGAAGATCAAGCAACTCGGTGAAAGACGTGTTAGTCCACTTGTTCTTCACCTTCACGTGCATTAGCTTCGCAATGAAATTTAATGAACTCATTATCGTACAACCAGGGTATAACCCGGTCTTTAATTCGGAAAACATCATTTCGAATTTGCCACGTGTTGAACTGTTCGAGTCTATCATCTCGGTGTCACCCGAATGACCACCACCCTCATAATTAGGTCTCAAATCTTCGTAGACATTCAACATTTCATTTTCTTCATATCGAGTCTCGGGAATTTCCTCGTTCTCACCAGCTTTGTCCAAATCTAATACGTGGACAAAAACACAAATTTTAAAAGATGTGCCCTAACTTTGACCACTTCAAACCGATGATAATTCGAGCACTCATTACACGGACAAAATAAAGTTTCTTCAACATCTTTATTTTATTTAGCAAAGGCGAGAAATTCTTCCATCCCCTTAACAAATTCACGCGAAACACGATGAGCTATCAATACCCGAAGCCATCCTCTACTACCAATATAATCAACTACTCCAATATAAAAGAATACAACATAAATGTCTCATAAATATAATGAAAAAAAATTATTACATCACCAATTAAATACATAAAAATAAAATGAAAAAGAAAATTATTACATCACCAATTAAATACATAAATATAAAAAAATAAAAAAATTATTACATCACCAATTAAATTCATAAATATAAAATGAAAAAAAAATTATTACATCACCAATTAAATAAATAAATATAAAATTATAAACATACAAAATATTACATCGCCAAATAAATACATAAATATAAAATTAAAGGCATACAAAATATTACATCACCAAATAAATACATAAATATAAAATTAAAAGCATTCAAAATATTACATCACCAAATAAATATATATCTCATTTATGCATTTATTTTTCATACAATAATATATCATATATATATGGGGGAATAATTATTTAAAGCCTAATGACTTCAATATTCCTAAATTAAAGCCCAACCCCAAACCCTCAGTTACTACCTAACTATTGCCCAACTATTATATAGCAAAAGACCCAAAAACCCCTACTAATTCTAATCCATACAGTGAGCAACACAAACCAAAAACAAAAGACCCCTATAGGGTTTCGATCAAAACCCTCGATGCCTCCCTCCTCTCTCTCTCCCACCTTTCCCACTGATGCCCTCTTTCATCACCACCTTCCCACCGATGCCCTCCTTCATCACCGACCAAGATGCGCGAATCTGCAGCAATCCTCCACCGCGAAGCTGCAGCAAACCTCCAACGCGAATCTGCAGCAACCCTACACCGGAAGTCTTCCATCTCTGCCGCCTCAACAAGCGTAGGAAAACCGCCACCACAAGATCTCCACGAAGCTCCGCGCCTGCTGGCGCTCGAACCAGATCTTGACCCCAAAAACCAGTTGCAGCGTTGCTCTAGCACCACGCCGTCGAGAACCAGGCCACCACAGGCACGTTCGCGAACCACCATAGCCGGAGCTCTGCTGCCTCCACAATCGCAGGAAAATCGCCTCCACGAGCTCTCCGAGTCCGATCTACATAGCAGATCTCACGCTGCTTTATTTCGACGCTGCCATTGCAACAGATCTGACTCCGACCTCCATCTTCACTGCTCCGCCGCTCGTGGTGTTGCTACCGCCAGTCACTTCTTCCCCTTCCTTCTTCACCACACCAGCCACGACGCCTGTAACAGCGCCACCACCACCACGACGCCATAACAGCACCACCACCACACCTTGGCCTGTAACAGCATCACACCGTAACAGCGGTTCTGTTTGTTTCATCGTTTATTTTTTTTAAAACACGGCTAGGTCCAGTGTAAGGTCCAGCCAGTAATGGTCCAGCCAGTAATTTTTGGGTCATTTTAAAAATGTTTTAAAAAAAAAGTTTTTTTTATTAGTTGGGTTCAGTCATTTTTTGGTCCAGCCAGTAATGGTCTAGACCTTGTTTGTCCAGCCTACTTTTAATGGGCTTAAGCCCCCCCTTTTTTCCCTTTTAAACGTGAGTTGGGCCAGACTTTTGTTCTTTTTTTCTTTGTATGGATCCAGATTGTTTGGATCCAGATTTTTTCTTTACTGATCATCTAATCTAACATATTAGTTTGTCTAATTTTTCTTTCTTTTTTCCACTGTTTTTCAGGTAACAGCCCAATGGATTAATTTGTATAGACACTGGGGTCCATACCCAAACCAATTTCCACTTGTTTTACAAGTGTTTTGAAGTATTTTTTTTTGAATAGCCAGCCCCTGGTGTACAGACACTACATACATGTACAACCCATTAGATGTATTGTGTACAACACCTTGGACAATTGGACAATTAGTAGACAATTAGATGGATAATCCTTGACTTTATTGTATATGAATTTTAGAGAGAACGAGCCTAGGTATAGCCCTATGGACACATACTTGGACAGCCTTTGACAAAAATCGGTTTGGGTACAGCCCTACTGTACAACATTTGACATGATGGACATGGATATATACAAAAAACAAAATTTATGTACAGCCCCAAGTGTATTTAGACTACATAAAAAAGATTTAAAAACCTTTAAAAAAACAACAAAAAGTCTGTACCTATGTGTACGGATCTATCCGTTAAGTATAAATAATAAAAAACAAAGTACTGGAAAAAGAAGGAAAAGGGTAGAATTGACAAAAATCCAACCAAATTTTGAAACTAGACTTTATTTAGAACAAAATTCTAACTAGGCTTTAAAATGGGGTTGGGGATGGATTTGTGCTCTATTTTGAAGTTTCCTCTATATATATATATATATCATATAAAATTATAAGATATTTCGAGATACATAGTGATACTATATATTTAGCATTAACTATACAATTGTAACCAAATAAAAAAGAGATGAAAAGAGTTTTATAAATGAAAAATACCTACTTTTGGGCAAATTTAGAAGGAAAAAATGATAATTGAGGAGGTCCCACGTTGTTGAATGACCCGGGAAAGGTTTTCCACGTGTTGAAATACCTATAGTTAATACTATTTAGCATTAACTACACAATTGTATGCAAAATAAAGAAATTTGAAAGAGTTTTATAGAACAAAAAATACCTACTTTTGAGAAAGTTTAGATGGGGAAATTGATAATTGAGAAGGTCCCACGTTGTTGATTGACCCGGGAAAGCTTTTCCACGTGTTGAAATAATATTTGATGATGTTTTGTGGGAAAAAATTGGAAGAGTTTTGAGAGAATAGTGGGGAAATTGTAAAATAATGGGTATTGATGATCCCAATTCGCAACTTGTTGTAATAAATACGCTACAACTAATCGCGACTACAAGAGTAGTCGCCAAAGACACAAAAGTAGTCGTTAGTAATATCTTCTAACGACTACTTCATGTAGTCGTTAAAAAAACCAATCAATAGCGACTGCACTATGTCGGTGGAAAAATAATTAAAAATTAAAAAACGAACTAGCGACTACGTTTTAAGTTTTAACGACTACATCATGTAGTCGTTAAAGACTAACATAAATAACGACTACCATGTAGTCGAGAAGCATGTATTGTAGTCGTTAAAGGTAAGAGTCACGAATGGTCTATGTCTTTAGCGACTACATCACGTAGTCGCGAAAAATTTGGTCGCGAGAGATCACGCGTGTAGTAGTGTGTTATACGTGATTTTTCAATAATTTACTTATCGTCACTAGTTATGGAAATATTATCTATTAAATAAATATATTTTATGACAAGTTAAATGTTTATTTCAAAATTAACTTACCAACTTTTATATAAATGTATAAGAGTTTTCCTTTTAGTATTTAAATTTAATGATGGAGCCCTCCAAGGAGTGACTTTGTATAATTGATTTAAAAAAGAAAAGCTCAGTGTTGGTTTTTAACAATAGCTCTACATTTTATTTATTTTTTTGTTCTAAATAGCTCTACATTACTATTTATCAACACACGAGAGAACAAATTATAGCCATCCAACTAGTCAAGCTTAATCGAAGTTTAAGATAGGATTTGATCACATTATATTATCCTTAATGGAATAAGTAGTATAAACTATTAAGTTGACCATCACATTCCTGGATCAAAGACTCAAAGTAATACAAGATGCGCGCACATTTATGTTATAGCTCTGTAATGTTAAGGTGCTGGATTTATATTGTAAAGAATATAGATGGAAGATTTACAGGAGAATATAAACAAAATCGCTACAAATGGCCTTCTAATTTTTGAAAAATAATTAAAATTAAGACTTGAATACCTTATTTTGAAGATTCCAATAAATTTCATAAAATAAGGATCTCAACGTTTGATATCCAGATTTCAACTTTTCTTTAGCTATGTCTGACGAATAATTTGTAATGAAATCAAACTTTTAGGAGTTAAACCTTATTACCTTTCTTATTATCTATATTATTATGCATTTGGAAAAAAAAAATCCTTACTACATTCTTTTTCAATTTTTCTCATTCACTTTAATATATATGTACATGTAGTCTTCATTACTTTTACTTTACTTTAGAACTGACAAAAATTAGTACACTTGATAAATTTTTAAAATTAAAAAAAAGTGATAAATTATAATTCATATGAAATTAAATGATATGATTTTTAAAATTATAAATATTATGAAAAATAATTGTAACTATAATTAATTAATTTTGGTTATCAAAAATGAATTCTAATATTTTGTAAGATAAATAAACAAATAAAATATAAAAATTAATTGATTAGTTGAAATAGAAAAATTATTAGTTAGAATACAGAATTTTAAAATTAGGATATTAAAATTGAAAACCGGTGGTAGAGTAAAATTATTATATAAAGAGGTAATATATAAAAGAAAGCGGATGTTTGATCCCAATTATAACTAAACAATTAAAAATATATTAGATTAAGTCTTATGATGATCGTGGTAGAAGTGAATCGAGACGACTATAACTCTCAGCATTGATAAAAAACATAATTTGGTTGACGAATTATTTCTACTTAGACTACGTACGCTACGTCATAAAAGTATATTGAGTAATATAAATTTGGATTATATATATCATTATTCGATAATTATATAATTTTATTCATTCACTCCTTAATAACAAAAGGATAATAGTTACAACTTCAACTAAAGATTGGAAATTAAAAATTTGACCAAAAATTCTTTTACTTATATCAATTTTAATTTATCTTCTATCATCTTTTTAATTTCTTATTTTTAAATATAAACATTTTTTATTAATTGTTTTAAATATCTTACAATTTTTCTCTCTTTCATTCTCATTCTACTGGTGTAATGCGTCGTAATAGAACACGAAACTGTCTATGGTTATGTGTTATATTTATCGTAAATCATAGTAGCAAATGAACTATTGATAATTTAACTGTGTTAATTTCAATATGAGGAAAATACATTCTATATCCAAAATTTTCCAATTTTTATATGATACATCCAAATTTGAAAAAATTATTTTCTAAGGCCACTTTCTAATTTTCTGGTTGGATTTTTTACCTTTTTACCCATGTTCGTGATGGGTACGGACCATACACTGTATTTTACATTCATTCCATTTTTATCGTGGTGGTTACAGACCTGCGGCGTTTTTTACATTATTTTTTAAGTTGTTTATTACATACTCTCATTACTCATAATTATACATTTAAAATCCCATAAGGGTACAGACTCATCTCGATTATTAACTCAGTGCGTACACACCCGCCTCGTGTTTTATTTTGTTGCTTAACTCCTTATTGTTTTTTATTAACTTAATTGGTATTTTGTCCATATGGGTTGTACCCATATAAGTAAATAAACATCTCCACATCCCATCAAGACAATCTTTTTCACACTCGTCTACATCATTTTCTGAATATCTGCACACTACAATTAATGTACCAAACAAGTAAAACAAATCCATTCACACTACCTGTAATGGATCAATAACAGCGTACACAAAATTGATTCTAATCAAACTACATTATTGGAACAAATCTATTCATACTAATCTTTTACAGTATTGGATAAAAAACAATCAAAACCCAAACCAAAAAAAAACAAAAAAAACATCAAAAAGAACACTCGTTGACTGTAAACCAAAAAAAGAATTTGAAGCTGAAATGAAAACAAAACAAAAAAGAAATCATAACCAGGGTTGGACCCATGGTGTCTTTGTGCTTCACGGGAATGGACCCATGATGTGGCTGGACCTTCACGGGGCTGCACCCATGCCAGTGAATTGCTTGGGGCGGCCCCATGTTGTTGATGGGTTGGTTGTTGATGGTGGTGGTGCGAATCGTGATCCAGAGAGCCATGATGGGGCTTAGCCCATGATTCAAATTACCTTCGACAGGCTGGGGCCATTATTCGAATTAACGTTGACTGTATGTACCCATGGCAACGAAAGGCGGCGGAGGTGTATTGGTGGTCTAGATCTTCAACGTGGTGAATGGTCCACGAGCGGCATCGTTGGTATTGGGGGAGATGGTGGTGAAGAGATGGGGTTTGATGGTGAAGATATGGGTTTCGATGGTGAAATCGGGTTGATGGTGGTGAAGAGACGTTGAGCAGTTTTGATGGCTAAGCTCCGGCGCTGTTTGATGTTGATGATTGTGTGGATGATGGTGGGGAACGACAGTATGGGTGGGTAGGGTGGGTTTGATGTTGATGATGGTGGGGAACAGCATGAGGGGTGGGTGGGGTGGGTTTGATGTTGTTGATGGTGGGTATGGTGTAGGCAGTGAGAGGGGTAGAGTGATGATAGTGGTGGTTAATGGTCCACGGCAGTAGACGGCAGAAGGCAGTGGAGGTGAGAGTGAGGGAGCGGCAACGGGTTACATAGAGAGAAGAGAGAGAAATGATATAGAGAAAGAAGAGAAAGGGATAGGGTTTGGGTTATAATGGTGTGATTTTGTGGGTGTCCATTTCACTGTGATTAATAGTGTAAGGAGAGACGTTTTGGGCATTTTAACCCATTTAGTTGAATTGTAACCTTTTTTTTTGTCAAAAATGATTAATTAAAATTGATACCAAAACACATTACAAAAGGGGAGGTGGCATACCACGCTCAAAAAGAAAAGAAAGCAAAAAACAAAGACAATAAAACCAAGTAATACAAATGCTAAGCCGTCCACCCAACTGGAGAGAATCCAACTTCTTTCCGGAGAAAAACCAGTACCAACAAACCGACCACCACGAGACCATACCGCAATCGACGAACCAAGGAAAACCCCGCAAAGATAAACGTTGAATTGTAACTAATAGATAAACGTTGGACTTTATAACAGAAACTAACAAGATTGATGGCCTTATAAACTAATTAACCCTTATAATATTCCATAAATTAAAAAGTGTGACAGATGGTCTAACAAATGAACCAGATGATCAATGTCTATTTCATTAATCAATTTAGAAAGTTCGTATTAGATAAGCACCATATCTAACCCTCTATGGTGACGGCACTACTCCTTCAATTTACTTATCAAATAATGTCCAAGAGGCCTAACTTGATAAGGTCAGCTTTTTGATTAGATTCTGTAGTTGTATATATAATTAACATAACGTCCCTTTGGAATTTATAAAATAAAATCTGATTGTTGAAAATCGACAATAAAATGCTCACGTCCTCCTAATTATAATGACATTTTTAAAGGTTCTAAATAGATGACATCATGTAAGACTTATCACAAACAAACAGATGCTGATTCAGTATCATTTAATTACCTGTTTGAATTAGCAGCTTAATCGGAGCCGTGCATGCATTTGTGACAACAAATGAACAAATGAATATTATTTAAAATGATATATAAAACATTTTTGGCTAATTGTCGTCTCCCACGTCATAATTGTACCTCTCTCTTCTATTATAGATCATTTTATATTACTTTAAGGAGCCACTTTATTTTGCTAATGACTTGAACCCTACTGTTTAATATATGTTTAACTCGTATAAGTTAAATCATAGGGACTGGCTTTTGGAGCTCGGGAAGGAATACAGGGAAATAGTATTTAATGTTGATACTATGAGATTCCGTAATCGACTGGATTTAATTTAATAAATAAATTGGATATAGTTGAAATTGCAGGCTTAGAGCCCTCCTTCATAGAAGGTTGTGGATATACTTAATTATTTGTTTTTTTTATGGAAAAGGTTAGCCTAGTTGTTAAAAAACATTGTTAGATGATAATAGCAAACTAGGTTTTTTTTCAAGTAATGTAAACCAAAAACTTGTAATGTGATCAATATTATAAGTTTAGGACAAACCGATTTAACAGCTGTGGATTTTGGTCCTTGTAGAGCCGACCAATATATTCAAACTGAATTCACATTTTTCTTGTTTAAATTAATCATTTGTTTTGGAGTTATTAGGAGTATTTTAAGTCAATGCCTAATAAGATCATAAAAGGAAAACTAGGTCAGCATTCTAATTGTGGCTGAAATTAATTCTAATTGTGAATAACATTTTCCAAATGCTTAACGCGTCTATTTTAGCTCATTCATCATCTTTTCTTGAAGGTAATCCCGCCAACTCCAACAAATGTGACAAAATTTCCTTCGAGGCGATTTCTAAATTTGGATTTATTGTAATTAAACAAAAAAACAATATTACATTAGAACTTTTATCATTTCAATCTATAAACTATATAATTCAATCACGGAAGTACATAGTTTATTAAAGGAAAATTGGAGTATATATTAGGAGTAATGATATATACTACCAAAATATTATTCAATGACGTGACGTGAATTGGTTGGTTATAATATTTTAATTAGGTCAAGAAAATAGATAGATTAACGATTTATAACCAATCAATTCACGCCACGTCACTGGGTGGTATGATTTTTGGTGGTATATATAATTACTCATATATTAAAGTCAAGTAATGTGACTGTGTTTACCCTTCACTGTAACAGTCTTTAGCTTTTTGTGAGGATATTTGTCCTCACGTTTGTCTAATAAAACCTTACTAAAGATTTGATTTTACCTTTGGTGAGGCATGTCCTTACGAAAGGTTTCTCACTAATAGTTTTTGTCACAAGAAATACTTTTCGTGACAACTTTAACGTATCTTCACGAAATGTTAAGTCTTTCGTGAGGATGTGTACTCACGAAATGTTAGCCTTTCGTGAGGGCATCAATCCTCACGAATGGTGTAGTAATCGTGAGGGTTTATGTCCTCACGAATGGTATTGTATTCGTGAGGGTTTATGTCCTCACTAAAGTGATTTTTTGAGGATATTTTTTTTAATTATTATTCATTATTTCAGTTTTTATTTTTATTTTTATTTTGTATTATGCGTCTTTCATTACATAACCCCGATAAAAGTAAAAGGATATGATTAAAGTCAAAATATTACAAAATCAAAATCATAAAAGTCATACAATCGAAATAAAGTTAAAAAAAGTCAAAGTCAAAATAATTCAACAAAATCAAATAGTACAAAATAAGTCAACTAAATCAAATATTACAAAATAAAGTTAAAGTCTGCATCACTAAGTTGCTCATCCATGAGCACTAATTCCCTGATGGGCTGTGTTGCTAAACGACCGGAACGAAGGGGCTCGGAAGTAGAAGAATTGGTAGTCGAAGGTGGTACGTGAAGAGATAGACCCTGTTCTGCCCTAACTCGATTAACAAATTCGAGTATTAACAATTATAAATATGAAATTTCATAAAATGTTTTTTAATTAAATTACTTACATCATATAACCTGGATCTCGTCACAATTCAGAATGATGTACCAATCGATGTGTTCCTTCTCTTTGAATGGTTAATTACCATAGTTTTTTTTTTACCAATCGGCTTGCACTGGCTCTTAAACACGGATATTTCTCTTGGCTCTACAATCGTTTCCCCGTGTCTACATGGTTTGTTGAATTTTGTAATTTCTTCTTCAAGGCACCGAGATAAAAAAGTCAACTTTTCCTCTACAACGTATCCCTCGGCGATTGAACCCTCAGGCCTGGCCGGATTCCAAATCTATTCCTTGAGTTTCTTCAAGTAACTCTCATACGGATACATCCAACGCATTTGAACAACGTTAATATGCCATTTTAGATTATTGAAACGATGATTACATGGACAATATATTTGACCGGATATATCTACGTGGTATTTCACAAAATTCATAAATTCTAATATACCCGAAATATAGTCCCTCGTAACGAAATTATTTTGTATAATCCAACTTGTGTTCGAAAACAGGGCCATTATATAAATTAAGTTAAAATTTTGATTATAATTATAACCTAATAAAAATAATTAAACAAGTATAATAATAACAATTATATAAAAAAATATACATTAGCATACCTAAAATACACTCATTAATAGGGATGGCAATAGTTATGTTTTAAAACTGAAACCGATGAAAATCCGAGCCGATTAAAAACCGGTTATGCAACCATAGATAAAATTGTTAGGTTATGGTTTTGAAAAGTGTAACCGATGGTTAAATCCATTAGGTTATGGTTTTAGATAAAACTAAAACTGAATAACCAAAAATCTATTTATTTTTGTATATTTTATAATAATATAGATAAAAAATATTTTCATATCTCAAAATTAAAATCTAAATATTAAATTTGACAAAAAGAAGTAACAACTATGTTATTTATTTAAGGATCAACATTATATATTACATATTTTTAAAAAAATTCTTGTATTTGTGATCTTGTTTTAAGAATTTTCAATATATTTATAGAGTTAAAGTTTGGTTAGGGTTAAAATCCAAAAACCCGCTTAAAAACAGATCCAAACTATTCGATTAGGGTTTTAAAAAGTAAGTTTGATGGTTAAATCCGTTAGGATTTGGTTTTTGATAATTAAATGGTTATGACATGGTTTTTAGATTTTTTTTTTGCAATTATCTGATCTGTTTCCATCCTAACTCAATAATACACATTACATTTATACGATCAAAGTATAATACAACAATTACATATTACAAACAAAAAATTAAAAAAATTAAAAAAATTTAGAAAATATCTTATTTAGGAGAGTTTGATGGATAATTTTGAATGAAAGTAGAGAAACTTTGTGTTTTATGGGCCCGATCAATTTTTTTATGGGAAAAAAAATTTGGGAGAATTTATGAAGGTTGGTAGTTCTTTTTTTTGGGGGGGGGAGGGGGAACTACCATTTATGAAGGTTCATACAAAGTCGTGTTTTTTCGAAAATAGATGCGATAGTGGTAACCATAGTCTATGATCGAAATACACTATCCCTATTTTAACTCGAAGGGAAGACGTAGAATCCATGCACTCGGGACATGCCTTGTAACGTTAACCCGACCAACTTGATGAGTACGATACCTACGCTACAATGTAACACAAACACTTCCTTCTCAAAACATTCAACTTGTCTATCATAAGTTGAAGGAATATATCCAAATCTTTTTCAGGACACTCCAGACTAGGAATCGATAACTTTAACATGATAGTCGAGTCTTTCATGCACAACCACGGTGGTAAGTTAAAAATAATGGATATCGTTGTACACATTCTATATGAATTCTTTTGTCATGAGAATAGACAAAATACATCAACTTTCAAGTACAATCAAACATTATGAGCCTCTATAGCAAACTCGGTTTGACGCTTGTCAAACTTCTCTCAACTAAGACCATCAACTGGATGACATAAAACATTCTCGTATGTATATTTTTTCAATCTTGTGTCAAATCATTTCCTTTGTAGTAATACCTAGATGTGTACAGTCGATGTAATCTCGAGGTGATAGGAAATTAACATAACTTCTTATATGGAACTCTTTTCCCCTTTTTTGGGTCCCATTAAGATACCTTACAGATCAGACATGCCTCTAATGATTTATAATCACCTTCTACAAAACACAATCATTCAAACAAGCATCGATTGTTTCGTAACCTAAACCCAAACTATATAACTTCTTGTTAGAATCTTCATACGGTTAGGGTAAGATATGCCCATTGGGGAAAGCCCAACTAAACAACTGTAGGAGCTCTGTGAACGAAGTATTTGTACAGTTATTTTTTATCTTTATACGTATCAATTTCGCTATAAATTTCAACAATCCATTTTCCTGAAACTGGGATATAAATCGGTATTCACTTTGCAACTAAAGTATCAAAGGAACCTATGTTACTTCGTGAAACATTCTCATCTACCATTTATGTGTCCACTATGTTAACAATGACTCTCAAATCCTCTATCACATGTATCATCTCCTCATCCATAATATTTATATATCATTCAAACAAAGGGGTCCACTTTCATCATGCAAGTTCAAAATTTTATATGGCTATAAAAACCAATTTGTTGAAATATTCACCCGAGACTCAGGAATATTTATTATACGATTATTCATGCACCTATTACACGGATATTGAATAATATTAGAACTATCCATGTGTGAAGAAGCGCATTCACCGAAACTCTTCACACCTTTCACAAAAGGTAAAGTAATCTTACCTTTTGATTTAATACACTCTTTATTGTTAGGAACGTTCAATTGGATTTTATTGAATCGTAAACAAAATAATCCGTATAAATGTATTAATTTTGTGAATAAATTGTGTATATTATATTGACATTCAGTCTGACATATACCTGAACTAAACAAAAAAATGAAATTCAATATAATATAATCGTTGATTAGCCTAACTCACACTAATTTTTTCAATTTCTAAACCTTAAATTTTTTCTCATAATTAACACAAAGTTCTTAGATTATAGCAAAAGAATCATATATAAATGCATATTTTATGCAACTACGACACCTAACATATTAGTAGCGCTATAATTAGTGGTGTCCGGTAGAGGAATAGGAGATGGTGGCGGCAATTGGTGACTCCATTGTAAGATATTTCAGAAAGTATTTTATTTTTTGGAAAAATATTTTAAGAAAATGGAAAAATATTAATTGGGCAAGTTTATGCCCAATCTGCTATATTTATTACGTAACCTTTCAGCGACCGCAAAAAGTGGTCGCTAAAAACTCGTTACAAGCCGCTTAGCTAACCACATCAGTAGTAGTTAAAAGATCTGCAATTTCTAGTGACCACTATGAAAGTTGATAAAGGATTTATATTTTTTAAATTTACCTTTACCGACGGACTATTCTGCTGGTCGCTGATAACTTCTAATTACTAGCAACCATTGAGTGGCTAATATAAAGTTTTCTTTTATATTATTTATTTGGAAAAGGTAATAGCAATCAATGACGTGATTACTAATGATTGACACATTTCTATTGATCACTCTCGCGCTCGTTATAAGAATTGATTTTTTTTTTTTACTTTTTTCACTTTTTGCAACTATTAGCTATTGGTCGTCAAATTTGTGTAACTAGCGATCACACTGGCGGTCGTTCGCAAAAGCCAACATCTACAATAGCGTGGCGTTTAATTAGTGTCTTCAGCATGAGGAGCCACGCCAACTATTTTTAACAAATATTTTCAACTTGTGTGGTATTGTTTTTGTTGTTTTGTAAGCAACATAAAGCATAAAAGCAAGGTTGATGGTTTGAACTTAGAATATCTCCTAAAGAAGCTCTTGCGTCTCCATTTTCAAATGTTTTTACCAAGTTCAATCTCTAATATAAAATAATAGTTAACAGAATTATAGTAAGGACGTGTTTTATATTTCCCATGATTCATATCCAAAAACCAAGAAGATACCCCAAAAAAATGGGAGAGACATTGTATTTGCGTAATGACATATTGACTGGCTACTTGAGACGTTGAAGAGGTTCTTTCTTTACTACCATTTAAGGTTCACACTCTTCAAAAAGATTCAAGCTTTCGACATCTGAGCCTGGTGGGTTATTTTGGGGTGGCACCACATTGCTTTTGACATTTCTAACTTACAGAGACAGCTTTTGTTATTTATAGCCTCAACAAATAATTATATAATTATTATTTATTATTATAGGAGAGTTCAAGTTGATAAGCAATCTTTAACTTCGGGACCAATTTCATCTTTCGAGATACGGTAACTTTAGAAAGCCGAAAGGCCACTAATATTAGTATGTGTATAGGGTTGAATTATGCAGCAGGACCGGAAAGCTCAGCTTTGTCTTTACTGTATATGAATATTAATCAGTGTTTTATTCAATAATTGCATATAATTATCTTGTAAAATCACTCATTCTAGTAAGAAGATACTGGAATCTATAGATAGTAGTTAATTAGCCATTTAAGTGTGAGAAACCATCTTTTGTGATTGCCCTTAATTATAAAAGTCAACTTGGGAACGTTGTGGCTTTAATATGTGGGGCCACGTGTCATTTGGGTGGTGGGGATATATTTTATCTATAACAAAATAGTGGCACTCTTTTTTTATTCAAAACAACTTATATTAAACGAAATTTTTTTTTACAAAGAACCGCGGTTTGACCAACCAAACCCGGAAACAAATACACAACGAGAAACTAAAACAAGAGACAAGCTACAAAAACAAAAGAGGATGCAAGGCAAACTCAGGCAACAAATGAACCAGAAACAATGGCGCCACCGAAGTAGCAGGCAGGGACCACTGAGGGTCAAGGTACCATGACCAATAAGAAGGATAATCTCAAGCCTCGGGGCGAGGTGGAGAAGATCGACTACCATTTCAATGATCAACGGGATAGGCAACTCAATGGCTGAAGCGACAATTGCGGTGCCAAAGAATTTGGTAGCCCTTTGATCAAAAGGGATATCACAAGCCCAAGTGATAAAAATAGAACTCGAGACTGGTTGGACCGAACGAGTAACCAAGCACCCAAAAGAAAAACACATAACCTTCTTCTCCAGCCTAACCAAACAACCGCAAGCCAAATCAGTCAAACAAAGAGAATCCAAACACAATCGACTCCAAATGAACGACAAACACTCAAAGTTTTTCAAGACGGATTCAACTTAATGAAACTTTGTGGCTAAAGATGAATCACCACCTGCGAATGTAGGGGGTCGACTGGTTCCGAAGAAACAAAACACACAAAGAAAATACCACCTCTCATGCCATACAAACCAAGGACATGTCAAACTAACCGGACAGAAATATTTCAAACAGATCAAGTAGCGAATGAACGACAAACACCCGAAACTCCAAGAGTCAAAATCCACCAATCTAGCGATTATAACCCATAGTGTATCACCACAAACCCTAAGAAAGTGATTACAAAAGAGGAGTATAATAAAGCCTAACCACAAACACAACCCCACCATGGATGTCCCATGTCTCTCAACCGAAGCATCAACTAAAATCAATCGAACCACAACACATTCCAATCTAACAAAAAAACTAGAGAAGGAGAGATGCTATATTTACCTGTAAAAAAAATTGTAACCATTCTAGCTTCAAGGTTTGTTCCACAATACCTAATTCTTCTGCGGAAAATGACTTGGAGAATCAAACTGGACAGGAAGGACCACAATCCATAGCAAAACAGAAGGGATGGGAAGATGATTGCTGCCTTTCGATAGCAAATAACTATACAAAGCAGTGAACTGGGCCTTTGAAGCCCAAGACAATGTTGGCCCATTAATACCCCAATCTTCTCGCGCTTCGCCAAACTAAAAAATTCCACTGTAAATTGAGGGTTGCTGCAAATATTGTGTAACGCTGAAGAGGAAAAGAGGGAAACAAAGCTCAGATGGAGAATAAGATAACAAAAAGAACGGAGAAGAAAAGAAAAACAAAAAAGGGCTAAAAAACGGGGTTGCCGCCGTCGATCTGAGGAAGAAAAAGGAAAAGATCGACGGCGGCTAAAAAATGGGATTTAGGGTTTAAAAAGTTTTGTTGGGAGCGTTTTTTGGGTGGAGACACTGGTCTGAAGTATAGTGACACTCCCGGGGTAAAGTTATTAGAAATAGAAATGATAGAGGGTGTTTATATCGAGAGAAAATCTCATTTTTTAGGCCATTACCTGGCTTAAAAACATTTTTAAGTCAAATGTTTTAAAAGTCATATTTTTAGGCTAAACGTATTCGAAACGCCTATTTTAGACCATTTTATTAATTTCGTGAGATATTTCATTGAGTTTAAGGACAATTTGAACATTTTAGATAGGGTTCTTAGTTTGTGATGCGGCCAAATAAATATATAGCCTATTTGAAATGCCTAAATTGTCCTTAGGATCAATGAAATATCTCACGAAATTAGTGAAATGTCCTAAAAATAGGCGTTTTGAATACGTTTGGCCTAAAAATGTAACTTTTGAAACATTTGGCCTAAAATTGTTTTTAGTCCATACATAGGTAATGGCCTAAAAATGAAATTTTCTCTTATAACGACATCGTAGGTAAAGTTATAGACGTGTTGAGTTATATATTAGATTAGACGGTTACACTTGATTATTCAATTTAAAAATTATAATGAGTCAAACTCAAAATATTAGATTAATTAATTTATTAATTTATCAAATGAATTTAAATAATTTTTTTGAGTCAAATTTCAAATTATTCATTGACAACTTATTTATTGTTAAATCAAACGTAAATATTTATAAATTATTTATATTGGATGAAGTGTGATCTATATAATATAGAGTATAATATTGACAAAGAAAAAAATATTAAGAAAAAATCTAATTAAAATATAATCAGTATATAATTTTAATAAATTATTTATAAAATAAATATTAATTTACTCCTTACGAATATAAACAAGTAATTTATGAAAAACTTAATTTGATAGATTTTTATTAAAGTTTGAACTTGTTTATTTAACTTTGTATAAAGTTGAATAAACATTACATGCGCTAGTAAAAGGCGGTGGTAATTCAAGGGGCTTCTCAAACATTATTATAGGAGCGTGCCCGGATATTTTAACAGCGAACACGCAATATGAGCTGATATGGAACTATCGAGAAGCCAATAAGCGTGCAGATTGGTTGGCTAAATTTGGCTTGAATAACAGGAAGGACCAACCCCATATCGAGACTCGCAGGATGGATTGTGGCGTCTCTTGACGCGTGATCGTTGCAGCTGGCTATGCCTAGACTAATTATAGATAGTTAAGTAGTTTTGGACGTTTAGTTTCCGGTCCTTAGACCTTATTTGTAACAAAAGAAAAAGTTGAATAAATAAGTTCAAAATCTAATAAACAATGGATGAGACTTCTGTTGGGTGGGATGAATTAGACCCGGGTCCATGGTTGTACATATTATTAAAGATTCTCATTGCAATTTTGGGACATGTCTTGATCATATGGACTGTGGTGACGGACATGCAAAAGATGAAGAAGGGGTCGATGAACATGCAAGGGGATAAGGGACCCCGATCATCCCTAATAACTAAATTTCTTACTATAATGGCGGAATCTATTAAGGAGTGGAATGATGGACCCTTTGAAGTAAAGGTTGTCAAGATTCTGATATTTTCGATCTTATCAAAAGTAAAACAGATTGCATGGACTTTGAATGGCCAAGAATCCAATTTAATCGGCGGTTGTTATGGTATCTAAGCAAAAGAAATTACAGAGATAATAGGGATAATATTTTGAAAGATTCTACAAGTTATTTTAGAAGCTACGTTGGAAATTGTGAGGGAAGAAGCGTGAAAAGGACTCTGCAGAAACTATATAACAATTAAGATCTTTTAGGCTAAGGGAAAGGTACGAAAGTCTCTTCTATAATATTAAATCTTACTGCTTTTATCCTTCTACTGTGATTAAACCTAAAATGAGGGAACCCATGTCCATTATCGAGTCAGTCAATAATAGTAAATGCTACGCTAACATAGGGAATGTTTATTATCGTAACGGTCCTCAAGTTGCTGATTTAAGAGATAGCTTGACTGGTCGTGGTATTTATGGTATTAATAGCGTGATAATAGACAATTTTAATGCGTATAGTAATGATAATGTTGGTAATAAATGGCTACATAACAAACTAAAGGATTGTAAGAGGAATATAGAAAGACACATCGGTATGATAAAAATCTATCTGACCAAAACTTTCACGCCAAAGGGTAGTCTAGGAGTCTACTTCAGAGTTCCAAAACGGTGAGTAACAGGATCACGCTAAGGGATAGGAAAATATATTGTTTTGGACAAGTGGTAACCATGCAAAAAGGATTCAGAAATATTGCTAGCTCTAGGAAGAATCTCTCACAGTTCGTAAGCTTCAAAACTATTATAAATAGGAGCACTTATCATAGCTGGTTCGATACAGACAAACTTAATCTTATTCAAGAAGCCAAGCATACACTATGGCATCAACAAACAATCATCTTCTCCCACTTGCTAAAATCAAAACCGAAAACCTAGAGAAATTCGAAACCCTAACCCTTTCGACAAAAGTCCAAGCCATTAAACCAGAAACACCTGAATATATCCTTTTAGCCAAGATAGTTGCTAACAGAATTGTTCCATTATCATCATTCCGTAAAGTTGTCTTTGATGCCTGGGGTATACTAGGAAGGGTCATCTTCGAGGAAATGGAGCCTAACGTTTTCAAACTCACACTGTTTCAACCTGAGGAAGCTGAAAGACTTTACTTCGTGAGGCCACTTACAGTCCAAGGCCTTCACGTTAGTATCACAAAATGGGAAGGTGGAATAGCGTTCAAAGACATCGATCTGAAGCACACATGTGTGTGGGTTAGAATCTACGGACTGGCGGGAATACAAAATACCCTTGAAACAATTGTGATTTTTGGCGATTTTATAGGCGAAGTGATTGAGGTTGATCACCTAATGATTAACCTTGATAACCTTAGCTTCATAAGGTTTAGGGTGATAAACAAAAATAACGAACCCTTGAAGACAGGGTATTCCTTGAACAATTGGATGGTAAAGCATGGGTATCCTTTATTTACGAGAACGTGGGCCTATTTTGTTTCAACTGTGGAGTGATTGGACATAATAAAAGTGTATGTCCAACTTCAATGGTTCGACCTAAATGATCAGATCATGCGGCGCGCTACTGTAATTGGCACAAGGATATGAATATAAGGAGTGAAGATAAGATGTTCCATATGATTAGGAAAAAGGATCGATGAGGGAACTTTGATGAAGTGATACGATTCTACCCTTTTCATAGGTTTCAAGGGGATGGTGAAGACAGTTCCAGTAACCCAAGTTAAGGAGGTATTGCTGCAACTTCTAGAGTTTCTCAGCAAGGTGTTGGTCAGATTGGTCAAAATACTCGAGCTAGGAATGATGAGAAGCAAGGTAGTGTGAATTTGGGGAGTGAATCAAACAAAAGAAGGAGGGAAAACTCAGAGCTATTGGAAGACATGTTCAAAAACCTGCACAACATGGATGGACCAATTGAGATCTCGGAGAAAAGATTCCCAGGTCTGTACAATTTTTTTCGCAAGGAGCTTGGTGATATAGGCATGAGCATTATCGTATCTAATGAAACAATCATTGAAGTGTTAAATGCACAAAATATTAATATTGATGAAATGTATAACTATTTCAAATCAACTGTGGATGATGGTTTTGGTGATTGGAAAGATGTGCCGGCTAAACCAGTGGAGGTGAGCAAATCAGTCTACGATTTGAATGTCAATATGGGTAACATGGTGTCAAAGGTTGCTGCTGATCAGGTCTGGAACTCGAGATACAAGGCCGGAGGTCCTTCGAATTTGAAGAATAAACAGGGGAATGAAGTTAGTGAAGGAAAAGGGAAAGGGATCATAGAGGGAGGGGATTCTTACGAACCTGACGAAGAATCCCCAAACTCTCAATCTATACACATTACTCAACATCCCAGAGAGACTGAGGATAATAAGGAAGAATCGAAGGGAGATGGGTATGAAGTCTTTAAACCTAAAACTAAGTTCACATGGCCAAAAACGTTGAAAAGAAAAGCTGCTCCGAGCGATTGCCCCGGGAATGCAAAAGTTAGAAAATTTACAAAATTTACAAAGGGGGACTTTGATGATTTGGAGAGGAGGATTAGCGATATACAAGGCTTTATTAGTGAGATAAGTGATAGCTTCTATGAGGTTAGAAGTCAGATGAAAAAGGAGGAGAATTTTTGCGATGGAATTAGAGTCAAGAATGTGGACGATGGATATGAGGAGGGTGGCGAAAGGCTTTTCTTTTGTAAGGGTGATGAATGTGATGGCCATATTGAATACGATTCGAGCAGTAGTGAGGATACGGGAGACTTTGGTGGCACCCGGGATTGTACCGTGATGGCCAACAAAGTTCAGAATGTGATCGAGGACGGCGGCCGGTCCCGAAACCAGGCCAGAATCGATGGATAGCTACTGCATTTGGAATTGTCAAGGTAAAAGGGCGCCCTTGACAAGGAAGTCCTTTAAGTTTTTGGTAAATAAATTTAATTATTAGTTTGTGTGTTTAAGTGAGTCAAAGTTGAGAAGGAAGGACTTACGTTCTTGTTCTCAATTTAGTAGTTTTAATAACTTTCATATTATTGACCCCGGAGGAAGGGCTCATATGTCCGGGGGTATGGACTTGATGTGAAAGAATGATATTTCGATTGATATCATGTTTTCTAGTTTGAATGTGGCTGTTTGTAAAATAAATGAAAAGGATGGTTCAAGTTGGTTTTTGTATTGTGTTCATGCTCCTTGTGATATAGATAGTAGATACGAAACTTTCAAATCCATAACTAAATGGCTCAAAAAATTAAAAGGACCCTCAATCATCCTAGGGGATTTTAATGAAATAAGCAAATTCTCAGGAAAGATCAGGAAAGTACAACCTAATTTAGATAGGATTATTCGATTTAACGAGTTTATAAATGAGAACCACCTTGTTGATATACCAAGTAAAGGATGCTATTTTACTTGGTCTAATAGAAGGAAAGGTGAAGAAAACGTGAAAGAAAAGTTAGATAGATGATTAGCAGACCTTGATTGGTGCTCGAAGTTTACAAATGCTAATATTACCATACCACCGGCAGTTGGTTCCGATCACTCACCTCTTATTCTTAACCTAGATACAGAAACCGAGGATAAGGGAAAATATTTTAATTTTGAATCAAGATGGCTAGAGCATGGTCAATGTAATGAAGTGGTGGAAAGGAATTGGAGCAAAAATGAAATGGTTAGCAACATGAGACAATTTTGTGACAAAAGGGATGCTATGTGTCTAGCCTTAAGTGGATGGAGTAAAGTTACCTTCTTTAACAATAGGAAAAAACTCGTCAATCTTTACAAATAATTGGAGAATTTACAAGACAGTGATGCGAATAAAAGGAACCAGGCAATGGAAATCGAAGTGAAAAAAGAAATTGAAAAATGTTGGGATAAGGAGGAACTATACTGGATGGACAGAGCAAGGGATTTGAATATAAAAGAGGGCGATAAGAACTCTAAATATTTTTTTGCTAAAACAATGCAAAGGAGAAAGATCAATAGAATAAGGGTCCTGAAGTGTGAAGGAGAGGAATGGTGCGACAATAAGGAAAAAATCAAGGATACGATTAGAAAATTTTATATTGAAATCTTTAAGTAAAAGGAGGTTAGTAATATTCAAGAGGTTACAAAGCATATTCCATGTAAAGTGAATTACCAAATGAATGAGATACTAACGAAAGTACCTGATATAAGAGAGATCGAGGAAGCGGTTTTTAAAATGGATGGATCAAAAGCCCCGGGCCCGGATGGACTTCCAGGAAAGTTTTATCATGAATTTTGGGACATAATTAAAGATGATATTACTCGAATTGTGATTGATTTTTTCTCAAATAACACGCCACTTAATATGCTGAATGATACTATCATAACCCTAGTGCCTAAAGGGGAGAAACTAGAAACGATTAAAGATTTTAGGCCAATTTCCTGTGTTAATTTTTGCTACAAGATTATCTCGAAAATAATGGCACTTAGGCTGCAACCGTTTATGAATGAAATAATCTCACAAACGCAATCTGCGTTTATTAAAGGAAGAAGCATCCAAGATAATATTTTAATAGCACAAGAGGTCTCATATTTCCTTAATACGAAGAGGAAATCGAAAAATAATTATGCGGCGGTTAAAATTGATATGGAAAAAGTTTATGACCAAGTCAATTGATTCGCGAAGAAGTGGATAGATTGGGTTCAAAATTGCGTCACAACTGTTTCTATGCAGATAAAAGTCAATGGTCAAAGGCTCAGGAAGTTTAGACCAGAACAAGGTCTTAGACAAGGAGACCCGCTTTCCCCCCTCTTATTCTCGCTCCTCACTGAAAGCCTTATTGGACTTATGAACAACCAATGTAGAGAAGGAAATATCGAAGGAATAGCGATCACGAGTAAATGTCCTAAATTAACACATCTCTTTTTTGCGGACGATGCTTTATTTTTTATCAAGATTAGTGAGAAGGAAGTAGAGGCGTTTACAGAAACACTAAAACTTTACTGTCAAGCATCAGGTCAAAGGATCAATTTGACAAAATCTTCAATATTCTTCAGTAAAGACACGCCAAACCATATAAAAGAGAAAGTTACTACGTCTTTAAAAATTAAATCCACCAAGTCATTGGGGAAATACTTGGGTTTGCCACTACGTTAAAAAGGTCAAAAGTAGAGAATCTAAACTATATAAAAGACAGACTTCTGAACAAGTCAGTAAGCTGGACGACATCTCTTTTATCTGAAGAGGGAAAATAAACCTTGATCAAAGCTGTTTTACAAGAAATCCCAAACTATGCTATGTCGATTTTCGAATTTCCCAAAACACTATGTAAAAAGCTTACAGCCTTGGTGGCAAATTTTTGGTGGGATTCTAAAGATAAAAAGAAGATACGCTGGTGTAAATGGAATAAAATGGCGACATCAAAGAAATGTGGAGGAGTTGGGTTCAGAGAATTTCAGAAAATGAATCTTGCTATGTTAGCGGGACAAGCATGGAGAATTATTAACAATAAAGATTCGTTAGTATATAAGGTACTGAAAGGAATATATTCACCTAACGAGAATTTGTGGGACACGAAACTTAAAAATAAAAGGTCATGGAGTTGGGCGAGCATTTATAAAGGGCTTCAAATGCTGAAGAAACATGTAATTTGGCAAATTGGAGATGGTAAAAATGTTGACATTTGGAAACATAAATGGTTGACTGGCAATTACCAACTGGAAAATACGCAATCTCTGAATCTTAAATGGGTTTCAAATTTAATGGAGAGAGAAGTTAGAGGATGGAATATCAATCTTATTAAAAGAATTTTTGATCCAGTTGTAGCCAATGAAATCTTTAAAATACCCGTAACAAGAGTATCTAATGAGGACAAATTGATATGGCCGTTTACAAAGGATGGAGAGTACTCAACTAAATTGGGGTATCATACCCTTGTTAATCAAGAAAACGTAATCAAAGCACAGCCATCATCTAAAGATGAAAAAGAAAATGATACATTGCTCTGGAATCAAATTTGGAAGGCCAATGTACCATAAAAAATTAGGAATTTTGCGTGGAGAATATGTAACGACCTGATTCCGTCAAATATTAACATGAAGAAGAGAAAATGCAAGGAAGAAGCGATCTGTGAATGGTGCAAAAAGGAAGTTGAAACTACGGAGCATATCGTTTTGAGATGTCCTTTTAGTATACAAGCTTGGGCTGACCCTGCTCTCCAAATTAAAATTGACAAAGAGGATAAGGATACATTTGAGATTTGGTTCCAAAACATCGTCAATTGTTACTCAAATAATGGGTGGGATAAGAGAAAAGTGATTGCAATTGTGCTCACAACAGCATGGAGTATTTGGAAAGAAAGAATGAAAGGGTTTTTCGAGAAAAAAAGTGGGCGGTGGAAAATATTACAGCAAGTACAAACGGAATTATTGGAAAACTTTTTGAAGAAAAGAGAAGGAGTGAACAAGGGCTTATAAAAGAAGGAGGTAACAATAAGAGCACAAAAGAAGGAAATCTGATGATGGAGGACGCAGCAGAAATGATTTGGTATAGTGATGCATCCTTCACAAAATAATGGGAGCCGGCACCCATAGCAGCTATTGGTATTGATAACCAGAGAATCATAGTTCGCAGAAAAGCTACAAGATGTAGGATCAAGTCTTGTATTGAAGGATAAGCTTGGGCGCTCCTTTTAGCCCTTATAACGGCGGGAGCCAATAAAAACCAGAGTAGCTCTTTCTACTCTGATAACCTTGAACTAGTTCAAGGCATCAATAAAAAGGGAGGACTTCATTGGAGTCTTAACCCGATAATTGAAGAAATTAAGGGATGGATGAACGAGTTTCCACTTTGAAAAATATCGTATACTAGGAGAGAGCATAACGACATTGCTGACGCGCTCGCAAAATGCGTTAGAAGGAATATCAGCCTCATGGGATGGAAGAGCTTTTCAATCAATGGATCAACCAACTTCTTATTAAATATGTTGTCTTCTATGTAATTTATTTTTGGAATTTTATGTCAAAAAAAATGTTTTGGCAAGGGCGAAGCCATGTTATCCTTTGAGGGTATTATGGTCTCCTGACTTTTTAAGAAAAAAAAAACTCCTTAACAAAGAATAAATTAATTACAAACTATTTTATCTTTAAGGTTTTCAAAAAAAAATTATTTAGCTTTTTTTAATTTTTAGAATTTTTATTTGATCTCTTAATTTTTAAAATATATTTTCTTAAATTTATAATTATTTTATTTATATAAAATAAGTTATTTTGTTTCTAACAGATTATATATCAGTTTGAATTATATAAAATATAATTAATTGAAAAAATTATATTAAAATTTATAATACAATTTTTATATAGGGTGATTTTCTTATAGAGTTTACAAGTAATCAGTGATTGCCCATCAGGTCCAGCCTACCGCAAATGACAGACTTGCCCATGGTTACCCATTAATTGGAAATTTGTTACAAAAAAAAACGCTAAAATCATGCAATCAGTTGAAAATCAAAACAAAGAAATTAAAACAAAAAACAAATCGCTAAAATCATGCAATCAATCAAATCAGTAACCCAGAAAAATTGAAAGCAGTAACCAATAAAAATTCGAATGCAGCAACGAAGAAAATATTGAAACTTTTGTTCAAATGGACGATGGTGGGCTGTCCGCTAAACTCGATTGGTGATGTTTGTTTCTTGAATGGGTTGTCAGTTAAAGATGGTGGTACATGGAATGCTACCAAGTTTGATTTTTGATGGTGTGCATGAGCATATTGATGGGGTACGTTTTTATAACAGGTAGATGTGGTGGGTTACATGTTTTCAGACTCATATACCAGTGGGTTATTAGCTTTGTTTTGATGGGTTCTCTATCAAAATCGATGGTGTGCATCTGCATCACACCGACAGCCATTCATTCCCATCGTTGACGCACTCTTCTTGTTATCTGTTCAATCAAAAGGCGAAGAAATGATGCTCAATAAGTTAGATATGGGATAGTGGGTCACTGGTTTGGGATTAATTAGATAACAATCTACACAAACCTGTTATGTTGATGATGAAAAGAAAGATCAGTGGCTGAGGTTTTTGTTACAGATACAATCTACACAAACCCGTTAATGGAGCTCTTCTCCTATGTCAAATCCCTTGTCGCCGTTAATGGAGCTCCGATGGGAGCTGTGATTATGCAATACCGGAGCTCGCATCAGGAACACCTAAAAAACGGTTTCACCATTGTCGTTTAGATGGTCTTTTCACGAACGCCTGAACTAGTCTTCGTCTTCCTCCTCTCAGCTCTGTCTTTCTCCTCAAATGCGAAGTTTCAAACGTTAATGGCTCCAGATCGGAAGAGATGGTTGATTGGAAGAGAATAAATTCGATTGAATTCCATTAAGATGTGCTATCTCAATGGAATCAGTTAATTGTATAAATCATGGGGTGATATGATTTTATCTGATTTCGTGAGAGGGTATTGTTGGGATACTAAAAAAATTGTTGGACCTGCTAGGGGGAAAATCAGGGGTTGGACCTAATGGGGGTGGGAAGTTGGGTTCTAGGACTCTTTGAAGATTTATCTCTTTTATATAATATAGAAATCTATAATACAGTTTTACATAATATAAGAATTTATTTTATAATTTTTACTGAATATAAATAAATTCAAAAAAAATTGAGGTATTGTCTCCAAACTTCTTTGGCCTCCTCTATCAAAATTCTTAACTCTATTCCTGTGTTTTGTACCAATTTACGCATATCTCAATTAATTTTATAAGGAATATGAGAATATTGTACCTTTTATTTATTTCCCTTTATAATGAAGAACTCTACTTAAAGTATGTGGGCATACTTTAAAGTTGTGGGCAGATCACTTTAGCCAAATTATAATGATATATCATATAGTATGTATCTATATCTTTCTAGTTTTGTTTTGTTGCTTTTGAGACAAGGTTTGGTTGTGGTAAACGGATTCATATATTATTTGACTTAATTTATGTATAATATGAACGAGCATAATATGAAAAGGTAAGTCAAGTTAACCTACCCAAGATGTACCTTACAATTGATATATCACTGCGAACGTACATGAAGCATGAGGGATGGCTTCTTCTCTTTTGTCATATGAGGGATGGCTTACTGTTAATTCAAATTGTCACTTTTTCCCCCTTTAACTTGACAATTCTTTAAACACTATTAGCAGATTCCCCTAGCATATTCAAAGGCTTCAAAAATAAACACGTTATTTACCATAAATATTATATCACCACATGAAAATTCAAATAATAGTAATCAGTGTAAACCCTATCATTCGCAACACTTCATATTGTTAATTGTCAAATTGTATTCCACAAGCAACGAATACTTTTCTCTGGAGTTTGTCCTGTTATATATATATAAGTATATTTTTTTAAGAACAATGTAGATCTAATATCCCTAACTTAATAAATCTCGTGATAGGTATTGATTCCAGACACACAGGAAGAATATTAGAAATGCAAAAGAAATTAATGAAGAGAACTTTTGGCCATTATTATGCTATAACAAACAATTATTACGAAATCACAATTGATAGAGCCACCTGCATGAAAAGAGGGTTAGAGAGATACACTACAAGAAATAGTAGCATTAGCGGGTCGGGAAGCTATTGCGGCAACAACTAAAATGGCCTCTAATGATATTTTTAAAAACCAAAATGGTCTCTAATTATATTTTTAGCGGCAATATTTGCCGCTAAAGATAAAGTTAAAAGAGGCAAAAACAAATAATTTGCTACTAAAGGTAGCTTTAGCGAGGAATTTATAGAGGCAACAAATAACGACTATTAGCGGCAAAATTAAGATTTTTAGTGTTAAATTTTTGCCGCTAAAGATACTATTTCTTGTAGTGATAACAATTCTTTTATCGAAAATTAGAGAGATAACCACGTTCAGTAGAGAACATGTAGTTTTATCAATAGTTACTTTATATTAAAAGATTTTAAAAATTATTTGTCTTGCTTTTTATTATATAGTACTTACGATGTATTTATTGTGACAAATAAACACTACAAGAAATCGTATTATTAGGGATAAAGTTATTGCAACAACACTAAAAATTATCTCTAATGATATTTTTAAACACCAAAATGGCTTCTAATTATATTTTTAGCGACAATATTTGTCGCTAAAGATAAAGTCAATAGAGGCAAAAACAAATAATTTGCTACTAAAGGTATCTTTAGTAACGAACTTATAGGAACAACCAAATAACGGCTATTAACGGTAAAATTAAGATTTTTAATGTTAAAATTTTTGCCGCTAAAGATACCTTTTTTCGTAGTGAAAACTTCATTTTAAGAGATATCCTTAAATAACAAATTTACTCTTGATATATAGGAACTTTGGAAAAGAACACTAAAATTCATAATCAAGAATTGATGATGTGTAAGCCCACCATTGAAAATTGAACTTTTTTCAAATAAAATAAATGTTCACAATCATTAAAATAGTAATAAAGTTCCACAATCACAGCTATAAAAAGGCCATACAAACTATATGAATCTACCACACAGTTAAGTCATAATCTCTCCCATCTTTCACATAATTTTAAAGCAACTACTCTCATAAGCTTAATAAACAAAAATATATGGCACTGCCTGAAACTCAAAACGATGCAAAAACTCTCCCAGATGCATGGGACTATAAAGGCCGCCCCGCCGTAAGAGCCACTACTGGTGGATGGGGAAGTTCCGCCATGATTCTCGGTAAACTTTTTTTACCCTTTTTGATATTTTGACCTTTACTGATCTATCATTTACTCCCTCATTTCTTAAATTTAACCTAATCATATAATCAGGGATCGAAGGTACCGAGAGGTTAACAACTTTAGGCATTGCCGTTAACTTGGTAACTTACTTAAAAGGAACTATGCATTTGGGAAGTGCTAGTTCGGCAAATACCGTCACGAACTTTATTGGTACCTCATTTATGTTGTGCTTGTTTGGTGGTTTCGTAGCTGACACATTTCTTGGCAGGTTTGTTTTATTTTTTTTCCTTTGAAAATATACTTCATGGAAATCCCATGTTCATTTTCATGGTTTTTGTCGATGTTAATGCTAACTATTTCTCAATTATTGGATCCGAAATCTTTCAGGTATTTAACAATCGCGATCTTTGCCACAATCCAAGCCATGGTAAGGAGTGAAAATTGATTAATTTACATGCACATGTGGTTTTATTTTGATATGACTTGTGAAGAGGAAAATGGAAACATTAAGTTGAATGAAATAGAGTAGAATATAACATGGTAGGACTTGTGAAGAGGAAAATCGAGAGAAGTGTTTAAATTAAAGATGGTGGAATTTAAGGAAGAAAATTAAGAGAACTAATGACAATTTTAAAAATATAAATTCTTCTTGCCAACTATGAATTTACTAATTTCTTAACATTGTTATGATAATTAAATTGAATAATATGTGAAGAGGAAAATTGATGAAGCTAGATGTAAATAAATAAACTATTCACCATTTTCTTGGGTGTTGAATGTTCATAATAATTCTTTGTGATTGCTATATTAAAGGTTGAATGTGAAGAGGAAATTCGAAAATGGTTTAATATAATACTTCCCATTTTTCATTCCTACTTGAAATTTATTAATCAACCAAAAAAATTTCTCTTATAGAGTTACTAATCTTTCTTCTTTCTTTTTTGATGATTAGGGTGTGACAATCTTGACCATATCAACAATAATTCCAAGCCTAAGACCACCAAAATGTGCTCCGGGAAGCCCATCGTGTGTCCCGGCAAGTAGCTCACAATTACTAGTCCTCTACATAGCCTTATACCTAACGGCACTTGGAACCGGAGGTCTAAAATCTAGTGTTTCCGGTTTCGGTTCCGATCAATTTGATGATTCCGACAAAAAAGAAAAGAATCAAATGATAAAATTCTTTAGTTGGTTCTTCTTCTTCATTAGTATCGGATCACTTTTAGCTGTGTCTGTATTAGTTGATATACAAGACAATGTTGGAAGAAAATGGGGTTATGGAATATGCGCTTGTGCTATAGTGTTTGGTTTAGTTGTGTTCTTAGCCGGAACAAGACGGTACCGTTTTAAGAAACTTGCAGGTAGTCCATTAACACAGATTGCTTCTGTGATTGTGGCTGCTTGGAGAAAAAGAAAAATGGAGTTACCTTCTGATACATCTCTTCTCTTTAATGTTGATGATATTTCCATTGAAGATCCCAAGAAGATGAAGCAAAAGTTGCCTCATAGCAAGCAATTCCGGTAACTTTTTTTTTTTACTAGTTATTTTTCTTACTTTACACTTCACAAAATTAAGTCCATTTTGAGCTAGCCTAGCTATAAAGAAACCCTAAACACATATAATAAAATTCATACATATACATATTGTTAATTCAAAAAAAAACTATGATATGCCAACTCTTTTTTCCTTACCTTAATAATTAGTTGTTAAACATTCTTTCCAAACTCTTTTAGAATTTATACTTTCAATTTCGATTTTGTTTATGAACATGTTAAAACATAAAACTTAATTAATTTTGCACCAAAAAATTTAAACTTCTATTACTAGTACAGAATTTAATTCATTACCAATATATTTTTATTTCAAATAAAGAACAAGTAGGAAATTGTTGGTTGTTTTTTCCTGTTTTGGCCATGCAAATTGTATACCTTACAAGTAGATCTGGCGCCAACCTGTTTAGAGTTTTGTATCAACGTGGGCCATATTTGGTAGTGTTTGACTTATTATTGTTTAGTCATATTTTAGATTCCAAATGCTTGGTCCCAAATTAAGAGTACCTTATACCTTATACTATAGTATTAATTTAGATAAAAACTCTGACGTGCGTGCATTTATCAAATTTCACATGTTTAAACTAAGAAATCTGCTTTTTTCTCTCCACATTAGATGATTGGGTTTAAAATTGCACATTCTTAGAATTCCTCTCATCTGGTGTAGGTTCTTTCCTAATGACAATTCACCCTTCGATTTACGAAAATTTTGTCATGGGATACTATAGAGTACGGGTTATATATGTTAGTAATTCAAAAACAACTATATTTTTTCTTTCTTTATGGGTAAAAATACAAATATTTTTCACCAATCATGAGTTTTTCTTCTTCGTGCTCTCACCAATGATGTTGTTCCTAATAAGATTTAATTGGTAATAATTTAATTAGTTTTTGACATTATTTGAATGAGTGTGGTCCAAAGTCTAAACGTTCAAGGATAATGAGAGAGAGTGAGTCCATTCCATGACCTAATAATTCCAATAAAAATTTGGTTTTCTTTTTGGCTTATAAGGAAAAAATATGTTTGATGTTTCATTAATGATTTAACATATCTAGGAAAAGGACATCTAATAAAGTTAACTTAGAGTGGTCCAATTAAGTATATACCACTTGTAAGAGAATTCCAAGATTCCATATATTTTTTTAGAATAAGAAGTACAAAAGAATCTAATGGTGTTGAATTTTTTTTTATCAGTTTCTTAGATAAAGCTGCAATTAAAGATTCTCAAATGATTGAGATGAATAAATGGAACCTTTCAACTTTAACCGATGTTGAAGAAGTTAAAATGATAGTTAGAATGTTACCAATTTGGGCAACCTCAATTATGTTCTGGACTGTTCATGCTCAAATGACAACATTTTCCGTGACGCAATCGGAAACTATGGACCGTCACATGGGAAAATCATTCGAAATTCCACCAGCAGCAATGAATGTTTTCTTCGTGGGAACAATATTTCTCGTTGTTCCTATTTACGACAAAGTTATTGTTCCAATTTGTAGAAGGGTTCTAAAGAATCCTCATGGGCTCTCACCTCTACAAAGGATAGGAGGTGGTTTAGTCTTTGGAATACTATCTATGTCCGTGGCTGCATTAGTTGAACTTAAAAGATTAGATGTTGCTCGTGAACATGGATTAACTAATGATCGAACTACAATGGTCCCAATAAGTGTGTTTTATTTAATCCCACAATTCTTTTTAGTAGGTGCGGGTGAGGCATTTACCTACATTGGACAACTTGATTTCTTCTTAAGAGAATGTCCTAAAGGAATGAAGACTATAAGCACGGGTTTATTTTTGAGCACTTTGGCATTAGGGTTTTTCTTTAGCTCGGTGTTGGTTACCGTAGTACACAAATTGACTCCAAATAGTCCATGGTTGGCTGATAATCTTAATCAAGGAAAACTATACAATTTCTATTGGCTTATTGCAATTTTATGTATTCTCAACTTAATATTGTTTGTGGGTTGTTCAAGATGGTATGTCTACAAAGAGAAAAGGTTTGCTAATGAAGGAATCGAATTGGATGAGGTAGATGAACCAACTTTTCATTGATTCATAAGTCAAGAATGTCTATGAAGTTTGATACGTTTTATTTTCGATTTTTTTAAAACTTTGGTGATTGCCTAGAAATGTTAATTGGATGTAAACAAGAATGGAAAAGGTGTTTTTTTTTTTAAATATTAATGATCCTTTTCCTTAACTTTTTTTGTGTTTTTCTTTTTCTTTCCATGTAACATACACGAAAATGAAATAATGGTAAAGTTTGGCCAAAGTTCATTGACTACAAAGTTATCGAAATGATGGTTTCAACCACTTGTTTATTACACAAATTTGTATAATTGCTTTTCTCTAAGATAACAATTTTAAAAGTATTTTCTTTTGAAGGGAAATAATTATACGGAAAACTTTTCATAACTAAGATTTGAGTTTTGGGAAATTTCCCATAATTTACTATTCTTTAAAAAAGATAATGTCTTTTACGTGATAGTGGATAAGATTGCAGGGATTTATTGAACATTAACTCTAAAATAAATTAGTTTCAACCTTTTGTTTTTTAATATATTCTTTTGTTTGACAAAAAAAATATATTCTTTTGACTCCTTTCCATTAAGATACTTTTAAAAAAATATCAATTACTCCCACTAAATTTGAAATTTATTTTTATTTGTAAAATATATATAATGAATAGTAATAAAAGAAAACTATTTCTTAAATATTTTTTCTTAGGATAGTGATTTAAGAAATATTCTTTGTGAGTCTGTGTTTGTGTAATGTTAGAATAAAAGTAATGATATATACCATTAAAACTCATACTTTCAAAATAAATTATCATATAAAGTTATACAAGAAAATCAGTATAAAAGGAAATCAATATCATATAAACTTATATAGAAATAATGATAAAAAATATAAAATTTATTTTTATATTAACAAAAAGTCGATGAATTTTTATTAATCAGATTATCAATACTGCAGTTGAAATTTCTACCGATCAAATTTCTAACGACGCGAACAGTAGTTGCTAGAGCATGCATGCTTCTGATCACTAATGGTCGGTGAAAAATTATCTGGCATAAAAAAACCAACAACCACGCACGTAATGGCTAGAACATGTTGTTTACCGGCCATAATAAATTATGGAACCTAAAAAAATAATTATTGGCCATACATGTGTTCGTATTTATCCTTAAAAAAAATTTAGCGAACGTGCAGTGGTCTATAAAGGATGTAATTAAAAAAAATATGACCACCTAAAAGGCCGATAATGTACACACCCAAAATGTTGACGACAGTTTTTGCTTGCCCAATAAAAGTCATTATCTTTACCGACTACCTAATATAACTCTAGTGACCACTTGGTGGTCGATAAATGGTTTAAACCTTATAAAATGCAAAACGAGTAATCAGACTTGTACGTTATAAAACCATTCCCTCCCTACATGCAACTCTGTTCTACATCTCCCTTTCTGTCGCACCCTCTGAGTAACGCCACTACCTACCTACCGCCACCTCCTGTATTATCACTACAAAAAAACAGGTAATTGGTGACACGCGTTTAATGACATTTCTAGAAAATGTCACCTATAGTACATTTCGCCATAATTGACATCTTTTGTAAAACTGCCACCTCGGGTTGGCGGCATTTCGACAGTAGTTTTATTGTGCCATGAAAGTTTGCTTATGCAAAATTACTTAAGTTAGGAGAGAATCGAACCCAGACCGCTACAACAATAAATTAGCTATCTTACTACCTCAACTCTCAAGCAACTTATGCCTATCCCTGTATTTTATATCTATTGAATTCTATTTCATAAATTTATAATAATATAATCCATCCCCATACCAGGATCCCCAAATTATTTTTCTTTTTTGTTCGAAGCTGAGCCAAATTCTGGAACAAAACACCCAAAAGAAAAAACAAGAAAAAGCCGCCTAAACTCAAAGTCATCGATCAGATTAATATCTAAATGTTAGTTTATATTCAATCTTCTTTGAGTTTAATAACATTAATCGTGTGTCTGTGTTGAGCTTTGGATGGCATAGTTCCAGAAACGGTGTGCTGAGCTTTGGATGTCATAGTTTCATAAACTGTGAATGAAGAAGAGTTTGAATGTTGAGCTTTGGATGACCTCATTTCAGAAACTATGAATGAAGAAGAGCTTGAATATTTGTGATGTCTTTTGGAGGCTCTATTCTCTTCCGTATTTAAAGAATATGCTTTGTATGAAAAGAAGAAAAAGTGAGGTTAATCATTCATACAAAAGTAATAATTCATAAATAATAGAACTTGGAACCTTTTTCATCTTGATCTTTAAAATACCTCCTGCTCTTTGATCTCGATCCAGAGCCCTTTGATATACCCCTTCTCTTTGATCCTGATCAAGAGCCCCTAATTTAAGTGAATTTAGCCATTGAAAACAAAATTAGTAAAATAATAAGATAGCAAAGAGGACGTAAAATTACCATGTAATGAAGAGTTAATGAAGGATGAAATAGAATCGAATTAAGTGATGCATGTAAGAGAATTGATTTAATAATACACATACTGAAAAGGAAAAATCACTGTAAAGCATATGAATATACTATAATCGAAACCTCGAGATTTGATGCAGATTGATGAATATCCAGAATAAATCTATGTGTTAAGTTGATAAATAATTGAAACCTTGAGATTCGATGCAGATATAATTAGGGTTACTATGTTCTGTAGACCATCTCCAGTCGTTGCGCCAAATGGATATTTACTGCAAAATAATTCAAAAAATGCTCACTCCAATAGTCAATATAATATAATAAACAACACTTAAATCAGATGATTCTGAAAAATTGTAAAAGTGATGAGATTAGGTTAAAAACATTTCAGCTTATTAGAATTTCAATGGTAAATGTTAATATTTTACAAAAATGATGAGATTAGGTTTTTCGATTGTTGATGGAGCTTGCGAGTGGTGGCGATTTTCTTGTGTAGAAGAGCAGCTTGGTGGGAAGGTGAGTGTGAAGAGATTTTTTCAATGCGAGCGTGAAGAGACGAGTTTTAGAATTTTATGTTTCATCGTTTTTCAACCTTTACTTTTTTTTTTTTTTTGTAATTTTTCAACATTTCTGGTTGTATACCTTTTTTGATTTTAAAAGTTATTATTTATTTTGTATCTCTATGAGTTTTTGTAAGCATATGTGGCTTAAGAAATTTGAATAGTATAGTATATGTTTTCTTCTTCATAGTACATAATGTTGGAGTGGGCAATTTGATTAATATCCGACCCATTTCAGAATTAAACCAAAACAAAACCATCCAAACTAAAAAACCATTTTCAAATCGACCCAAAATCAAAACACTGGGATTTGCCTTCTATATCACCGTCCACCGGAGCCACTCCCTTCTCGCCGTGACAGACCGTCGCCTCCA
This sequence comes from Nemophila menziesii, assembly GCA_029959085.1. Taxonomy (NCBI): domain Eukaryota; kingdom Viridiplantae; phylum Streptophyta; class Magnoliopsida; order Boraginales; family Hydrophyllaceae; genus Nemophila; species Nemophila menziesii. The sequence continues at coordinate 563,155 of JARWIR010000109.1, forward strand.
TCACCATCCAACTCAACCACCATCCCCGTGATGCAAGTCACCTTCTCATTCTCTGTACGCCGGCCATCTTCATCAACATTGTGTGTTATTAATCTTCAAGCATCTCCATCAACGACTTATGAAATCCGAACTAGTAGGCCTCTTAGTTTTAAAGTTCTCTTGTCTTCATTAATCTTACTATTAATTAATTATTTATTTTGTTTTTTTAGGTATAAAATTATTATTCATTGACGATTCACTGTGTTGCATATACAATCAATGGTGATGTGTACTTAGCCAAATCTTCAAATCTTCATTAGTTTTGAGTCTGGCAATGTAAAATTGTCAACGGTGATGTATATGTAAACTTCATTAGTTCTTATGCAAAAGCTATACAAGAGAATGTCTTTGACCAGGTCAACTCCGGAAGAAGTTATATTTCATCTCCTCACGTGGGAATTTTGTGCTAGACGTCATGAAAATTTCTTGTACCTCAGGTAATTTTCTTTTCTTCCTATCTTCGGTTTTGTGCATAATTTAGTTGTTCTTACTTTTTTTTATTTCACTCCAGGTTAATCAACTTTGAGCTGCAACTCAAAAGTATCAAGATGCAACACATAATAAACCATCGAATGTGTCCATTTCTGAGTTGCAAAATAACTGCAATATGTAAGTTATGATTTTACTCAAGATACTCTTTAGTTAATATTGTGTTAACCAATTTGAACACGGGTTTGGTGCCTCAGCTTGGCAATTGGAAAAACATTAGAAGTTCCTTTAGTAAATGAATGTGAGGTTCCTTTAGTATCAGCTATATTTATATATACTTGTTTTCTTTATTTACTCTAACTTTGTTTTTTCTTTGTGTTTTTTTCTATTCTCTTGGTTTTCACAATCTGAACCAAATATTTTCAATGAGTTAAAACATTGATTTATGGAGAGCCTGAAAAAATGCCTCTGACACATTGACTCTCAACACTTTGAAGTATGCAAATCATGCTCGTAACATTCAAGATAAAGCAATTGTAAGTGTTTCAACAGACAAATTATTGTTATATATATATATATATATAGATTAAATTTTGACACATATTAACTTTTTTAGGTGGAGAGAATAGCACTAATGAGGTTTGATCTTTGTTTTGTTATCTGATAAGCTAATTTATTGACTAAATCACTTCATCACTTCTCAGGAAGTTGATTTTGTGGAAATACAAGAATTAGAAGGGTAAGTGCTCCGCTTTTAGAAGTATTTTCTATCTTACATTTGAATCCATTTGTCCAGTTCTTGATGTCTGATTCCATTTTTTGCATATCTAAGGCAAAAATGAACCGAGAAAAGATGTATTCAAGTAAAAGTTCATTATCTAACAAATCATCTCTTATAATATCATCAATTGCAAAAAGAGATAGAATATCTTAGATACAACCTTGCAAGTATATCATCACAAACTGAATCTTCTTGAATCACATGTGAATGAACCTTCATTTGTTTTTACTTTCTTGTTAAAAGTGTTTTTTAAGGTTTATATAACTAATTTTAATATTTCAGGTTGCTGAGTTGAAGAAGAAACAAGATGCTCAGGCTCAAGTGTTGAGACACAGAAGGTGATTATACTTTCTTAACACGAAATTTATGTTGACATATTTATGCAGATAAAAACATAAATATGGTGTTAACTTTATAGATTCTGAGTGATGGATTAATATTGTGTAAGGCTCTATCTTTAAATATGATGCACCAAAACATGGTGTTAACTTTATAAAATCTGAATTTGAAATTCTTTAACACCTTTTATCTTGTTATGTTTAGATAACCTAGGAAATGAACTCTTCTTGTGTTGATCTCCAATTTCTTCACAAATTCCTGAAAACATATCAAAATCCAAACTTGTTTTACAGCTCTGCATCTGTAAGTCCTTTTCATTAACTTTTTGTCTTTGATTTTGTAGTGTCAAAACAGTTCATCATAAGTTAGAGTTGTTAAGTATGTAATTATTTGTTTAGGTACATCAATACCTTTATAATTACAAGAGTACCTTGAATAGATATGAAGCAGTTGTATCACTTTATTATTCAAATCCACAAATGGATCTTTCATAATGTAAGTTCTTCTTCTTTGTACCTGAATATATCTATGCGTGTATTTTTTTGGTAATGTAACTGATTATATTATTACAATTAATATTATCTTGATTTTAGGTGGATGATTTTGATGCTTTTAAGAAACAAATGCATCAAAATAAATTCTCCATTGTATCTTGATATAGTATTGGGAATGCTTCCTCTTGCTCGTGAACTTCTCAGACGTGGAACTGAGGTAGAGTATTTTCACATTTATTGTAAACTACGAGGACTTAATAGCAATAAAGTATATAACCTTTTGAATTTGCAGGTAGTTATAGCAACAAACTCACTACCGGCTTTAAACGATGTTACTGCTATGAAGTTACCTGATATTGTAGCTGAGGCTACGAAGGTATGTTACGTTTTATTAGTGTAATATATAAGGACCTATATCGCAATGTTTGCCTCATGTAGGGACCTATAGTGCAATTTTTGCATTAGATTGGGACATAAGTGCAATTAGAAAATCCGCATCTCTTCTAGTGCATGTTCATTGTAACACTGTATTTTAATTATTTTATATCAGGAAAGTCATCAGATGTTTTGGGAGATAAAAAGAAAGATGGAACATATGGGATAAGAGCTGAATTATGAACTAGTAGATATTACGCAATTATTTTATTGTTAATATTTTAATTATGCTATAGCAAATATAGGATTTGTATATTAATTTTTACTTTTTGAAAAGTGATGGGTGACCCTTAAAACAGTGTCTCTTATGTGACGGGCGACCCTTAAAACGGTGTCTCTAACGTGATAGGCGACGCTTAAAACGTTGTCTCTAACGTTATGGGCGACGCTTAAAATGGTGTCTTTAACGTGATGAGCGACCCTTAAAACGGTGTCTCTAATGTGATGGGCGACGCTTAAAACTGTATCTATAATGTGATGGGCGACCCTTAAAACGGTGTCTATAATGTGATGGACGACACTTAAAACGGTGTCTCTAATGTGATGGGCGACACTTAAAACGGTGTCTCTAATATGGAAGGGGACACTTAAAACGGTGTCTCTAATGTGAAGGGTGACATCCTAAAAGATGTCATCAAATATTAAGCGACCGTTTTGTCAAGTTGTCCCCAAAAGATGGCGACAACAATTATAGAAACACTTGTTTTTGGGTAGGTGGCAATTTGAAAACTGTCGCTAAAGTTTGGCGACAGTTCAAGTCGCCCACTTGCAGTTTTCTTGTAGTGTATTAATTCGTATGTAACTTTTTCTGTGTAATATAAATATACAATGTCGTCCATACGGCTGGTCGAGCCCTTGTTTTTGTATATTTTTGTTATTTTGTAAAATTATGTGTAATTTGGGCGTTTTTAGTGGAATTTTTGCATAGTTTTAGGAGTTTGTGTGCAATATGCATAGTTTAGGTATTGTAGGTCGAATCCAGGGCATCCTAGTGCAATTTCCAATTTAATCTTGTCACCTTCAAAGGGCTTAAAATATTGTGGTTTCACGCCCACCAAAGCCTTCATATTTGTAATCAACTCTACCTCATTCCTCTTCACCATTTTGGTCAAACTCAAACATTTTGCATCGACAAAAGGGTCCCCGTCCATACTCACGGGTTCCTTGGTGGTCCTTTCATGCCCTAAATAGACCACATTCTTTGATGCACAAGAAGTTTCAATCATATTAATATTGATATCATTTGTATTCACTAAAGGAACACTTTCCACACAAGAATTTGTTTGGAGCATTATAAAAATACTTGATGTGAAATGAGGTCGTCCCGAACCTTCTCTATGTAAGCCTTAGATTGTCATCCAGTTGTATTTTAGCTCTATCCTCCATGAAAGTATCAAACTCACCTAGATTAGAAAAACGACCGCTCCATCTTCGCAAAAGAATTATGAGATTATCACCCACCATGGCACTAATCAGCCGAGAAGGGTGGTCCTCCACCACGTCGGTGGCACCGCCTAGATGTAGAGGAGAGGCTCCAAAATTCTTCTCTTCAATGAGTGATGGAGAGGGGATCTCAAACACTAAAGGAGTTCTCATACACTTTTTCCTTAATTGAATCAAGTCTAGGTTTTTTCACAATACTCGTTTTGGGATGCCCTTGATTTCCATCCTTTGGAACTCCAAAAGATCAAGATATGGTGAGTTATGATATAACGTGATCTTATTCATGCTCGGAGGTAACCAAATTTTCGAGTTTTTCCATGATGTGAGTGACATGAGACTCGGTGGTCTTTTGGTGGCAGACTCAAGGTGTAGTTTTATGGTATCTCCAGGCTTAAGATTATCTGGGGAAAATTCTTAGTGCTAAATATATTATTACCATAATATATTACTACCTTATTAGCGTAGTTTATTTCTTTCCACATCGTATTTGTTTCCTACTTAATTTAGTTTTTGTTTATTTATTCCCTAACTTATTAGTCCAATAAGAAGAATAGTTTTCTATTGTATAACATTAACTCAATTCACAATGTGGTCTCTAGTATTCTTTGTTCTCCAACTTTTATGTCTTTTCATTATCAATATACTATTTTTCTTTCGTTTGACTCTCTTTCACTTATTTAAATATCTCCTTAGTTATAAGAAGAATTGGCAAGCATCATCGAAGACTTATGAAAACGAGAAATTAATAAAGACGCTAAATTAGGATTTTAGAAAAATCTTTCTAATCTCTTTTGACTTTTCTTTCTAGTTTTTTCATTTTCTTTCCATACAATATTACCAACTTGTTGACTGGTTGGGACACCATCACTAGGCTTCTCAATGTTGGGGTTACTGTGAAAACCTCGAGTTAACCATATTTCAAAAGTTTTTCTGGGTGTATCTATTATTATGTTGAATTGAGAGGAACTTCAAGTCTTTAACACTAATATATACTCACTACTGGATTCGCGCTGTTTACCCACGAAAATTTAGCGACGACCCGTAATTCGCTGCTAATCTTTTGAAATTAGCGACGACAAAATCTTACCGGCGAAGAAACAGGCGTCGTTAATTAGCGACAAAGGAATTCGTCGTAATTTAATTGTATTTCGTCGCTATTTGGTTTTTTTTTGAATTTTTTTAATTGCCGATCTGTCGTCGCTATCTTAGCGACACGTGTTTTCGTCATTATTTTGAAGATTAGCGACGACACGTCTTTGTTGAACGACGGCCCGTAATTCGTCGCTAATCTTCAATCCTATTTAAGACAGCAGATTTTTAACCCACAAAACACACAAAACACCCAAAAAAATCCTCCGATTTTCTCCCAAAAACACAACTAAATTCCTTTTTTTAATTTGTAATTGCTTCTCCACTTCATCTTGCATCATTCTTGGTTCAATAATCAAGGTGGGGCTCCATTAATATCATCTTTCATCACACAATTTAAGGTAATAATTGCATGAAATTCACCTTTTAATTTTTTTTTTTGAATTCTAATTGTGTTTTATTCTTTCTATATGGTTTGATTAGGTGAATCAATACAACTTTCTTGGTGGGGAATTAACATCACTCTTCAATTTATCCATCCAATTCAAGGTATTTCCATTAAATTTCATGCTTTTTAAATTTTTTATTTATTTGATTATATTAGCAAGTTGATATAACATATGATTAGGTTAATTAATTAAATATTTGTTGGTTGATTATGCATGTGTTGTGTGAATTTATATTTTGTACTCATATATTTTTACTTGTTTATTTTATTCTTTGTTCTTTTTTATATATTCATTCATTTAATGGTTTGTAATATTTATTCATTTAATGGTTTGTAATTTTTATTCATTCAATGGTTTGTAATATTTATTCATTCAATGAGTTTGTAATTTTTTTTATTTTGTTTATTGTGTTGTAATTTTTATTCATTTTATTCACTGGGTTGTAATAATTATGTATTTTATTTTTTTATATTAATGTAGTCGCATAGTTTACTCAAATTGTTGTTAAGAGATGGCATCGAGTTCGGACATGAGTATCGATAAGAGTTGGATCGAATTGACGAATGTGTTAGATGGTGAATATATTTTTGGAGTTTATAAATTTATCGATTTTGCTAAGAAAAGTAGAGGTTATACCGGTTACTTGTCTTGCCCGTGTAAGAAGTGTAATAATTTTTGTCGATTAAAAACCGAAGTTGTTATGGCCCACCTTCTAAGAGAGGGATTTAACCATGATTATAAGGTTTGGACAAAACACGGTGAGGAAGAGATACAAACACATACACCCCCTGCAAGTAAAGATCCAATTATAGTAAATGAAATCCAGCATGTTTATGATGATGTGAGACAGAGTTACGATGTTGGTGGACATCCGGGAGACACCGAGATGAGAGATGCACATATTTCAAGTCGAAGCAGTTTTGACACATTGTTCGAAGAATTGGAGACAGAATTATCTCCTGGTTGTAAATCGATGAGTTCGTTGAATTTCATTGCCAAGCTAATGCACGTAAAAGTAAAGAACAAATGGACTAATACCTCATTCACCGAGCTATTGGAGTTGTTGGGTCGTATTTTGCCTAAACCTCACAATTTGCCCGATTCTTATGAAGCATGCAACAAGAAGTTGAAAAGTTTGGGTATGGGGTATATTACCATCGACGTTTGTTTGAACAATTGTGTTATTTATTACAAAGAAAACAAAGACCTCGATAAGTGTACAGTTTGTAGCGAGTCTAGATGGGACCCAAAGAAGGGTATCAAAGTATCGCATAAGAAGCTTCGATACTTTCCGATTGCTCCTAGATTACAGCGACTATACGCTTCAACGCACACCGCTGAAGACATGATTTGGCACCATACCGGTAACAGTGCCGATCCGGATGTGTTGCGTCATCCGGTTGATGGTGATAGTTGGAAGAGATTTGCAGCGCTACACCCTGAGTTTGCTAGTGAACCTCGTAACGTATATCTGGGTCTCAGAATCGATGGGTTTTGTCCTTTCTCTATGCAGAACAACTCGTACAGCATGTGGCCAGTCATATTAACCGTATATAACTTGCCCCCGTGGGTATGCATGAAGGAAACCACATTCCAGCTTTGTTTGTTGATTCCGGGACCCCGTTCACCCGGTAAGGACATGGATGTCTTTCTTCGTCCTGTTATAGATGAGTTGGAAGAGTTGTGGGATAAAGGGATCGTTACGTATGATGCCCACAAGAAAGAAGAGTTTACGATGAAGGTTTGTTTGTTGTCTACCACCAATGATTTCCCCGCTAGGTCATACACTTCGGGATGGTCGGGTCAAGGTTACAAAGCTTGTCCCGAATCCATGGATCATACTCCGTCATTGAGTGTGAACAGAGGGATTGTTTACTTTGACCATAGACGTTGGTTACCTGCCGGACATCGATTTAGAAGCGAAAATGTGTTGTACAAGAAATCCGATTATAGGGGCCCACCGAAGAAATATAGTTCTGCAAATATTTAGACACAGTTAGATGGGCTTCCCATTGTGTTTTCCCGGAAAACACAAGGATTTTGGGGAAAAGATTGTGAAGCAAAATGTTAATCGGCGATTCAATTGGAAGAAAAAGAGTATTTTCTATCGTTTACCTTATTGGTCCGAAAACTTGTTGAAACATAACATTGATGTTATGCATTGCGAGAAAAACGTGTGTGATGCTCTTCTCGGTACAGTTATAGGTCTTGATGGGAAAGTTAACAAAGATAACGTGAAAGCGAGAATGGATCTTAAGGAATTGAGGAATTGAAGATTAGAAAAGAATTGTGGTTGACTGGGAGAAATGGTAAACAAATATTGAAACGAGGAAAGTACACTTTAACAACAGAAAAGATGAGTATATTTCTTAACTGGCTGAAGGCACAGAAGTTTCCCGACGGTTTCGCATCTAGTATGAGAAACAATGTTCAAACTGATACGGGAAAGATTATCGGCATGAAATCTCACGACTGTCATGTGATGATGTAATATCTTTTCGTGGCTAGTCTCCATGGGCTTATTGAAGACAAAGCGATTAGTGATGTGTTTATTGGGTTAGCGTACATGTTTAGAGTCGTTTGCAATAAAAATCTAAGCGGGAAAGAGTTAGAATCGGGAAAGAAGAAAGTGGTTGAACTTATGTGTAGGCTAGAAATGATTTTACCTCTCGCGTTTTTTGATATAATGATCCACTTGGTGATACACTTATACGATGAAGCATTGCTTGGTGGCCTGGTCCAAATGCGGTGGATGTACCCATTTGAAAGGTATTTGAAAAAGTTGAAAGAGTATATTCGAAATCCGGCTAGACCAGAGGGTTCAATAGCCGAGGGCTACATTGCGGAATAGACGTTGAATTTCATATCAAGATCTTAGTGAAGAAAAAACAAGGTTCAACGATCCAGGCAGATACAACGAAGCACCGCCGGTCCCAAAAGAGCTATCCGTTTTCAATTCCCAATGCACTCCAGTTGGCAAGATAGAGTATGTTTCTTTACCATATAAGGAGAAGGAGCACATAAGTTGGTATATTTTGCATAATTGCGACGAACTCGAAGCATACATGACGTAAGTAAATATTATTATCTTTATTTATATTTATATTTATATGGAGTGACGCAGGATTACGGAGTGTGTACCATTTACGATGATAAACCCTATTACAGGGAATTAATCAAAATCTTGGAGGTTATGTACACTGGAGGGTGCTCGGTTGTGTTATTTGTCTGTAAGTGGTATAAAAAGTCTGAATCGAGGCCAGAACATGGGGTAACCTTTATCAACACAAAAACTTTGAGTGGGCCGACGAACCATACATTTTAGCATCGCAGGCCAAGAAAGTGTTTTACATCGACGAAATTATTTCAAAGAAATCAATGAAAGGGTGGAAAGCCGTTTGGGAAATAAACGATCGACACGGATGGAGTCCTAATTTATGGGGTTCGGAATCACTCCCTACTGGAAATAAGAGCATCAGCATACCATTGGATAGCACGGGGAATGAAAACATCAGCATACCATTGGCATCCACCGAGGAGATCGAGATTGATCCTGCTCATTTTTTTATTGATTTGTCTTTTGATACGGTTATTGATGAAAATGAGGAAATTCATGATGACACCTTGGATGAATACGGTGATGAAGAAGAACATATAGAGGTTGATAGCGATGATGAACCCATAGTTATTAGTGGATATGATACTGATTAGGTTTTTTTATTTTGGTTTATTTGTATTAACACATTTTGTTGGTTTTTGGATATCAACTTTGACCCTAAACACTCCACTTTGACTCTAAACACTCAACTTTGACTCTAAACACTCAACTTTGACTCTAAACACTCAATTTTGTCTCTAAAATCTCCACTTTGGCCAAAATAACTCAACTTTGACTCTAAACACTCAACTTTGACCCCAAACACTCAACGTTGACCCTAAACACTCAACTTTGACCCTAAACACTCGACTTTGACTCTAAACACTCAACTTTGACTCTAAACACTCAACTTTGACCAAAATAACTCAACTTTGACTCTAAACACTCAACTTTGACCAAAATAACTCAACTTTGACTCTAAACACTCAACTTTGACCAAAATAACTCAACTTTGACCCTAAATACTCCACTTTGACTCTAAACACTCAACTTTGACTCTAAACACTCAACTTTGACCACAAACACTCAACTTTGACCAAAATAACTCAACTTTGACTCTAAACACTCAACTTTGACCCTAAACACTCCACTTTGACTCTAAACACTCAACTTTGACTCTAAACACTCAACTTTGACCAAAATAACTCAACTTTGACTCTAAACACTCAACTTTGACTCTAAACACTCCACTTTGACCAAAATAACTCAACTTTGACCCTAAACACTCCACTTTGACTCTAAACACTCAACTTTGACTCTAAACACTCAACTTTGACCACAAACACTCAACTATTACTCTAAACACTCAACTTTGACCAAAATAACTCAACTTTGACTCTAAACACTCAACTTTGACCCCAAACACTCAACTTTGACCCTAAACACCCCACTTTGACTCTAAACACTCAACTTTGACTCTAAACGTTGACTAAACACCCCGAACACTCAACTTTGACTCTAAACGTTGACTAAACACCCCGAACACTCAACTTTGACTCTAAACGTTGACTAAACACCCCGAACACTCAAGTTTGACTCTAACTGTTGACTAAACACCCCGAACACTCAAGTTTGGCTCTAAACGTTGACTAAACACCCCGAACACTCAAGTTTGGCTCTAAACGTTGACTAAACACCCCGAACACTCAACTTTGACTCTAAACGTTGACTAAACACCCCATATTAAGAATATGAAAAGGAACAAGAAAAAAAATTAAAATAAAACATGCAAGAAAGGGAAAGCTTCTAAAACCCTTAAACTAAAAAAAAAAAAAATAGCGACGACATTCATCCTTTGAATGTCGTCGTTAAATATTCGCGACGATATTCATACGCTATTTCGTCGCTAATAAATAATAAAAAATTTAATTGGTCATCGTGGGCGGTCAACTTTCCCGCCCACGAAAATTAGCGACGAAAACCCAATTATTCGCGACGACGTGTCGTCGCTAACACTTGACACGCAAAGGTCGTGTGTACGTGACACGACACGTGTCCCAAATTAACAACGAAACCTTCAGTTTCGCGACGACCTGTGTGTCGTCGCTAATCTTTTTTTCTTTAAAGCCCTAACCGAGCTCATTTCTGCCATAACAAACACTCAAAAACTCACACAAAACCTCCATCTCCGCCATATCCAAGCAATTCCGAGGAGTAACAACACCAAATCTGACATCAAGGTAATGATTCCAATCCAATAACACATTTTAATCTCTACTTTTTTAATTTTTTCATTTTTAATTTCTAATATTTTTTCTTGTGTTTTTTTTGTATGATTCCTTCTTCTTGGCATGGATTCATGGACGAAATCTACACTATTTCTACGTAATAGAATCCAATTTCTGGATCAAACTTGCAATTTTTATTTTTTAATTTTTGGTTGAAAAAATTCATGAATGTTTGTGTTATTTGATTAATTCCGAGATTTATGTATATGTTTCTGTGATGTTTGGTATTTTTTTTGTGTTAAAAAACAACATGTAATTGGACTTTGTTTAAAATTAGGGTTTTGATATGATTTTTGTAATTTTAATGTAATAGTTGGTGTGTTATTGTAATTTGATTGTGTTTTAAGATATAGGAACCTATTTGCAATATGTTTGATTTGTATGTTTAAGGACTAAAATGCAATTTTATAAAAAAAAATAGGACTAAAATGCAATTTTATAAAAAAAATAGGACTAAAATGCAATTTTATAAAAAAATAGGACTAAAATGCAATTTTATAAAAATTTGGACTAAAATACACTTTTTTAAAAGAAAAAGGACTTAATTGCAATTTTATAAAAAATTGGACTAAAATGCAATTTTAAAAAAATAAGACTAAAATGCAATTTTATAAAAATTTGGACTAAAATGCAATTTTTTTTAAAAAAATAGGACTTATTTTCAAATTTTATAAAAATTTGGACTAAAATGTAATTTTATAAAAAAATATGATTTATTTGCAATTTTTAAAAAAATGTGGACTAAAATGCAATTTTAAAAAAATAGGAATTATTTGCAATTTTTAAAACATTAGAACTAAAATGCAATTTTCGAAAAATATAGGACTAAAATACAATTTTAGAAAAAAATTTGGACTTAATTGCAAATTTATAAAAAAGGACAAAAATGCATTTTTTTTAAAAATCAGGAATTATTTGCAATTTTAAAAAAAATTGGACTAAAATGCAATTTTATAAAAAATTTGGACTTAATTGCAAATTTTAAAAAAAATTGGACTTATTTGCAATTTTATAGATGGCTGCTGTCATGGGTAGGAGTCACAATGGAGACGGGAGGAGTAACGATCCCCCGAGGGGTCCACCACGTTCGAATGCTGATTGTGCCCAACCATCGGGTAATAAAAAATTCAATTAATGTTTATTTATTAATTAAGAAAATATATAATTAATAAATATTTTTCACTAAAACAGGTTAACGTAAAAGAAGGAGACCAAAAGCTGCCACATCTATCCGGACAGCTCAGGAGACCCTGAAGAGAGTCGCTAGCCCATTCCAGTTGACTTTTCTGTCATAGACGGCACCTGGAACTTCGTGGGCGAGCATAGCAAAAACGTGGGTCAGGTGGTGGGTAATGCTGTTCGAGAGGCTGTTCCCCCGTGCTACAAACAATGGTCAGATGTCCCCGACCATAACAAAGGGGTAATTATGCAGCGACTGCACCAGTTTTTTGATTTGGAGGAGTGGAGGAGGCGAGGCGATTGGGAAGAGATCGTTAAGAGGTTGAATACGATGACATCTGGAGCCTACAGGCGATACAAGTCGGATTTGAAGAACGACTACTACTACACATATGAAGTTCCACCAGATGTTGACCCGGTGATTTGGGAGGCGACGAAGAAGATGTTTGATGACTTGGCGAAACAGGTAGAAAAAAATAATTTATTAATTATTTTATACATTTTTTTTAATTAATTTTATAACTAATTCTTTTTTATTTGTAACAGAGTCAGGCTGATATAAACAAGAAGAATCGAGAGCAGCAGACAGTTCCGAGCAAGGCGGGGTCAAGGAACTGGTCCCAGACTCGGGAGGTGATTATTGAGGTATAAGTTTTAAAAATTAAAATTTAATTTAGTATTTTATTTTATTTAATTGTTAACTAATTAATATTTGTTATTGTATACTGTCCAGGGGAAGCTGAAGACGGTGACGAAAGAGCCGTTGAATTTTACGGATGACGAGACCCAGGAGGAGATGGAGCTTCCTCCTTTAAGCGGCTATTTCGACCACCTATCGTATGATGCAGCTACAGATAGCTGGCGTGACCAGCGTTTTGAGAAAGCTAGTGTAAGTCTTTTTTTTTAAAAATTGATTTAAATTAATTTTTTATTTTAAATTAATTTTTTTATTAATCTAATTTATTTTTAAATTGAAATCTAATTACAGGGTGTTCTTCGGGAGAAGATGAAGAAGAAGGTTGTGCAGGCCGGAGCGGAGGGTGCTGAAGTTAGCATCCAGGAGCAGATGGATGCCATGCTCGAGACAATCATGGAGGTCCTACACCCACCCAAGACTAAATACTGGGTGCCTACCATTGGTCCGGTCCGGAAATGATCCAGGACTCCTACACAGCCGGACAGGGAGAACGAGGAGCTGCTTAAGGCGATTCTGGCTGGGATGAACGAGCTCCGCGCGACTCAAAATCTTGCACCTATACCGGATCCATCCTCCGCATCACCCGGGCCCACAGTTTCTTCTAGTCGGCCGAGTCAACCCCCGAGCATGGCAGACACTCTCTTCGAGGCATTAAACGGGATGAGAATCGCCCAAGGAATGCAACCGATCAGCAAACCCGAGCCCACTAGGGAAGAGAGACGAGATGAGGAGAGAGGAGAAGATGAAGAAGATCACCATTCGAGTGATGATTAAGTTATCTTTTTTTAATTTGGTTGGTTTGTATGTTTAAGACTTTATTTATTTCCGTATGTTTGTCTTTGACTCGATTGACGTTGACTTTATTTCACGTTTAATATCTGAATCGAATTATCGTATATTTTATGTATTTTTGGATTTTTATTTATTTATAATTTTGCATTGTATTTAAAATCAAAATAATAATAAAGACTACAATTTAAATAATAAAAAATGAAATTTAAATAATAAATAATAAAAGTTAAATAAAAATAAAAATTATATAAAAAAATAAAAAATATGAATAGCGACGACAATTGAATCGTCGCTAACTATTAAATGAAATAAATAAATAATGATTTTCGACAAAATTAAAAAAAAATTAAAATAATTAAAAAATATTAGCGTCGACAACTCTGTTGCTAATATGTTGTCGTTAGATAAATAAATAAAAAAAGAAAATTCAATTAATAAATTTTCGATTAAAAAATAAAGAAAAACTAAATAAGAAATAGCGACGGCATTTTGTCGCTAATCTCTTAATTTCCCGACGCCAGGCCTCGTGGTTAAATGTCTGAGTAATTAGGGACGAAATCACAATTATTCGTCGTTAATCTTAAATTAGCGACGCCGGGATAAAGACGGCAGGTTAGCGACGAAATTTCGTCGCGAAACTCACTTAGCAACGAATTCAGCATGTTTCGCGACGACGCTCGTCGTCGCGAAACCCCGCGATTCCAGTAGTGACTCATTTTGAAAGAAATTATCTTTTAAGCTCATAAGTGACGGACTGATGGTAAATTTCTATAATTGTGGTATATTAGACGATTATATGGTAGTTTATATTACTATAAATCATTATTGTTGTTTGTGTTTGTTTTTTCTCATGAGTTGGATCTTTTGTTTGGTTTAGAAATTTTTAATTCTGGTTTTGGGCTCTTTTTATTATCGTTGGTTATGTTGATATGATTTTTAGTTGTAATATTTAGTTTGATTTTAATAAAAATATTGCTTCCGAAAAAATTAAGGAGTAATAACTTAAACGATAAGGACCTTCACCAAATTTTGGCTTCCTTCCACTATATTTTGGAATATGAAAACCTTAATTTTGTCAAGGAATCAACTTCACAGTCGGCAACTAAAATCCGTAAGCACCATAATTACAAGCCTAAAAAAAACGTGGCTTGCCATATTCTTCTACCACAATTGACTAAATAAACGAAAAAAGATACATGCATTATATATGCACATATAATAGAAACATGGCTACTTTTGTGTAGATTCTTTAATTATTACTGTATCTATTTCCACTTTAGAAATTTCAATACTAATGAAAAATAAGTACCTAACACTTTGAATGGTTAACGTTGTCACCAACTTGGTCGGAAAATGACTGTTGACCAAGACTTAATGAACGGTGAGATATCTTTATGACAAGCCAAAAAGTAAGATTCTCACATTTAATTGACGGTAAAAAGAGTATCTAAACATTCAACTTTTGATTCTTTTTGGCGAGCTGTATTGTATATTTGATTTAATATTAGCTACTCTTTTTTTTTTTTTGGGTCGGGTAAACGGTTGTATTAAAATATCAAAACGGTACACTATACATGGCAACAAGGAAAATAAAACAACTACCTCATACTATACTAATACAAGCTAACCTTCCACTCACATCCAAAAAAGAATGCCGAGGGAACAAGGAAAATAAGATTGAATAAACACACTATTTAATTTCCTTGGTTACTATTTATCTAGTCTTGGAAGCACCTCTCATGGCTAGGTGATTTCTCGCCGTCCAAATACAATACACGGTAGCTCCAAAACCCACTTTCCAAGCATTTCTTCTCCAATTCTCTCTAGCTTTTAATTTTTTAAGCCATTTCAAAGCGCTTAGAATAGTGTTCATTTCCTTGTCTAGTCCAAGCCACATTCTTATATCATCCCATATAGCCTTAGCAAAAGAGCATTCAAAGAATAAATGCCTATTCGATTCAAAATCTTCCTTACACAAATCACAAAGTGGATAAAGTTCCATGTAAGTAATCCTATTCTTAGTTTTAAGTCTTTCTTTTAATGTCATCCATACTATGATTGCATGTTTCGGAAATACACTCGGATCCCACACAATATTTGCCCAAGGTTTAATAAAAGCTTTACAACGAAATAAATCATAAGGGAATTTATATACATCATAAAACTCTATTGTGTTTACCTCATATGTTGATCGGGGCGCCTTAACGGAAGCAAACCATAGCGCTAATATTTCTTTTCTTCCTTCTTCACCTAGGGACCCACATATAATTTCTTTTAGCTCCCAAATATTTTTTAAAAGTGGGGAATTACTTTTTTTAGTATTCCATTCCCAAAAACCACTACTATTAAAATACTCACCATGAATCCACCTAATCCAAAGTGATTCTTTATTTTCCACTATTTTCCAAATCATCTTTAGTAGTAAAGCTTTATTCCATGCTTCAAAATCTATTAATCCAAGGCCCCCTTCATTTTTAGGCATACAAATCTTTTTCCAACTAACTTGGGGTGGCTTATTATCCCAATAAAAATTACGGAAAATGCTAATAATTCTCTCTTTAACACCAACCGGAACCGGGAAAATCGTAAACCAAAAACATATCACCCCTTGAAGAACCGATCTAATCAATTCCAATCTACCCGCAAATGAGAGTGAAGAGGCTCTCCAACTCCTAACATAACCTTCCAATTTATCAAAAAGAGGTTTATAGTCTCTCGATAATAATACGGAAGATCCTAGCGGGACCCCTAAATAACGAAAAGGCATGATCCCTTCCTCAAAATTCGTAGGTATAATCCCATTAATTAAATCATCATTTGAGATACCTATGTAATAAATATTAGATTTTTCAACATTTAAACGAAGCCCCGAAACATCTCCAAACTCATTTAAACTATCCATAAGAATCTTAATCGAACCTTTATCACCTTTAGAAAGTAACATTAAATCGTCCGCAAAAGCTAAATGTGTTATTTTTTCCTTCTCACATTTGGGATGATAATTAAATCCAACGCAAGTATTTCTTTTTAAAAGCCTAGAGAAATATTCAAGACAAAGAATAAATAGATAAGGAGACATAGGATCACCTTGTCTTAAGCCTTTTTCGCCTTTAAAAAAACCATGCACTTCTCCATTTATAGCCAAAGAGTAAAACGGAGATGAAACACACACCATAATCCAATTTACTATTTTTTCCGGAAACTTTAATCCCTTTAGAACTTCATAAATAAAGTCCCATGATATAGAGTCATACGCCTTTCTAAAATAAATTTTAATAGTACAACTTGACGAGCTACTTTGATTATTATAACCTCGAAATAGTTCTTGCATAAGGTGAATATTTTCTATCATAGATCTACCCTCAACAAACGCATTTTGGGCTTTATCCACTACATTATTTAAACAAGGTTTCAATCTATCCGCTAATATCATAGTAACCGCTTTATAAACCACGTTACAACACGAAATAGGCCGAAAATTATCAACACTTTTGGGATCATCTATCTTCGGAATTAAAGCAATAAGAGTAGTATTTATTTGCTTAAGTAAAAAACCGGAGGTAAAGAATTCACGTACCGCTAAGATAACATCCTCCCCAATAATATTCCACGAACTCTTAAAAAATAATGAAGAATAACCATCGGGTACGGGCGCTTTATCATTTGCTATTTTAAAAATAGCTTCTTTAATCTCCAAATCGGTTATGTCACGACACATATCTTCTCCTTTTCCATAATCAAATACTTCGGAATTAATATGTGTCATATTATATTTAGCACCAAATAAACCTTTGAAAAAATTTAGGAAAGTTTCATTGACTTGATCTTTAGAAGTAGTTAACTCACCACTTTCCTTTAATATATTCGGAATAAATCTTCTTCTATTTTTACTTTTAAGGTGCCCATGGAACAATTTAGTACACCTATCACTCTTAAGGGAATAACCTAGCTTAGCCTTTTGTTTAAGAAAACTAATCTCGGCCATTTCAAGAATTTTAGATCTCTTCCGAATCTCAACCAAGTTATCAAATGAAGAAAAAGGTAAATTTTGTTGGAAATGTACCTCGGCTATTTCAAGATCCTCCTTAGCTTTCTTTGCCCTTGCGGAAATATGAGAAAAGTGGATCTTATTTAATTTCCTCAAGTCGAACTTCAAAGCTTTCATTTTTTTACATAGGATATATTGTTTAGTACCCACGACCATGGTCTTATTCCATCCATCTTCAACCGTTACATAATAATCTTCATGTTGCACCCACATATCAAAGAAACGGAAAGGAACAATCCTAGTAACATTTTGTAAAAAAATATTAACTATACAAGGTGAATGGTCGGATACACTAGATTTCGGTAAAAATTCGGCTTGAATATAATGATTCGATTCATCTAGCTTACGATTACCCAATGCTCTATCAATCTTACTAAGAACATGGTTATTATCCCATGTAAAGAATTGACCGGTATATTGTATATCCTCAAGGCCTAAGTGATTACAACAATCCGCAAATTCTTTAAAATCACCCACCATAATATTTTGTCCTCTAAATCTTTCATTAAAAGCCAATATATTATTGAAGTCACCCAAAAGAAGCCACGAATCATCGAAAGTAGCGGAAAAATCAACAAGATTTTTCCACAAGTTTCTTCTCAATCTTATTTCATTTAGTCCGTAAATAAACAAAGTATATAAACTAAGAGATGTTACCTTACACACAATCTTGCAATGTATAGCTTGAGATGTTCTCTCGATAATCTCAACTTGTACTTTATCCGGATCCCAGACTATAAGGATTCTCCCATGCTCTATTAAGTCGAAGTTATCAACACTCTTCCACCCTCTAAGCATGTTATTCATAAAAAAATCCAATTTATTAGTATTACTTTTTGTTTCCAATATTCCCATCACATCTACATTTTTCTTTTTAACTAAATCTTTTACCCCTAGCTTTTTATGGGTTGAGCCGAAACCCCTTAAATTCCAAGTCGTAATAATCATTTACAACTTGCGGTGGGTTTCCCCATATTTGAGCGTTTAATATTAGCTCTACGTGCCTTCCAAAATTGCTTCTTTTGCCACATATATTCATTTTTAGCTAACGTGAGTTTTTTATAACTCGCTTCTCTTTTTTTAGTTTTCTTACTAACTACCATCTCGAAGGAATCTTCAATTACATTCTTCGATTTTTCTTTCCCGTCATTTCCTGCTTTATTCCCTTCTAATTCCGAGAAAATTACCATAGCGGCGGAGCGTGAGTTTGACCCTACTCGGATAGCCCGAATCTCGCAACTACTATCACTTTCCGGAATAAAATTTAAATCAAGCGATTTCGCTCTTTTAATCTTTGTTGGAGTAGAAAACTGTCTCATATTATTATTAGAGTTACTCTGCTCAAGCGTAGGTAATTTAATAGTAGCACTATCAATAATATTAGTACCTTTAGCTGTACCATTAATAAAATTAATTCCTTCCTTAATATATTCCGCGGGTCCCTTTGTTTTATGCAGCCGACACACCTTCAGTGGAGGGATTACTCCATGCGCCTGAGGAGTGATGAGCTGTCCTCCTTTTGGTTTCATGTTATCCGCGGGTCCCTTATCATTGTGCAGCAGCCGAGGATTAATAAGCTGTCCATGCGCCTGAGGAGTGATAACTCCATGTGAAGGGATAACTTCATGTTCCAGTTGAGGATTAATAAGCTGTCCACTAATAGCTTGTGAAGAGCTGCTCTTTTTATTTCTTGGAGTAACAGCAATTAGCTGTATCCTTTCGCTCCCAATTTTTTGTTTAAATTGCTGTAAAGGTTTTTTTTGTATAATTTAAATATTTTCCTTTTATCCCGTCTCCAAATTTATGAATATTCCCACTCCTATCTTTATCCAAAATATAATAGCATTTATTACTCTCGTGTCCAAAAGCTTTACACTTTGAACAACACAGCGGTAAATTTTCATATTCCACTAAAACACAATGTTTTTTACCCTTGTGTGAGCCAAATTCCACCTTTAATTTTCTATCCTTACTCAAATCTAACTCAATAAGGACTCGTGCAAAAATAATATCCTCACATTCAAAAGTGATCCCATCCGTTCGAATTGGTTTTCTCACTTGCGAGGCAATCTTCGCTAATCCTTCTTCCGTTCTAGCTTGTTGCGGGAGATTTCTCAATATGATCCAAGTAGGAATCTTGTTAATCTCAAGATTTCCAAAATCGAAAAAGTGCGGAATCTCCGTTAAAAGAAGGAGTCGACCATACGAAAGATGCGGACCTTTTAAGAGAACATTCTTCTTATCTTCGTCCTTCTCGAATTTGAATATTAACCATCCGGAAGGGTGTTTCCGTACTTTACATTCAACATTCCATGCCTTTACGATCCGTCTTATATCTTCCATATCCGGGGATTTTTTTCCCGCTACGTAACCTATAAGAGAGTACCCAAAAGCTTGCTCAATAGTTAGAACATCCGTCTCTAGAAGTTGCAACAATTCTCCTTCCACGGGTTCGTAATACTTTAGTTCCTTTCCAACGGATGGCTTTCTATTATTCAAAAGCATATCTTTATAACCTACTCTCTTCTCCTTTTCACACATTGGTTGGGTTTCACCCGAGCACTTAGTGTTGGCGTCAAGTATTCCGGTCGTAACGGATTTCTTGGTGGTCTTTTCACGCCCTAGATTGACCACGTTCTTTAACACAGAAGTGCCCTCAACGTCTACTTCATTTGATTCATCAATTACTAAAAAATGTGATTCGGAAATTTTATCAAACACTTGGTGTGCTACTAGTGCACCCTTATCATTTTTCCCAAAATCACCTCCAATGGAACCATTTCCCGGTGGGTTATGGTCTAGCGTGAGGCTAGACATGCCCAAGGAGGACCGGGAACCCGGGTTTACCCATGACGTGAGGTTCGTGGGATCCGGTGGCTCATTTTCGGAAAAGACGTGGGGAAGAAGATGAGCATCTCCGGGGTCCAAATCGGACGGGGAGTGTCTTCGATCTTGAGACGAGTGATTCGGGTCCGTCATTCTAGTGAAGCTGCATGAAGAAAAATTCTTGAGATAGGCACTAGATCGGGAAGATTTAAGAGAAAAACACTCTAACCTCTCTCTAGAATTTTGCCACTGTTGTTATTTTTATATTAGACCAACGCATTTAATATTAGACCAACGCTTTTTGCAAATTTTACTTTCGCTACTTTTGACTGTCTTTGGACCACTACCACAGAGAATCTTTGTCACTTTCTTACAATGAATCTCGTCCAACAATATGGGAGGTGGCGCTTTTTATTGTTAAAACCTTTAACGAAAAGTTTATGATCATGGGTACCAAAATCATCTATAGAATAAAAAGAAGAAAGTGCGTAATATTAATTTAATCTTGAATGATAATTTATTTATTTATTTGTCGGAATGTCAATTAACAATTGAAAACAATATAAATAAATTATACTTAATTTATAATAGATGTCCAAAAAACTTAGTTTAATCATTCTATTTATTGTGCCAAGTGAAAAATCACATTTTTCTTATAAATATAAGGTCATTTATTTGTAATAAGACTAGACGTTTGGAATACAAGAATGACATGCCCTAAAAAAAAAATCTCATGTGTAAAACATTGTGGAATGTGCACTCCACGTGATACGACATGATCTATTAAGCCAACGAATGTTGGCACATGCATTTCTCTTAAAGGAAGTAATGATCATTAAAGAGACTTAGGTACCTAAATACGACAAAAGTTATGTAGATTATTAGTCTACTTAAAATATTTAAAACTGTTAGACAGTTTATGGGGTTAATATATTTTCATTTAATATATAGCGTTTGAAATAAATAATAAGGATCCTAAACCACAAAGTGATGAAATATGTCGACAATGAAAGAAAGGATAATAGTGAATTTTGAAATCTAAAACCCTACATGTATCACGGAGGTTCCGGCAGAAACCTAAAATTAATTATGGGAAAACGTCCTCATTATTATGTTATTGATACGGTGTGGTGTTGATTAGATTGATATTAAAGTTTTTGATAAACAAAATAGGTTCTAGAAGCATGACAGGTTCCCAAGCACGAAAAGTGTTTGAAAGCACAACAAGTGTCTGAAATATGATAGGTGTCTGAAGTACTAAGAGCGTCTGAATATGAAATTCTCGAAGATTGAGAAGTTCCTGGAGTATAAAAGTTCCTGAAGAACATAATTTATTTAAATCACAAGAGAAAAGTGTCTGAATTATGAAAGGATTGTCGAAATAATTGTTGTGATAATGAAAAGGATGTGATATTTGTGTATTATACTCTTTTTCCTTCACTAGGGTTTTTTCCCACTGGGATTCCCCAGTAAGATTTTAACGAGGTGTACCAAATATTCATTGTCAAAGAAGTATATACTCTTTTTCGGACAATTATTATTAAAGGCCAAAGTAACATGTATAATACTCATAAGGTCCTCCTCTAAGTAAACTAGAAACACCAAAAAGCCCAAAAAGCCCCCAACCCTCCTTATACACACAATACACAAAAAAACCAAAACAAAAACCCAACCCTATTAGGTTTCTGTTTCATAAACGCTCTCTCTCTCTCTCTCTCCTCTCTCTCTCTCTCTCTCTCTCTCTCTCTCTCTCTCTCTCTCTCTCTCTCTCTCTCTCTCTCTCTCTCTCTCTCTCTCTCTCTCTCTCTCTCTCTCTCTCTCCCTCTCTCTCTCTCTCGTACATCTTCCCAGGAACCTCACCATCAGCGCCGCTCACCTCCGCCTCCACCAGCGCCGCTCACCTTCTCTCTACCAATAATAACGACGACCACCACTCACACCATCTCCTGCACACGAAGACCATTCTTCCGTTTGTGGCCATCTCCACTCAGACCTTTCTCCGATCTCGCGCCTCTTCTCCACTCCGGCGCCTGTCTCACCTCCGCGCGCTATGGCTTTCCTCCGATCTCGTACGTGGCTCTTCTCTGATCTCGTCTCCATTCTCCACCAGCAATCTCGCCCCCTAAGCACCATGTTCAACTGTTCGTGGCTCTTATCTCGATCTTCTTCTCAAATCTGCCGCCATTTGCACCACATCCATCTACCGGAACTCGCCGCTATTTCTCTTCTTCTCCATCGAAGAAGACCTGCCTTCTCCATTATCAACACCAAGCCCACTCCATCAGAGAAGAAGACCGCTCAGCAACCTGCCCCTCCACCGCCACACCAGCGTCGCGCCACGCCGCCCCGGCGCAGCCACAGTCTTGCCCAAGAAACCACCACCATCCCCGTCTTCACCTTCCCATCAACCCACCACCATTCTAATACTGATTTGAATAGATCCCATCTTCACCCCATCCGTTCCCGTGTTTGTTCGAAGCGCAGGAGATTATAATTTTTTGATTTTTTTAATTCTAGTCCAAGCGCGTGTGGAAAGATGGCCTTTAATTTTTTTTTATTCTGGTTTCTGTCTCTGTTTATTTTTTATTTATTTTTTAATTCCAATATTTTTTGTAAAAAGATTTATTTTTGTTTTAGATCTAGATTTAGATCTCTTTGGAATGTATCAAAGTGATGTGTTTCGAATGTACCAATTCATTTTTATCGTAGAAAAATTTATCATGAATAGATTTTTGTATTGTGTTTGCGGGAAAATTTTTTTTTGGCGCGTACCAATGGGTGGATCTCGACACGATATCTTCGATCGGATTTCTGAATAAGTCCGGACATTAAACTTGGACATAAACAAATACCTTCTAGTTCTAGAAAAATACTATTACGGACCCATCATGCAATTACAAAAAGTGTAAGAAATCGTATATCGAACACAATAGCATATGGTACGTACCAAAACTGGAAAAATTGATACGTTCCAAACAAACAGATATTGGTCTATACCAAACTTAAAAATGTTGATCTGTACCAAAGACGAATTGAGTAGGGGTATAAGGGTAAAAATTCTAACTAAAAAATCAAACTTAAGCCTTTCTTAAAATGTTTTTTTAGTTAGGATTTTGTGAGTAATATTTTGAAAGAGTAATGATATATACCACCCAAACTCATACCACCCAAATACCACCCAATGACGTAGTGTGAATTGGTTGGTTAAAAATCTTTAATCTATTTATTTTCTTGATCTAATTAAAGATTTGTAACCAACCAATTCATGCCACGTCATTGGGTGGTATTTGGGTGGTATGATTTTGGGTGGTATATATCATTACTCTTTTTGAAATTCTAGGCTTCTAAAAGTAATTTCCTCACTCTTTTTCTCGATCAAGAAATGATATTACTAACACTTCATACCCTCACGTAAATATCTAGAAGATTTACTAATTAAAGTTTTATTAACGACGACATCAAGGTACAAGTCCGCAAGTATCTAATGTATTAATAAATATGTAATGTCATAATGAGGGGAAGAATATACTAGAATTCTGCATTTTTTCCTTTCACCATGGTTTTTCCCATTGGGTTTTCCTGGTAAGGTTGTAACGAGACAGATTGAATATATGTCATAACACCAAAGGATTGATGTACTTTTTCCCTTCATCAAGTTTTGTACCAATGGGTTTTCTTAATAAGGATTTAATGAGACATATCCTTCAGTGAATATCCAGGGGGGTAGTAAAATATTTATTTAAGTGAATTATTCAACATACCAAAAAGATGTGTGGTTATCTTCAACAAGAATATATTGATTGTATTGTATGAGGATAGTGTTTCTTGTACAACACATAATTAGAATGGCTACGTCAAAAGAGACTGAACAAAACATATTTCACCAAAGTTTCCTACAAACACGAGCTACAGAAGAATGTGGATATTGACACTCGACAAATACAATCACGTAAGATTTTTACAGAGTTTCCTTACGAAATAATTGTCAACCACAATATTCAAGAAGTAGGTCCACAATATTGGAATACGACAACTTAGAGATATCTTTCCAACATCAGGGGGAGCGTAAACAAGACTGTACTCTTTTCCCTTTGCCCAAGTTTTGTCCCAATGGGTTTTCTTGGCAAGGTCTTAACGAGGCAGTGTTTCAAGATGTTTAGTTCCATCTATATGTACTCTTTTCCCTTCGACCAAGTTTCTATCCCACTAGATTTTTCTTGGCAAGGTTTTGACAAGGCATATTCTCCTAATGGCTGGACATCTAAGGGGAGTATTATGAATAAATTATACTTAATTTATGATGGATGTCCAAAGGACTTAGATTAATCTTTCTATTTATTGTGGCAAGTGAAGTGTCACAATTTCTTTATAAACATAGGGTCATTTCTTTGTAATAAGACTAGATGTTGGAATACAAGAATACATTTTTATCTTAATCTTTATCTTCTTCTTCTTTATTTTATAACAGAAATGTATATTTTAAGAGATTTTTACACAATTTTTTCTCTATTAAGAATTATTAACTCAAACGATAAGTACACTAACCTAATATACTTTTCTTATTTTCAAATAATTCTAACAAGAAAAAGAAAACTATTCTTTTTGTGCTACTAAAAAAATATCAAAAATGCTATGATTTCAGATTTTTCAAAAACAAATAAATACATGACCTGCTAGGTTGATCGCTAAGTAACCTTGAATTGGCCATCATGAAGTGTATGATCTAACCAAGTATTCATTAAGTGTGAACAACAAACAAACCTTTATTACGAATCCTTCCTTCATATGAGCATCATATGTAAGGATCTTCTTACTCCCACAACATTTCAATTTATAACATGAGGAGAAATATATCCATATCTTTTTCAGGTGAACGCAGACCTGGAATCAACAAAGCAAGCATAAAAGTGGATTCCTTCCTGCATAACCACGAAGACAAGTTGTAGATTGTCAATATAATTGGTCACGTGCTATATGAGTTGTTTTGCATGGAGAATTGACAAACTCATCAATGCCCAAACCAAGGTGTACATTCTGCAGTTCACTAGCAAACTCAGAATTCAGCTCGTGAAACATTTACCAACTAGTACTATCAACTGGATGACGTAATACATCTTTGTCTGTACTCTTTCTCATATGGTTCCAAATCATATCTTTGGTGGAGTACCTCGAAACATTCTCTGTAATATGGCGTAATGGGTAATAATTCAGTTTCTTATGTGTCACTTTCTTCCCCTTCTTCGGATCCCACCTAGATTCACCACATACTTGACACTTCTCGAGTTTTTTGTTCTCTTTATAATAAAAAAAATCATTCAAACACACATCGATCATAATGTATCTCATGCCCAAACTTTTAAATAGTTTGTTGCACTCCTTATACGAAGAAGGAAAAGTATGACCTTCTTGCAAAACACGACACAACAATTGAAGAATTTTGATGAAAAATGTGTTTGTCCACTTATTCTTCACTTTGATGTGCATTAACTGTATATGAAATTCAAGGAACTCATCGTAGTATAACTGGAGTACAACTCTGTCTCCAAATCCTCGAACAACACATCAAAACAATCGTGTCTCCGGCTGGTAAGATTCTCGCCACCCATCTAGGTGTCATTGGAGTGACCCCCAACGTCAAAAGTGGATCATCATACACATTCAAAATTTTATCATCTACGAGTGGGTTATTCATACGAATTTCTTCTTTTCACTATGTTCCGTCCAAATCCCATACTTTCATAAAATATCATATCCAAAAAGATCTGCTCTAACATCGTTTATATGAATTTTTTAACTATTTAACCAATGATTACACGGACACAAAAATGTAACCCTTATTATCTATGTGTTTTTTCGCAAAATTAGTAAATTTCATAACACCCGACAAATATTATTTAGTAAATAAATTATTTGATTTAATCTAATTCTTCTCGATACGCGGATTCATCGTCTAATTTGAGAAAAACATATTATTATAACAAAATTAAAAAAACATATTTTAAAAATATAAATTATAACAAAAATAGATTTTATAACCCTTGAAAATACCACAATAATAAATATAATCAAAGCATAGTTAAGCCTGTACCTAAATAAAACAAATTAGGAAAAAGTTTGAGTTTTTTAATACAACTATTTTGGTCAATTTAATGGGGTTTTCGAAGTTGAACTAGGTTCCACAAATGTAAAATGGTGTTGAAAAGCTCTATTAATGATGTGGAGAATCCTGAGTTGTCGATTGGAGAGGTTCTTGGACCAATTAGGGCTTAGGGTTTGATAAAAGATGGAGAGGAAATATTTGGGTTGGGTTTTAGGGCCCGTTTGGAAGTGATTATTTTAGAGTAAAAAAGTTCTTTTAGAATAAAATTCAAATTTTGAAAAAATTAATAAAAATAGTTTTAAAATCTAGAATTACTTTAGGTGCTTTATTTAAAAAGCACATATTTGGTACTTTTCCTAAAAGTATTTTTCAGGGTCAAATATATTTTTAAACATCTAAAAGCACTTTCAAGAGCTATTCAGAAAAAAGTACTTCCAAACGGGCACTTAATTAAGTTTCTGCCCAATTACTGCATTTAATTCGCATTTCTCACAAGCGACGACATTAGTTCATCGCTATGGCCTAATTATTGTCGCGAATTATGCACACTCGTGTCGATAATATTATCCTTGCAAAAGATCTCATCAATGGCAACGACCAATTTTATTAGTTTTTAATTTCTTTATTTAAATTAAGCATTTTGTCGCTAGTAGTACTACTAGCGACGAAAATCATTCCTCGCTATTGCATATTAGAATAACGACGAAACTTTTTACCGTGAATAGCAACTCGTCGCCAAAGACCAATTACTAGCGACAACAAGTTGTTTGCGGTAGTAGTGGGTCGGTGTTGATGGTTGTGAATTTGATGGATCTAAAGAAACCAATGAGGAAACATTAATGTTCGGCGTTGATGTTGGTGAATCTGATGGATCTATAAATGAAAAATTAAAGAGGTTGTCATCTATGTCTCGTGATGAAATATGGACACTTTTTGAAAGAATATAACTTTTCTAATATACAATAGCGAAAGATGGTTCTTGCATATAAGAAATATCTACTGACTAGAACGGAGCAGGATAACGATGATATTTTTCAGGTGAAATCTATGAAGGATCTTATTGCCAAGGATGTTGCGGGTTTGTATAAAGAATTAACATTAATATATATATACACACACTATGCTATGCTATTGACTAATGTTTATTTTTTAACTTTAGAAGAAGAAGAAGAAGAAGAAGAAGAAGAAGAAGAAGAAGAAGAAGAAGAAGATTTAAAATGAATGAACATGAAGAAGACTATTATAGGTGAGATCGGAATAACTCAACATCTAATCTAACATTTTCTGAAATGAATTTTTATTCATAGAAAATTACTTTAATCTCTCTCATTGGAATGGACACTTGTGAGGTTGAACTTGAGAGATGGAGGGTCGTTTATTATCAATTTCATCTTATTAAGTTTATAAATTATTATGTTGAATGTTTTTTTCATTAGAAAGTTGTTTGAATCTTTGACATACTTTTTGTTCATCTTATCTGAATGAGGATGAATCCAATTAAAACAGTTTATCATCATCATCTCACTTTCAAACTTGAAGATATAGAAATTTTAAACATATGAGTAATCTTAAAATATTGAAATCATTGATTAAATGCATATTACAAAGATGATTGATTTGTTTTCACATTAAACAGACAATAATTTCAAATCTACATAGTATAGTTTATTGGATACAAGGGTTGTGTGTGCAATGCCATAATCATTCTTTCAGATTCCAGTTAGCCAAAGAAAACTGATTTTTTATGAAAATCGTATTGGGATAGCAATCTCATATTTGGTGTATTTAAAGACTCTGAACGAAATATTAAATTAGGTCCTTAATATTAGTTGAAATAATTTATACTAAATGATTAATTAAATATCACAAAAGCGGTGACTACATTTTTTTTTAGTTTAGGTGTGAATTTTTATTAAGAAATGGATCTAGTGGTGAGACTGTGAAGTTTGACTTCAAATGACTTGATGTAAGTATGCAAACCATGCCACTAATATTTTCCTTGCCACTCTTATTCTTTTTATCTATGAAATAATTAAAATATTTTTAAACTACTCGTTATCATGATATTTCATTCTTATATGAAATTAAAATTTAATTTGTCCCAAATGAACAAGTACTACAAACTTACATAGAACTACTATAAAATTAAATAATTTTTATGTTATATTTTATAAATGTATTTTAAATTTAATGAGATCATTTCCCAAAATGCATCATAAACCTACCACATGTGTTGAGACAACTCATTGTTATTATTATTACCACATGCTTTATCATATCCACCTTGCTCTAAATGTCTTTGGTCCAGTCTTAGTCTTGAATTTGTAGGTGGGAGTTTCTCCTTTAACCATGGTTAAACACCAGGGTTAAATTGAACATTGTTAACAAATTTTAAAAAAATAATAAACTTAAAAAAATTAAATAATACCTTTTATTCGGGTGTTAATTTATTAACTGTGATATTAAAAGAAGTTAAACTGTATTATGTAACATTTAATGAAGGCATAACTCGTTTCCATAATAAATAAGGCTCTAACGTGTCTTTTGACTTAATGGGAACATCTTTGTAATTTCCGTTATAAAATTAAAATACACGTTCTCATCCCATTTTCCGAATATATTAGCAAGTTTTTTTTCGTGATGTAACTTCTACAAATCCATGAACATGTATTATATTATGAAATTTCAAAAAAAAATAGATAGGGATCTATAGTGTAATTAACTTGGAAATATTTTATATAGGAACGTATAGTGCATTTGTTGCATAATATAAAGAGGTATAATGTGAGGTTCGAATAATATAGGGACCTATGGCGCAACTTTGCATAGTATATATGCCTACAAGAAAACTGTTGTTTGGAGACAGTTTTTTAGCATCTAAGCGATAATTTTTTAACAATCTCCAACTTTAGGCGACAGATTTTGAATTGCCACCAATCCCAAAAAAATTATCTCTACCTATACATGTATGCGACAAGTGAATTATTGTCTCCTAATGACTTGGCGGCACTTCTATAAATGTATCATATACATTGTGGGAACATGTTTATAAACATCTCTAATACATGTTGGGAATAAGTTTATAAATTTCTCATATACATGGTAGGAACAGGTTTATAAACGTCTTCAATACGTGGTGTGAACATATTTATAAAAGTCTCATATACATTGTGGGAACAGGTTTATAAACGTCTCCTATACATGGTAGGAACGGGTTTATACACATCTCCTATACATATTGGGAACATGTTTATAAACGTCTCCAACATGCAGGGGCGGAGCCAGGATCTTTTAGTAGGGGGGCCACGGGGTTTTGGGGGCAACGGCCCGAATTTTTTTTTTTTTTTGACTTATTTGCATTATAGGTCCATATATTATTAAAAAATTGTAAAATAAAGCTTTATATTATATAAAAGTGCATTATAAGTTCTAATATAATTTTTTAATTGATTATTTTTTATTTAATACAAAACATATAATTTATTGAAAAAATAATATAATTATAAGTCTAATAAAATTAAATTAAAAAAGTCGAAGGATTAAATGAAGATTCTGAAAATTTAAGAGGTCTAAATGAATGATTTAAAAATTTAGGGGGGGCCAAATATAATTTTTTTTTTAAAATTTAAGGATATAAAACACATAATTAATTTTTTTTTATATAAAAGATTTTTTTTTTTCTATGTCCCCCTTACTCTTCACGTGGCTCCGCCACTGCCAACATGTAGGAGACCTGATCTTAGACGTCCTTAAATACATCACAACCTAATAAATTTTATAAAAGGGTAAAGCCCTCCCGTGGCCCTCTATCTATACCCAAAGTGCACGGGCCGCCCCTGATCTTCAAAATTACCCTTTTACGCCCCATATCTTCACCTTTTGTGACACCGTTAGCCCTTTTTTCATTTTTCTGTCAGTTGACCGTTAGTCAACGCCACATGGCGCCACGTCACTGCCACCTCAGCGCCACCTCAACGCCTCTGTCTTCGTCAGCATCGTCCCTAACAAAAAAAAAAACTTTTAAATGTTTGAAGGTTTGAATGCTTCAAACCTTCAATGGAGGAAAAATCTAAAAAACTAAAAAAATTCTTTCCACAACAATCAAACCTTGAATAAAATATAAACATTTCGCATCCTCACACTCACTCCAATCTTGGTAGTACTACAACTTCTCGCTTCTCTGAAACACGGCCTTACTACTACTACTCTTCATCCAAAAGGTCCTCTAAAGCTCAACAGTCTACTTGCCTGTGAACCTCAAAAAAAATCATTTTCAATCCAAAACCTTTAATGATCTATAGGTTGTTACAAAATTAAAAAATTATCTAAAAAGTAAAAACAAGTGTACATAATCTATCTCTTTAGTCTAAAAACATTCCAAATTTCCTCGTCGTGTTCAAGTGATATCTCCGGTGAATTGGAGCGCTTAGCTAACGTACCGGACCCAAGCCCGGACCAAAGTCCTAATAACGAGATTGTACGCGAACCTTGCTATGGGTTTCTTCAGAGGGAGAATTTTTCGACGGAGATTATCGAGAGTATCTCACCGGAAGATCTTCAATCGACGGTGAAGCTCTGCGTAGACGGATTGAATTCTCCGTCAGTGGCAGTGAAAAGATCCGCAGCAGCTAAAATACGCCTCTTAGCAAAAAACCGGGCCGATAATCGGGCTTTAATAGGTGAATCTGGAGCAATACCAGCTTTAATTCCCCTTCTTCGTTGCTCATCGGATCCATTAACTCAAGAGCACGTCGTGACAGCTCTCCTCAACTTATCTCTCCACGAGACAAACAAAGCTCTAATCGCAAACTCCGGAGCAATTAAATCATTAATCTACGTTCTCAAAACAGGAATCGAAGCTTCAAAGCAAAACGCAGCTTGTGCTTTATTAAGCTTAGCTTTAGTAGATGTGAACAAGCTCTCAATCGGAGCTTGCGGAGCAATACCACCATTAGTGGGGTTGCTGATAAACGGAACAACTAGGGGTAAAAAGGACGCATTAACAACATTATATAAGCTATGTTCGATTAACTTGAACAAAGAGAGAGCTATAAATGCGGGTGTGGTGAGACCATTAGTGAGTATGGTAACAGATGCCGTGAATAAAATAAAATATTGAAAGAATTTTTTTAGTTTTTTAGATTTTTCCTCCATTGAAGGTTTGAAGCATTCAAACCTTCAAATATTTAAAAGTTTTTTTTTTGTTAGGGACGATGCTGACGAAGACAGAGGCGTTGAGGTGGCGCTGAGGTGGCAGTGACGTGGCGCCATGTGGCGTTGACTAACGGTCCACTGACAGAAAAATGAAAAAAGGGCTAACGGTGTCACAAAAGGTGAAGATATGAGGCGTAAAAGGGTAATTTTGAAGATCAGGGGCGGCCCGTGCACTTTGGGTATAGATAGAGGGCCACGGGAGGGCTTTACCCTTTATAAAATATACTTTTCTGCTTTTGATATATAAAAATCAAATATTGAAATAAAATTAAGAATAAAAACTCTTGTCAACATCTTCTCAACTTATCTATTTCCATTTTCTCTAGAAGAATCTGCAACACAAACATCAAGAGATCATCAAATCTGGTTGGGTACAACCTAAGACAAGTCAAATATAACTAAAAACCATGATTAGTACACACCTAGCAATTTGACGCAAACGTAATTCTCATATTGCCCTACAGTAGAAAAACAAAATCAAACAGAA
Source organism: Nemophila menziesii (assembly GCA_029959085.1). Lineage (NCBI taxonomy): Eukaryota > Viridiplantae > Streptophyta > Magnoliopsida > Boraginales > Hydrophyllaceae > Nemophila > Nemophila menziesii. Next base: position 595,381 of record JARWIR010000109.1, read on the forward strand.
GAAACAGATACCCCTTAGAAATTTAATCACTGATTTGTTAAGTAACAGTAAAATGCTTCAGAAGTTAAGCAATTACTCGTGTTAAGAACGCTTCAAATTTGTTTTCAGCTATTACTGGCTTAACCTGGCCAAATCCAACAAAAATTAGATATAGAAACAAACACATGAGACAATTTTGACTTATCTAGTTATAGAATCTCACTGAAACTTACCCTTTCTTCGTGTTTAAACCAGTGTCGCCATATGCCAGTTGTTCAAGAAATACCTCCAATTTGTTACAGAGAGGTAAAAGAAAGAAAGAAAGTAATTGCTTGTCCAGTACATATGCATGTTCAAACATAAGAGACTATCGTGCGTAAATTAAGTGAAGATACATAAACTACAACTCCTCACCTCATTAGCTAGAAGAATAGACCCTTCGTTTTTGCAAAACTCCACAATTGCCTTTTGGTTAGCCGGCATACATATAAATATATGGTTAGTTATTGAAAAATCTTCAAGCAAAGGACTAAAATGAAAGAAAGAATTATGTAATGCTTACTTGTCCAGAAAGAAAAAGACGAGGTGAGTTAGCGGTGGAATTGAGCTGTGATTTTTTTTTTCATTTTAGGGTTTTCAAGAATTAGGGAATTGTGATATTTACTTTATATAATATAAAAAGTTTGATAGAAAAATATTAATATAAAAGTATTCATAGGCGACAGTGTGGAGGCAACAATTATGAAAAGATGACACAAAATTATGGCGACAGCTTAATAAGCGTCAAGAAAAGTACTGTGGGAGACAATTTTCCAGAAATCTCACTAAATGTTTGTACTGAATGACCTGCTTTTTAATAGCGAGGGACCGGACTTATAGTGCAATTATTGTATAATATAAGTACCTATAGTTATGTGGTGAAATTTGCGACGTATAGGGGTCGATATTGTGAGTTGTGAATAATATAGGGACTTGTGGTGCAAATTTTCATTATATAGTGACCTATAATGCAATTGTTGCACAATATAACGAACTATAGCACAATTAACTCAAAAAATATAAGGACCTATCATGCAATTGTTTCACAATATAAACAACTATAGTTCAATTAACTCAAAAAAATATAGGAATCTATAATGCAATTGATGCATAATATAGGGATCTATAGTACAATTTTACATAATATAGGGAACTATGGTACATTTTGCAGATTATAGGGACCAACCTATGATGCAATTTAGCATGGTCATAGGGACCTATAACGCAATTATGTCAAAAAATATCAAATAGAGACCTGTAGGGCGATTAACTTAAACAAACATAGAAAACTATAGTGCAGTTTGACACGTAATATAAAGATATATTGTGTAATTGACGCATTATATATAAACACATGGTGCAATTTTGTATATTATGGTGAAATTTCGCACAATATAAGGAACTACAGTGCAATTAAATCAAAATAACATAGGAACTTATAGTGCAATTGATGCATAATACAAGGACCTACAATGTGATTTTTGCATAAAAAGGGAACTTATGTGCAATTTTGGCCCTATAACACAATTAACTCAAAAATATAGGACACTATAGTGCAATTGAAGCATAATTATAAGAAAACTATAATGTAATTTTTGCATAATATAGAGACATGTGGTGTAATTTTGCATAGTGTAATATAGGGACGGACCTATGTGCAACAATTTAGCATGGTATATATAGGGGGGTGGGGGGTTTTATTTTATAATTTATATTTTATATAAAAACTATTTATAAAAAACCTTTTTTACCCCTACTTTAATTTTAATTAAATAATTAATTAACACCTGGATTAAAAAAAAAAAATGTGACATGGAAATGCCAGGTCACTTTTAATGGCGAAAATGGACGGAACACACAGTCAGGGGGTAACGGGTCAAAAAATTAAAATGTAGGGGGCAAAGAGTCCTGTTTTAAAGGTTAGGGGGCAACCTGTCAATCGGGTACAAACGCAGGGGGCAAAAGTGTTATTTACTCTTATTATTATTAAGATTTCCTTGTAATTTGCTGAATCTTATATTTGTCTCTCATTCTAGTGCGCTTTTCAATTATCTCCCTTCCAAACTTGTCAATAGAGTTGAAACCATTATAAACAATGATCAAATGCATATTACAAGATTTTTTTATTCATTAATCATACATATACATTAGAACATATAAACAATCGTGTTTAATAACAAAAAACTCATCTTAAGCATAACGGTGTTGCAATTTTACAAAGTTAATTTGCTAAAAACTCATCCCTGCATTGCTTCTTCTATACAAAAACTTTATTATGTGTACTATTTCTCAATCCAATTACTGAATGAAACTTCTCTTCAATATTTTCATATTTGAACATTTCATTCATAGACATATTCAAATTAAAAGGGGTCGAGGTCAATCTTAAGTGAAAGTTCAAGTGCAAGTATCGAGGGTAAAGTTTGCACGTAATATTAAAACATGTCACGTTCAGCAAAAAAAAACTTATATCAGACCGAATAAGTTACAAGAAATATTAAGTAAATTGTCCATTTTATAAACTGAAAAAAGAAGATTCGAATTAATATTTCGGATCAATAGAAGAGAAAAAATAACGTATAATTCTAATATGCGAGACCCAATACCAAATGTTGCCTAGGATCGTCAAAAATGTGGGAACTACGATATTATAGTTAGTATTATACTTATACTCAGTTAATATAATTGTGGGATCTACTTTCAAAAGCACTTGTTTGTATATAGGTCCCTATATTAATTTTTTAAAGTTAATTACATTGTTGCTATATTAATTTTTAGGTTAATTGCACTATAGGTCATTATACCTTGTAATATTTGCACTAGGTCCCTATATTATGCAAAATTGCACTATAGGTCCTTTATATTATGCATCAATTACACTATACGTTCTTGTATTAAAAAAATAGAGTTAGTTACATTGTAGGTCCCTATCTAATTTATTTTGAGTTCATAATATTTTTTCATTTGCAAACTAACTACGCTGGTTCATGGATTTGTCTATAGAGGAAAATTTTTAGAGGCTAACATCTATGTTTCGTGATGAAATGGGAAAGTTTTGGAAGAATGTATCTTATCTAATAGACCAACACCAAAATGTGGTTCTTGCTTAGAAATATGTATTGCCCTGTATGAATTGGTAAAATGGTGATATTTCTTCACATGAAATTTGTGGAGGACCTGATTGCCAAGGCTATTGCAGGTATGTATAAAGAATTGACGTTAATACATATATACTATGCGATTGTCTAACGTTTATTTATTACTATTTTTTAATTGTAGTTGGAGTGAAGATGAACAAGTAAAATCAAAGAAGAAGAAGATAGAGATTGAAAATGAATGAATGTGAAGAAATTTTTTATAGGTAAGATTGGACGACTCAATCTCTAATCTAACATTTTCTTGAATGAATTTATTCATAGTAAATTACTGTAATATCTCTCATTGTAATTGGCACTTGTGAGGTTGAAGAGGGGGTTAGGGTTATAAACGAACCGAGTCGAGACGAATCATAGATGTGTTTGATAAGATTTACTAGTCGAGTCGAGCCCCAATTTTAACGAGTCGAGTCAAAAAAATTAAAGCTTGTTTTTAATCATATTGAACGAGCTTTTTTCGAGCCGTTTTCGAGTTATTAACGAATAATTTAATTTTTTTATAGGTTTAATAATATATTTATTGTAACTAAAACATTAATTTACAGATCACAAATATTAACGAGTTAACGAATGAGATCCACGCCCTTCTTTTTTTAACGAACAAGTTCGAACAAACTTTTTTGTTCGTTTGTATAAACGAACGAGATCGAACAAGTTTTTTCCCAAACCGAGTACGACCTTCTCGCGAGCGGCTTGGTTTGTTTACGGTCCTAAAGGGGGTAGTTTATTACCAATTTCATTTTATTAACTTTATATATTATTATGTGGAAGGTTTTTTATTAGAAAATTATTTGAATCTTGTATATATTTTTTGTTCATCTCATCTAGATGATGATGAATCCAATTAAAACAGTTGACAATCTCACTTTTAAACTTGTAAATAAAGAAATTTTAAACATATGTAGGAGTAGTCTTACAAGATTGAAATCATTAATCAAATGCATATTACAAAAATAATTAATTTGTTTTCACATTAAAAAGACAGTAATTTAAATTTAGTGTGAGACTGTTTACTGTTTACTGGATACATGGATACAGAAGTTGTACTGTAAATGTGTGTATACTAGAGTCATTCTTTAAAATTTAATATCAAACAAAGAAAATTAATGTTTGAACCCGTCTTGTATATTTTGTTGGGTATGTCAATTTTATTTTAAAGGTTTTGAACGAAATATTAAATTAGGTCTCTAATATTAGTTGAAATTGTTTATATTGAAAAATTAATTAAATATTACAAAAATGGTGAATAAAATTTTATTTAGTTTAGGTGTAGATTTTTATTACAAAAAGGAACTAGAGCTAGATTAAGAAATTTGACTTAAAGTGGTTTGATATAAGTATGAGAACCATGCCATTTATATTTTTTTACCACTAATATTTTATTTATTTATAGACTAATTAAAATATTATTAAACTATTCGCTAACATGATATTTGTTTTTATCTAA